>CM073528.1:8311743-8789243 GCA_037074615.1 Leucaena leucocephala
ATCAGGATACTATCATAGATATAAAAGCTTCATATAACTTTTGCATGCAAAACTATATTAGAAATAATTCAACCCACTAATATGGTTATATGGTTCAATCCCTTGATTAACACCACTATCATTATTTTCAATTCTAAACTTCTAAAATAGGCCTCTTGGCATCAAATCAGGGTGAACAACACCAAAGCCCATAGCACAAACAAAAATACTAAATAATATTCATAACATAACAAATAATTACTATGGATCTACAAAGTCACATGCATAATCCTACAAGGCCCCAGCTTTCCACTAGCACACAATATCCAATATGATTATTAAAATACCAACTCATCATAGTATAAACATAAATGAGGATGCTATACAAATTAACTAGAACCACTATGCCTCGGCGCCTTCCCTTTTAAATAGGCAATTGAACTAACTCCTAAAAAAGATGAATAACCATGGGGTAAGATAAAAGCCTAAGTAACTTATAGTTCCTACTCATAATATTTACCAACATGTATTTGTGATATGTCAAGTGAGACAGATATCCATTAATATCATAATTAATGGTAAATAAACAATTTCAAATGTTATGATGCAAATACAATCTCACAACCACAATTCAAGAGCCATAAAGGCCTATCCCCACACAGGAGGATGAAAGGAACCATAAAAGGCCTATCTCCGTGCAGAAGAACAAAAAAGGGCCATTAGGGTTACCCTACCAGGAGGAGACAGAGCAAACTATCATGCATTAATGGAAGATTCATCACGTGAAAGTAATTATGCATCATGCTTAGCACTCAACAAGTGATCAATTTCAAATTTCAAAATCATTTCCAAATCAAAATTCTCATAATTCCAACATGATATTATAAGTTCCAAGAATGATGTTTTTAAAATATAAGCCTCACAAGACAATTTTATTTATATATATTAACATAATTCCAACAGCATTCAAATAGTTCTGCAAACCAAAACTACTTACAAGCAAGACATTGGCAAATATAACAAGTGAAAGTGGTTACTTCTCGCCAAAGTAAGCAATAATTACCACAAGTCAAGTTGCCCTATGTACAACAATATTAATCATAAACAAGCTACATCATCACATAATTACCACATATTAGTTTATAACTAATTAAGTGGTTAACAATAATATCTAAAGTTTCTATGATTCTCTAATTAACCCACAACTCACTAAAACCTCAATCAACCCAATTTAATATCAACTTTCAAATTTTATAACTCAATCAATTTATCAAAAGCCCCAATTTTTTCAGTCTAGGGCTTCACCTCAAAATACCTAAATTTAAATTTCAATTCAAATCAATATTCTAAACTGATTAAACATAAATTCTAACTCATATTAACATAACTCAATCGTAAAAATTCCTTTCCTATCTTCACATTATCATAAATCATCAAAATCCTAAACTTTCTTCAAACCCTAATTCTAAAAATCTATCAAACTCAAAATCTAACAAAACTTAACCTATTAAAACTTTAATAATGTTTCTAATAACCCAAATAAATCATTTAACCCAAATTTAATCCATAAAAATACCCCTTATCAAATGAATCATCAAATTTTAAATAAAAAATATTTTTAAATTCCTATAAAAATCAAATAAAAATTCTAAACTAATAGAAATTCACTATTATTTCTCTTCTATATTTATATATTCATCTATTATTAAAACTCGACACTTATTTCCAACTTTGATCCGTAAATTTTCTCAAATCTTTATAAAAATATCACTATTATAAATATATAAATGAGTAGAATAATTTTCATAAAATAAGTGAAGTGATTTGAGCTCATTTTACTTATCAAAAGTATTGGATACGTTGAAGGAAGAAATTGAAAAATGGAGACTGCTAGAATCAGACTTTTCACACAATATAGTAATAAGTTAGGGGTAAATTATACCTAAGGTCCCACAAGAAAAATTAGAGTTAAGAACATTTCCTTTTTATTTTATCTTTCTTACCCCTTCTATTTTTCAAACTCATTTTTTAATTATTATATAATCTCTTAAACTATTATAATTTATTATTTTTAATATTTAATTTACTCTTATCCTAATATTAAAATTTAGGATGTTATAAAATATAATGTCTTCTTCACAATTATGAAGGAAAAAGGGTAAAGAAACAACATGCTAATAATGATCCTGTAACTAGGGGTGATGCCCTGATGGAACACAAAATAAGACATGTGTGAAAGAATTTTGATTTGATTTAATTTTGAAAATTTGGGTGATAATTTGATAGTTAAATTTGTTTATATTTATATTTGTTTACTTATTTTTGGATAATATTTGTCGAGGATTTAGTTTAATTTTAAATTTTAATAATCTTAACCATAATTTAAATCTTTAGTTTATTTATATCTATATCTTGAATCAAGTAATTTTTGTTTTATTTTTATTTTTTTAAAAAGGCAGGAAAATTGAAATTTTATTAAATGGGCTCGAGCAACCCGGCTAACCTAGCGGATTACTTGGGTTACTCCCAGATTGCCTTGGATTACAATAGGTCGCGTCAGGACATATTTCTGCCGAGGTGTGTGCTTGATGAGATGTGGACGATGATCAAAGTGATAGGTCAAAGGATGAGGGAGACGGATAAGGCTAGCTTTCGAACTCAGGGAATAGGAAGCACGACAGTCATCCTAATTTTAAATAAAATTAGGACACGATTTACTAAGTAATTTGAGATTTAAAGTAGAACAAATGCATTATTGAAATATAAAAATATAAGATTAGAAAAATCATGAAATATGATTGAAATGGAAGGTAATATTTATTTATTAAAAACAAAATAGAGAGATAAAATTTAATAAAACTCAATAAGATTAAATGAAAGTATTTAAAATATTTTACTTCTTAAAAAGTTAGTTATGTATTCATTATAAAAATTTTATTTGAGTGAAAAGCTTAATTATTTAGATCTTGAAAAAATTCTGACAGATGGTGGTTAATTAAGGAGGAGGATTTAAATATTTTCAATACCAAAATATAGATTTAAATGTAATTAGAATTGTTGATATTATATACTAAAAATAAAAGAAAGAGAAATAATAAAAGAAAAACAAATTTAACAGAAAGAAAAGAAGGAGAAAAAATAGTAACGGCGGAATAGAGTGGTGGGTCCTTCATTAATGAAGGAATATGATGCCTTTGAGTTTCATTTTATACTCATAAATTTTTTTAACTATAATATCTATTCCCCAAATATTTTTCTACATCATGGGAGCTCATTGGAATTGTCAACTTCGTTAGAAGCAAAGCAAATTTAAAGATTACAGTTTAAAGCGAGTTTAAATTTTTAATAAATGAGAACTATATGATTGTAGAAGTATATAAATACTTACATTTAATCAATTTAAATATTTTCTATTAAATTATTCGAGAGATTTATTGTTAGGGTTTGAATGCTAGAGGAAGGTTGTGATTGAATATGACAATTTTAGTGGTTAAACTTGAGTTTAATGATTGAGTTATGTTTATTGGTGCTAGAATTGATATTTAATCGGTTTAATTTGTGATTAAAGCTTGTAAATTGAATATAGATAATTTGGTTAGAACCCTAAATTAGAGAAATTGGACATTTTAATCAATTTAAATAATTGTGGATTAATTGTTGATTTAAATGAGTTATTAGAATTTAGAAATGATGGGATTTGATATTGGAATGGAGAATTGGACATTACAAGTGATATTTGAAAGTTAGAGGTATAATTGGAGTTTTTAAGTTTATGTGATTAAATTTATTATTTGTTTAGTAATTTAATTGATAATAAAATTCAAAGTTTAGTGTATTGATTGTTAACCATAAGTTAAAGAATTTGAGAATTTATACAATTGGAGGATTTAATGGCAATTGGAGCTTTCTAATAAGTTAATTAAGTTAATGATTATGAATTTAGGAATTTGAGATAAGAATTATGAAATTATTAGTAAGTTGAGCATTTAGAAGCTAATGGGTATAACGAAAATGAAAATTGAGGAAACAACAGTTATAAAGGTAAATATAGGAATGATAGAGATATTAGAAATTTCTCTATGGAACAAAGTAAGTGTTGGTTGGGGGTTTAGTTACGAACTATTAATCCTTATATTAATAATTATTTTATTGCTAGTTTTTTATATATATTATGTAGACTCTCTTTAGTTGTATTTGCACACGAGTCTTTCTAAGAATTATGATACTTTTTTTCCTCTTTCTATTTGTTATACATATTAGTTTATGTTTGTGAGTGATTTTGAAAGCAATAACATATGTATAGTTATATTTGAGATACCATGATATTAAATGTAGCAAATTTCCTTGTGGAACTTGGTACCATGAAAATGAGAATTCTATGTTTGGATTCAAGTGCACTATTATTTTGTAAATAGCATGAGTTGATTCGTTGAGCGCTATGAAATATGATTATGAGTATGGATATGTTTCAAATATTAATACTTCCATGATTTTCTTCTAGGAATATGTTCTATGAGCAAGTTCAATGATTATGTTCCATAAATAAGTTCCATGATTAAGTATCATGATTGAGTTCCATGATATTGGTAATGAGTTGGGTTGTAGTTATGGAGATCTGTTTTATTTACCACATGTTTAGGCTTCCCTTGGTGTACAATAGTTAGTTGTTGTCCTAACATTTCCATGAGGGGTTGCCCAAATAGTTCCATGAGTAGTCAATATGCTTTAATGGTTCTATGAAAGGCTATGACACCCCATCAGTTCTATGAGGTGGGACCCATAGCCTTATTATGCGTTATGTAAGTTTTGGCTGACCCATATTACATAATTGGTGAGCTTTTAGAGTAATCAGTTACATGGGTAGTTGATAAGACACAAATTGTGTATGGTTTCTATGACATTTTCAGGGTCTTATTACAACTTTACCATTCATTTTATGCCTGTATTTGTGTTTTTATGGTAATACATGAGGTGCTTGGCAATGTGCTAATTAAAGGATAAAATGGTAAATTAACTCTTTCAAACTGCATAAATATTATTCTTCACTGATTTGGACTTTTACAGTGAGCTTTGAATTTAAATCGCAGGTAGTTTGGAGGAGAAGCAGGACTAACGTGAGTAGAAAAGAAATCACAAGATAAAAAAAATCAGATCACGCTTATGTGCTTTTTAGTCGCGACCAAAGTGTCCACAGATCGCGACCTAATTTCTTCTAGGAAGTTTCTCTATGTTTACAGGTCACGACCAAAACATGGATCTAGTTGCGACTAAAAGAGACAATCGCTGAAGCTACGCGTTTTGGATTAGGTCATGTAGGAATAAAAGGAAGGGGAAGCTACAGAAGTAGGGGCTGGTTTTTGGACCTTCTTAGGCGAAGAAGCAGTACTCAAATCTTCTCTACACCCTCTCCACAACCTACACACTCATCTTCCATCTTTCTGTACCTTTCCATAGAATCTCACATCTCTACATCATTAATCCATCACTTTCTACTTTCTTCATGGCATCATATCTGGACAACGATTGTGGTATTGTAGGAGTCATGAGAGGCTAAATCTTTAGTCTCTTGGTGATGGATCACATATCTTGAGCTCATGGACTGTAGTGCACATGGGGAGTTTTCTGGTTTAATCTCACATTTCTTATGTCTTTGGAATTCCTAGATCTAGGGTTTTGATTTTTATGAGTAAGGATTGGATATCAATCGATTATTCTGAGATAAAGTTTTGTAATTGAATTTGGATGATTTAGATGTTGGTTTAATATTAATATTTCTGTTTCAATTTCTAGATAATTGGGTTTTTATCAACGATCGTTGCTAACTAATTTGATTGCTTGAAATCTATGGTCATCGATCGATGATCATTTAAGGGTATTTACATCATATGATTTAAGGAATGTTAATGTTCTGGACTCAATCAATTGGTTGAAGTTTCTTTTAAGACTTAGTGATTTTAAAACCCCATATCATATTAAGAGCAAGGATATATAGCTTTCCATCATCAAGAGTCTGTCTCAACACATTCCTTTCAAAATCCACTCATTTTCCAACTTAATAAAAAATATAAAAATATTTACTTTACTGCACTCTTATTTTATTGCTTCAAAAATCAATCAAACCCAAAAACCAAATTTTACTTTCACTTAGGTTTTCAATGGTTTTGTCACCAGTTTGCTAGGTTTCCAATAAAAAGGTTCCTCAAGAAGAACGACAGGGTTGTGCCTTATACTATATTAATAGGGTGCAATTAATTTTATTTTAATGCATAGGATGACGACAGCCCGTGCGAATCAATAGTTAACTTAGCCCATGGGTCCAATCAAGAGTGATAAGGATAAGTTGGGGGTGCATTGTTATGTTGCATGGTTTATTATCATATGATTATTATATTGATATTGTTGCATAAATTGTCGATGTAGTTTTCTAACTCTCCAACTTGACATCTCACTAGTACTTACTGGTATATATGATGAGTATGACTATTTGTTACTAAAACATTTGTTTCTCCTCGGGTTATTAATATTTTTAGGAGTTAGCTCAGTTACCAGTTCAAACGGGAAGGGTTTGGAGGCATAGTTGTGCTATTTGATTTGTATAGCATCCTCCTTTATAATTATGTGCTGAGTAGATGTATATTGTTATTATAGAGGTTATTTTGCATACACTCTCATGATTTGACATTATGATGATTGTACTAAATTTTGTGTGTTGATAGTAGGCATGAGGCTTTTGGGCTATAAATGTGACTTGATGGATCCACATGACTGTTGATGAAGGCTCAGATGTCACAGTCATGGTTATTAAGTAATTTATAGATGAATGCCCTTAAAAATAATAAAGTATAGTGGTGCGATCCATATAATCCTTCTCATAAAGCTTTTTATTTAATTCCTAAACTAAAATTGGGGTAAGAAACATAATCGAAAATAGAGTAAATCATGATTTTTTTTGTTGGTGAGCTATCTTAATTTGCATTCAAAGTAAAGTTCAATAGAATAAATGTTTTCGGTGTTTTAATCCAAGCAATTTTAGAAAATAGTTTGGTTTTAGTAAAATATGATGAGAATGAACTTTGGTAAGGGAAATTTGTCTATCATTGCTGTTTTCAAATGATTTGGGAATTTGTATAACTAAATCATAAACAAGAACCTTAACTAATAAGTTAAGTCCAATGCACAAATAAATGAAAACCTCTCTTTAATCCAAGCAAAGGTGACACATTTATATGCATTGTTAAAACAACCACTCAGCTTTGTAATTGTAATAGCCCTGAACCCCTCCCACGTAGATATTGTTCCTATTTATAGTTGTAGCTAAGAGCATGATTTTATTTCCTTGGGTGCACCTGTAGCCACCTAGAAAATGCGTCTATGGGGGAAAAGTATCCGCACCCTTATAAGGCATACTTTGTTCCCCTTCCTAACCGATATGGGACTTTCACATCCACCCCCATAGGGGCCCAATGACCTCGCTGGCACACCAACTGGAGCCTAGCTCTAGAACCCATCCCGTGCATATATTGTCCCTTTTTATAGTCATAGCCAAAGCAGGGTTTTGTTTCCCTAGGTGCAGCCGTAGCTACCTAGAAAACACGTCTACGAGGGAAAAATATCCGCACCTTTATAAGGCGTACTTCATTACCCTTCCTAATCGATGTGAGACTTTTACATCCTGCCCCCATTGGGGCCTAACAAACTCGCTGGCACACCAACTGGAGGCCTAGCTTTGATACCAAATATAATAGCCCAATACCCATCTCTCATAAATATTGTCCCTGTTTGTAGCCGTAGCAAATAATAGTGTTTTGTTTCCCTGGATGTAATCGTAGCCACCTAGAAAACACGTATACATGGGGAAGGTATCTGCACCCTAATAAGGTGTACTTTATTCCCCTTCCTAACCGATATGGGACTTTCACATCCACCCCCAAGGGGTCCAGCGATCTTGCTGGCATTTTGACCGGAAGCCTAGCTCTAATATCAAAATTATAAAATTCTTCTAAAATATAACTTTTATTAATTCTTGGACCTATTTTATACACAATATAACTAAAAAATAATATTATAAATGAATTTGATTTATTTTGAACTGAGTTAACTATGGTAGAAAAGATTTTTTCTAAAATATAAAAGAAACCCTGCTATAGTTGTAAAAAGACTTTTGTTAGACGAATAATTATAAAATAAAAGAATAGTCAAATTATTTATGATATATAAATTTTTGAATATTTTATAAATTGTATATTATAACTAGATAGATACTAGAATAAACTTAATTTTATAATATAAATATTAAACTTTTCTATAAATATATATATTAATTAATAAAAAGGTAATACTAGAATCTTTTATGAAGTTTTCTTAAAGATATTAAAAGTTAGATTAAAGTGTATATATAAAAATAATGGAAGAGTCTATCATGGATATTTAAAATATTATCCTAAAGATGAATTCCCATAATCGAATCCAAATAATGTATTATATAATGTTAGAATATGCATAATAAAACATACTATGGCAATATACAAATATTCTACACATACATTCAAATTCTACACATACATTCAAAGGAGAATGCTATATAATTGATATAGCTTTAATCAAGTCTCTGAAGTTTTCTATGGGGTCATAAGATGAGAATATAACCTGAAAAATGTTAGTAAGAATCGGGTGAAACAAACATCTCACTAACAAGCAATTCTACTCATTATGCATACTGACATGTGCTCATGAGGTGTCAAGTGGGACCTCACAAAATATAATATATATAAAATAACATATTATTATAATAAAATTAAATGGATAATCCACCCAAGTTCCTCCCATCAATCAACCAAACTGCCTTATTCCCACCTATTAAACCCATGGGCTAGGGATAACTCGCCATTCAAAAAGCTAACCAATCAAGTGATATGGATAGACCAAAATTCACAGAGTACATGACCAAACCATGGGTTCATTCCCCCTCGATAAATAACTGGGGTATCGTAACCCCTTGATAAATAGGTGTGGCACGTCTCCAGGTAAACTGGTGGGACAAAAACCAACTATCGAGCTCCAATAGAGGCTATACCACATGGTAGAAATATAACTCTAAATCACCCATCTCCAATGCATAATTCTCAAAATAATGATATTAATAAAAATTGAAATAACTTGATAAATATCACAAAAATATTTTTCTCAAGATAATAACTTTCTTCAAATTCCAATATCAAGATATAACAAGTTTATAATCTCAACTCAAACTTTTCAAACTATACTTTAAGTCCCACAATACTATTTTTAATAAAAATAATCAAACAAATTTTCTCAATATAATCATATCAATATAAGTAGATTTATATATATATCAAGACACTCATAAATATCACATTAGCACACACAATGAATAAAAAGTGGTTACCTCTCGCCTAATTATGTTGGAAATCGTGCCCTAGGGGCCAATCATTATCTTATGAACATTATTGATTTATGAATTTATTAATTGTGTTATCATATTATTTGCATGTTTACTGTGATGACCATCCTTGGATAATTTATGATCTTATCCTAAATGTCCCTGGTCGATCATCTCTGCGGGAGCACAGATGAAATAAGACCAGTATGACTTTGAAGATGTATAGAGATATAAATCAAAGTCATAGGCACATGTAAGAGTACAAGGTGTTGGACCGACCCGCTATGAGAGAACTGCATGGGTAACATCATAAGCTTCTCTCATATACAAACCATGTCAATATGCCCTTTCACCTGAGATTATCATGGATTCCTACATGACAAACGCTCATCTTTGACCTAGTCAAAAGTCACTTTTGACCGAGTGATTATAAAGACTATGTTTGGGCTTAGTGGTTTTTCATGCGGAGGAATGTGAATGGTCAAGATGGAATTTGTCCCTCACAATGGTAGAGAGATATTACTGGGCCCCTCGATGAGTGAGTCTGAGAAATGTATGGCCATATTATAATGGAAAGGTAGTTCCATTTCTATAGTCAGATTACTCAGGGATCGAGAAAGTAACGGTCAGGAATAGGAGGATGACATTATCCATGCCTCAACTATGACCAAAATATCGCGTGACAGAAGGGACATGATATGGTTGTATAAAAGGTTACATCGTTTAACGATCCTTATATGATTTGGGTAGTCGTTATGTCTTTCTAGAGACCGTTTGCGACTTGTGGGCCAGTATAGCAAATGGCCCACTGCCAACTTCATATAGGCCTACAGGGTCGCATACAAAATAGCCCAACACGAGCTATGATGTCCATATTCATTGAATCTAAGACATGTCCATATTCAATGAATGGTCCAGGGTGGATGTATATATTTATTTATATTTATATTCGTATATATATATATTATATATAAGAGATATATGAGATTTAATTTATAAGGATAAATTAAATCTCTATCACGTTTGAATTTGAAATTCAAATTGATAGGATATCTCATATAAGAGATATTTATAAGATTTAATTTATAAGGATAAATTAAATCCCTATCACGTTTGAATTTGAAATTCAAATTGATAGGATATCTCATATAAGAGATATTTATAAGATTTAATTTATAAGGATAAATTAAATCCCTATCATGTTTGAATTTGAAATTCAAATTGATAGGATATCTCATATAAGAGATATTTATAAGATTTAATCTATAAGGATAAATTAAATCTCTATCACGTTTGAATTTAAAATTCAAATTGATATGATATCTCAAATTTGATTTATAAGAATAAATTAAATATAGTTAAGTCTTATGTTTATTTTAAGTTAAATAAATAGGTGAATTAAATCTGTGGGACGGATTTAATATAAATATTATTTATTTAATTAGTTTCTTATAAAATTATACAATATATGATATTGTATTAATTTTGGAATTAATATAAGATTAACTCTAAAAATCCAAATCGGTAGAGAGAGAAAAAACGCATAGCATCCTATATATCTGATTTTAGGAGCTGCGTTTTAGACATACACATAGAACACAGAAAGGCCAAAGGGAAATCTGCAAAAGGTTTGCAGATAAGAAACTGCCGAAATAGAGACGGAGAGAACAAATTCTTGAGAAAGCCCTGGAGGGACAAGAGACGCTAGCACGTCGTTCGTGGTTGGAACGCTGTTCGTGTGGATACCAGTAGAGGAAGCTGACTTAAGTCGTCGACTTTTTACGATCAGAAAGGGAGCACGAACCGCGGAGAGAAGCTGTGAACGTCGTGACCAGAAGCTGTGGAAGTAGTTGAGGAACACTGAGGGTAATGCTTCTTCCCACTTGACTTAAACACATATGGTAGATCCTGGCAAGGAATGGAAAAAATTTTAAATTAATTTCCGCTGCGTGTCTTCCAGTTCCTTTCAAATTATACGAATAATTGCCACATAATATCTTAAAGTTAAATCTCAGTTTTAGGTGAGTTGAACTACGGGCGTGTTTTGGAGGGAAATAAATATAGGATTCTTCGGAAACAGACAAAGAATTGAGATAGATGACTAAAAAGAGGAGCCGACTCAATAATCAAGTATGAGGAATAATCAAGTATGAACTCAAATCCTAATAATTTCCTAACTAATAATAACAATCAAATCATAAAACCCTAAGTAAAGATAATTGTAGGATAATCTAGATATTATATTTTATTAAAATAATAAAAATACTAAACAATAATAATTTAATTAGATAATATTTTTAAATTATTGATAAATAATATTTTTAAATGTACTTAAATATATGGATAAAAATTAGGATGTTACAATAGAAAATATGTCTATGAGGGGAAAGTATCAACATCCTTATTAGACGTACTTTGTTCCCCTTCCTAACTGATGTGAGACTTTAACATCCACCCACATAGGGGCCTAGTGACCTCACTGGCTCACCGATTGAAGGCTTGACTCTAATACCAAGTGTAATAGCCTATAACCCCTCCCGTGTAGATATTGTCCCTATTTGCAGTTGTAGCCAATAACAGGGTTTTGTTTCTCTGGGTGTAGCCATAGCCACCTAGAAAATGTATCTACGTGCACAAGGTATTCGCACCTTTATAAGGCGTACTTCATTCTCCTTTCCAACCAATGTAGGACTTTAACAATGTAATTGTATTTAAATGATGTAATTTTCTCAAATGGGTGCCAATCAACACCACAACCCTAAGTAATCAAATTAACACCAACAATTGTTAGTACTTAACCAATCCCACAAAATTATAATGATATATAATATGAATTAACTAATAAATACAGCATCCAAATAATTTATAATGTTCCAATCTCAAGGAAAAACTAATCGGTATCCCAAGTCCTATGACATAGTAAGATAATCCTGAATATATGAAAACTAAGTTATGGAAAATGGCAAAGATTAGAACATAACTCCTCCTCTCGATGTCCCTTGAACTCTAGCCTTATTTCACATGACTAAAGCTCCAAGGATCTAGCCTCTCATAGCTTGAATCTTGCCAAAATTAGGTATAAGAGCTTTTGCCACGGTGCTTAACTGAAAATGAGAAGAAAGATAGAAAGAGAAAGTGTATGGAGATGGTTGATTAGTGGAAAATGGCGCAGGACAACCAAATCTGGTGGAAAAGTGATGAATTGGAGCTTAGAGTAGGTTGGAGTTGAGAGAAAATGAGAAGATAAGTAAGATCCCAAAGTGGAGGTATGATTTTGTTGGGTTTGGTTGGTCTTTCATATGTGGTTTATTTTTACATTAATTGGTAAAAATGCAGTTTCTAGTAGCTATAGTTCTGAGCTCATTGGTCGTGACTAACAGACACAATAAGCGTCTTCCAGAGTTATGAACTTACGCTCTTTCCCTTATATTCTCTCCTCTTGGTTACTCTCCAAATCTTGGATTTTCAAGTTAGATGGTATTACAAGAGCTTAGGTTTGTTTATAGGTATTTGAAAGATGTTTAATGTAACATCCTTATTTTCGTATGTCTTAGAGACCATTTAGTAGTATTTAGAAATACTTACAAAACCTTAGAAGTCTATTAGCTAAATCTAGATTTTTTACTCTTTTCGAGTTACTGTTTATATGGTATTTCAGATTCAGCGATGAACTTCAAAAAATAATAATTAATTCTAAAAAAGATCAAAATAATGTGGTTCAAAATTCCATGTGAAGATAACATTTTAAAATTTAAGAGAAAAATAATTGCTATACCAAATACTTAATCAATTAATATAGTTTAATAATGAAATATTACTATTTATTTGGTCAAAAATTCTGAAAAAAAATTTTGATCCCTAATTTTGGAAAATTCATTATCTTTGTATAGATATCAAAATAAGATGTTCTTAGTGTCAAAATGAAGCTTGCCATGTTAACTAAATGTTTATAAAATTTTATACATTGTTTTTATCATTTATTATTTTTCCTTACATCATGAATATTGTTGTTCAAACTTGTGATATAACATCATTATATGTAACAATTTTTCATGTAACATTTATACTATCTAATCCCTAACTTCTTTTCATGCGTCTTCATCCTCTTTCATCATTCTTGAACCTGTTGGGATTGGGACTACATAGATAAGGTGAGATTTTTGGGAAAATCTCAGTAGCAAACGGTACTAAACAATGCATGCATTAATGTAAATACTTGTGCTTACTTGTGAAAGTGTTAGCATTGTGTAATGTGCATGCTTCCATGTAACATATGAAATACAATTGGTCATAGTAATCATAGAAATAGAGCTTCAATCATAACCACATATACAACACCATTGAACATAGCTATAGCACAACTAAGAATAACATTCAATACGTACAAGTTTAGGATAAGTTTACTACCTCACATACATGAATTTCCTTTACTTTATCTTTAAATTTTACTTCGTACTTCTTCTTGATGTGTGGCTGCCTCTTTTGAGCACACCAATCAATTTCTAACATAACATTACCATCCTTCATTACAAACTAGCTATATTGAACATTGACCTTAACTACATTAACTTTCTTTAATCTTTACTAATGAATTTGGCCTTTGAATCAATTGATGTCTTGACTTTACCCTATACAATTTCATATTTTGAATTCATTTATGAGCTTAGAATCATCAAATTCTAGCTTCTATGCACTATTCTGAATATATTTGCATAACTACCCTTTTTCTTTCAAAAATTCTTATTTTGATTCCAATGCTTCTAATACTTGTTTCTCTACTTTATCCCCACAATTTTTCATTTTAAAACCATTGAAAGCATCAAAATCATGATATTCCAATAACTGTTTATATGAGTGAACAGAGAAGAATTCTAAGAATTACAACTTTCAATTCAATACTTCCAAGGTTCAAAACCTATCCAATCCTACTCAAAATCATCATATAAATTCAATAGAAGCATTAGATCATTGAAATTCCATCTTCTTCTATCATGAACAGTGTAGGACAAAAGGTCTCCTTCTTGGCAAAGTAAAAAATATCAACTTAATTCAACAACCAATCATCTAACTAGCTTGTTTAAGCATTAATCACATAACTCTAACTTTAATTTCTTCTTTCTCCTTTCATCTAGAGTTTTTAGATAGCATATACAACCTAGAGAAACCTCATATGTCTTCGATGAAAACCCTAAGTTCAAGCCCCCAAATCAAAGGAAAATAAGCTAGGATAGATTGCTTACCTTAACTCCTAGCTAGCTTGAACTTTGGTCCTTGAATTTTTCTTTATCTTGGCTTGACTCATCATTTGAGCAGCACCTCCCCAAGGGTTCCAAGGGCCAAGGTTTTATGCAAAAAAATGGGGGTATTTATAAAACATTCCATCGAAAATGAATGGCCAAGATCACTTTGTGCATTATTTGATATAATGGCTCATATTTGATCTTGGATTAGCTTTCCCTAGAAGCCAATAAGATGGCATCATCCATGACATCATCAAGGGACACCTAATAGCCCATGTGACAAAATTGCAAAGAGAGGAAGTATCTAGAAAAAATTTAATCCAATCTGGTACCTGCTTAGTTTGATTCCCAAAAACCATATTGTTTTCTGAATCTAATTTTGTTGAGATTCCATAATATGCTTTTTGACCTTAAATTTAGTATCCAGATTATTCCTATTATTAACATTGTTAGACTGAGTATTTATCTACTTTCTATCCCTTGAAAAATGACTGAAATGCCTTTGATTCTCTATCTTACACTATATTAACCCTAAGGGTAAAATTGTCATTTCACACCCTTTTATTGCTTATCAAGGCATATACTGACTCTGATAAATCACCCATGTACTTTGGCTTGGCATTTTGGACTATCCAAAATGACTAAAATACCTTCTATTCATCTCTAGTTCCTTATTATAACACATGGGCATACTCAATGGCATTTTTATAATTTTACATTTTTTTGGTCTTTATTAACACTAGCCCATACACTTATCTAAAAATATTATGGGGCCTATAAGGTGCCATTTTTTCCTTCTACATGATCCACTGCCTTCATGGACTCAACTTATGAGAAATTCCCCTGAAACATATTTATCAAATGTTTTAATCCAGTGTAAATTCCATAATAAATTATATAGAATTCCTTTTTTAGCTCTGTCAGTTTCATAAATTCTTATATTAATTATAAGAATTTACTACTAAATTTTATCTGATTTTGAGATACATAGGATACTGTATTAATTTTTCTTTTTTAAAAAATTTATATCAATTTTTTGGCACCTTAAATCAAAATTCAGTGTTTTGTCAAACTAATCGAAATAATTTTATCTATTTATTGGGAAAATTTGGGACTAAACTGTGTAATATCCTCACTTTCATATGTCTTAGGGACCATTCAGTAGCATTTAGAATCACTTACACGACCTTGGAAGTCCATTAGCCAAATCTGGAATTTTACTCTCTCGGGTTACTATTCATATGGTATTTCAGATTACGCAACAAAATTCGAAAAATCATAATTAATTCTAGAAAAAACAAAATGAAGTGGTTCAAAAAGATACATGAAGCTAACATCTTGAAATTTAAGGGGAAACTAATTTTTAGACCAAATGATTAGCCAATTAATACAGTTTATTCATTGAAGTTTACTATTTATTTGGTCAAAAACTCTGGAAACAGATTCTGGTCCCTTACTTTGGAAATTCATTTCTCTTGATATACACATCTAAATGAAGCGTTATACCTATACACTTAAAGCTTTGGATGTTTTCTAAAAGCTTATAAAATTTCATGAAATAATTCCTTCATTTACATACATAGATAATCCATATCATATGCTAGGATCTCAATTACTTCCATTATTTTCTTCCATTCTTTAGCTCTTCTCCATGCATACATTTTCCATCATGCTTGACCTAAATTGGTTGGTTATGGGAGAGTGATATTCTAGGGAATCTCAGTAGCAAACATTATCACTTAAATATGCAAGATGGATGCTAATGCCTGATATGTAATTTGATTAAACTTTATTTGACTTGTGGCATGAAATCATGCTATATACTCTTACATAAAGTGCATGGCCATGGAAAATATGTTATTCACAATACATTCAACATCATTTATCATGTCGCAACATCATTCAAATAACATATACATGTCAACACATAAGCATACCACATCAAGCACATAAAGAAGTAAGTTCACTACCTTTTACTTAAGCTTTCCTCTTGATCTTTTGCACTTGCTCCCTAGCTTTCCAACCATGAAGCCTTTATGCCAATATCTTCCCAACATCTTCTTGGATGTTTCAAGGTCCTAAACATATTCATATTCATCACATACTTCATTAGGACTTATGAACTCTCTAACCATGTTCAAGACTAACCTTGTTACACTCTTTATTATCATGCTTTCTCTAATCTTTACTAATCCACTTGGCTCTTGAACTAATTGTTGTCTTGAATTTACCCTACACAATTTCATCTTTTGAATCCATCTATGAGCTTATAATCACGAAGTTTTAGCTCCTTTATAGCATGCTGTACAGAACTGAAATTGCACACAATTCTTTCAAAAATTCTCATTTTGATTCTAATGCTTTCTATACTTGTTTCTCCACTTTATCCCACACAACTTTTCATTTTAAAACCATTGGAAGCATCAAAATCATGAAATTCTAATCACTGTTCATAGGAGTGAACAGTAACTGTGAAGAATTTCAAAAACTACAATCTTGAGATTTTAATGTTTCAAAGGTTCAAAACCTTTTTAATCCTACACAAAATCATCATATAAATTCAATGGAAGCATTAAATCATTGAAATTCCATTTCCTTCCCTCATGAGCAGTGCATACCAAACAGGGTACACCATGGAAAAGTCAAGAATATCAACTTGATTAACAACCAATCACTTAACTAGCTTGTTTAAGCTTCAATCATATGTCTCTAACTTTAATTTCTTCTTTCCCCTTTCATCTAAAGGTTTTTGGGCTGAACCAACCCTTGAAGAAAACTCAACTGTTTTCCTATGGAAACCCTAAGTTCAAGCTCCCAAATCAAAGGAAAATAAGTTAGGATAGATTGCTTACCTTTAATCTCTAGCTTGCTTGAACTTTGGTACCTTGAATCTTCTTTGTCTTGGCTTGAGTTTTCATTTTGCAAGAGTTTCCCCAATGGTTGACAAGCCACAATTTGGATGCAGAATTGAGGGGGTATTTACAGAGAAATCTTGGTGAAAATCAATGGCCAAGATTAGTTTGTACACTATTTGATCTAATGGCCCATATTTAATCTTAGATTTTACTTTTTCAAAAAGATAATTATGACATCACCCATGACATCATCAAGGGACAACTCAAGGGGACACCTCATGGGATGATGTGGCACAATTCCAATGGGTGAAGAAGGTTCTGAAAAAATTCTAGTCCAATCCGGTACCGGCTCAATTCGATTCCTCAAAACCTGGACTGTTTTATACATCTAATTTTTCTAAAATTTCATAATATACTTTTTGACCTTAAATCCAGTATCTAAATTCTTCCTACCATTAACATTCTTGTACTTGGCCATAACTTAATTACAGATCCCTTGAAAAATGACTGAAATGCCCTTGGTTCACTATCTTGCACTATATTAACCTTAGGGTATAATCGTCATTTTACCCCTCTTTGCACTGCCTCAGAGCATATACTGCCTCTAATTAATCATATTTATACTATATGACACATTTTTTTCCTGTCCAAAATGACCAAAATGCCCTCCATCCATCACTGATACAATAGGGGCATCTAGGGGTATTTTCGTAATTTTGCACTTTTCCTAAACTGCTCTGGACTCTAGCCCACATAACTGTCTCACTACTTTATTAGGCTCATGATGGCGCCATTTGGGCCTTAATATGGGCTTATTGCCTTTATGGCCCAATTCACAAGACAACGCTCCCGATCTTATTTATCGGGTATTCCATTTCACCGTAAAATCTCATAAAACTTCTACAGGATTCCTTTTCTAACTCTGTCAATTTTATAAATTTTTATATTAAATATGGGAATTTCCTATAATATCCCATCTGATTTTGATGTTTGAAGAATACTGTAATAATTCTTCTAACTTCAGAAATTTATATTAATTAATCGGGACCTCAAATCAAAATTCTGTGTTGCGTTAAACTGACTGGCATATTTTTGTCTATCTACTGGTAAAATTTGGGTCTAATATGATTTCGGGCATTTTTGGCCTGTTTCGGCTCAACTTTCTCATATTTACATTTAGGTCCATGAACTTTTGATTAATTGTACTTTGGCCCCTGAACTTTTAGCTATTTGCATTTAAGTCCCTTAACTTTTGAAATTTACACTTAAGGGCCCAACTTTTGTTTCTACCTTCACTTTTTGCCTTCAACCTTTTCTAATTTTCGTTTTAGTCCTTCTCTTTCTTCAAGAGCTATCTAACATTTATCATTTATTCTGATATTTGTCATAATCCTTTTCAAACCTCTTTCCACTATCAGTACTATACGGATAGAAAAAATTAGGATATGATATTTCTACCCCTTAAAATAAATTTCATCCTCAAAATTTACTTAGCACCTTAGTCAACCTATCCTTGTCTTCTTTATGACTAAGGATTGGGGCATTTACTTCTTATCTTCTATTTTATCATCTTAGTGGAGTACTTTTCATATCCACAATTCTTCATATCTTTACTATGATAATTCTTCTGTTCTGAATCAACTCAATCAGAGTTGAACTCCCGCTCATTCTATTACTTACTTTCTTGCTATGCATCTATCTATATATGGACTTCTCACCATACTAAACTTGTAAGTAGTGTCCATTCCTTTCTTATTAAACTCTCTCGAATACTGCTATATTCGGGAGTTTTTGTTAATAATTCATCATACTTCTTAGAGCAATCATTTATGACTTATCTGAGTATCTAGTGGAATTCTCTAAACATCTACACAACTTTATTTCTCACTTTCATTTCATTACATTTTTATTCTTCTTATCATTTTCTATAATTCATCATAATACAGAGAGAGGATTTATATCATTATTCTTTCTTTTATTGCTCTATTGCTAAACAGGAGCACATACTCTAACTTGCATAATGCCTGGCCAACATATTGTAGGACTACGTACCTGCTCATGAATGCAAAGCTCTGACATCAGAGCTCAAGTATTCCTTCTCTTAATATGCACAGCTTTAACACTCAGAGCTTACACAACTGTATCACATAGAGCTTGCACTGCTCTAATGTAACATTCTAAATTTTCCTTATCTGTATAAGACTGATAGAGGAAAGACGTAATGAAGAGATTGGGATGGTAATAAGAAGAAAAGATAATGAGTAAGATAAGTGTTAAGCCAACAAAAGAGAGAAGGTATAAACTTGTAAAGCAAAAAGGGCTAAATTGCAATTTAGAAAAAGTTTAGGGACTAAATTGCAATTACTGAAAGTTTCAAATGGTAATTTTGGAAATTTAAGCCAGAAGAGGCCAAAAAATGCCCGGAAGCATTGTAGTCCTAAATTTTACCATAAAATAGAGAAAGTTATTCTGATTAGATCAACGCAACACAGAAGTTTGATTTCAGGTCCCGAAAAATTGATATAAATTTCTGAAGTCAGGAGATTAGTGTAGTATCTTTCGGACCTCATAATCAGATAAAATTTGGTAGTAAATTCTTATAATTAATATAAGAATTTATAAAACTAACAAAAGTAAAAAAGGAGTCATGTAGAATTAATTATTAAATTTCGGTAAAATCATACACCGATAAAGGGTTAAAGGAAATGTAGGGAATTTTTATCAAGACTTCTGGATCTCAAACAATTATGAAACTTTGCAAGAAATTTATTTTATATTAGAATGAATTTATAAAAATGTTAGAACCATTAAAAGAGGTATCTAGCATTTATCCTAAAAATCAAGGTGATTTAAGAATATCGTATAAGGAAAGTGCCTTGGGATTTGTGCCAAATAGCTATTGGACTTATAAGAGGCCCAATAAGACGTGCTATGCAAGCCTAATAAGCCCAAGGAATTGTTATGTGGTCAAATGAAGTTTTATAATATTTTATGTATTTTTAAAAGATAAAGAATTTAAGAAAGTCCAAGAAGCATGTGAGGTGTCCTTGTGGGACCCACAAGCTTTACATATGGCACCAAGAAGAGGAAAGGAAGATTATAGCATGTGTTAAAATATAATAAAATAATATAAGAATTAACCTAATGATGATTAAGTTTAATTAATTTAAAAACTAACAAATCAAATTCAAGATTAAGCCATTATAATAATTAGGAAAAGTGAGGACATTATGGACCCAAGGTGCCAAAATTTTGGCTATAAATACCCCTCCCATTCTTCACAAAACCGTGCACCTTTGGTTACCTTGGAGAAACTCTTGTCATTTGAAAACTCAACCAAGATAAAGGCAATTCAAGGCACTTAGAAATTAAGGTAGTCAAGCATAAGGTATGTGATCCTTCCTAGTTTATTTAGATGTATTTTGGAAGGGTAAAACCTAGGTTTTAGTGGTTGGAAATTCCATTAAACCTAGAGTACGCTTGCTGTCCAAATTTTAAGTTAAGGGAGGAAGAAGAAAGTAAAGGTAGAACTAGGTGATTAAGGTTTAGATAAGTTGGTTTTGATGATTGGTTATTGAATTAAGTTGCGCTCTTGACTTTGTCATTGATGGAGGCATTCAACCAAGGTCTGTTTTGGTCCAAGAAGAATGAATTTCAATGATATAATGCTTCCATTGAATTTATATGACGATTTTGTGTAGGATTGGATAGATTTGGAACCTTAGAGGCATTAGAATTAAAAGTTGTAAGTTTTAAACCTTCTATGCTACTGTTCATGCGTATGAACAGTAATTGGAATTTCAAGATTTTGATATTTCCAATGGGTTTAAAATACAAAATTGTGTAGGATTAAGTAAGATCAAAGTCTTGGAAGCATTGGAATTGAAAAAAAAGATTTTTTGGAAAATTGCACGTGATGTTTCTGTTTCTATCCAGACCTGAAGGAAACATTAGAATTTTGAAATTATGAATCCATATTTTGATTCCTTGAGAAAAATTGTGTGGGATATAGTCAAGGCACCATTTAATTCAAGGACAAGACAATTAACCACAAATACAGAAAGTTAGGAGTTTATTGGTTTAGGAAAATGGAAGTAAATTATTAAGGTAGGTGCAGAATTGAATTGGTATGGATTGTAATAAGTGTATTACTCTACCATGATTAGGCTTTGACATTTGTGAAAGAGAAGAATAAAGGACCAAGAAAGAAAAGGTTAAAGGGGAGCTATTCCAAGGTAGTAAACTTACCTAACTTGTATGCTTTGCTTGCTTAGATGTTTTATGTGTTGGATGTTTACTTTGATGATGTGAAGCATGTATGATTGAATGATGCTCTATTTCTTTTTATTCTATGGCCATATGTTATAATTTAAGGAACATGGAAGCATGTAAAGATATCATTATGCAAGCATGATCATTAAGCACACACATATTAACATCAAGCATTGAGTTGCATACACTGTTTGGTTTATGTTTGCTACTGAGATGTTTCCCAAAATCTCACCCTTCCATGATACAAACATCACAGAAGGACCATCTTATGGAATCAAGGAAGGAGAATGAAGAAGTTATGATGCATAGATACTTTATTGTATAGGAGACTTTTTATGAAAACATGTAATGTGTGTATTAAGTACTTATTTTAGTTATGGTTATGTTTTGTTGAGACTTGGGAAAAATAGTTAACCTTTGGATAAATATATGAGATTTTATAGTATGATAATATACATGTTGAACTTCATTTTGGTATCAAGTATGCCTTATTCTGATATTTGTACAAAGAGAACAAATTTTTCAAAGTTAGGGAATCAAATATGGAAACTGACCAAATAAATAGTAATATTTCACACCAATACTGTATTAATTGGTATGGATTTTGGTCAGATTCATATTTTTCCTTTAAAGAGACTTATGTTAGCTTCGTATAGCAACTTGAAACACTTTATTTTGAGTTTTCTAGAATTAGTTATGAATTTTTGAAGTTGCATAACTTATTTGGAGTTTTGCCAAATGAACAGTAACTTGTGGTAAAAAATTCTAGATTATGTAATTTGACTTCATTAATCATATAAGTGGTTCCAGATGCTACTGTTTGGTCCCTAAGATGTTAAAAAGTAAGGTGTTACATTTTTGGTATCAGAGCAAAGTTTCTGGCATAAGATAGAATAGTTTCCAAATCCTAACCATAAATAATTAATATTATGTTCAAGATAGGGGTATAGTTAGAATGTTAATCATGATGTGTGGTATGTGGTATGTGTCATTTTAAATGTTTTATATGTGTACATATGCTGCTCTGTTGCATTAATACATGTTATGCATATTTATGATTGCATTTCCCAATTATAGAAAAAGAAAGAAAGTAGAAGTCATGGTTAACACAAGAAGGACGATTAGATCAGAAGTAGTACTAATAACTAGATAGACTCTGTGCAAATTATCCTAGATAGATTAGAACAGCAACAACATGTAATAGACGAGATAAAAGTAACCCAGGCTCGCCAAGATCAGGAATGAGATTATGCTATCGCTACGGTAGTTGCTACTGCAGTTGCTAGCTTACAACAATCTAAAAAGGAGGTGGTACCAGAAAATGATGTGGAGCCTGAACCTCAGTCAGATCATGGGCAGACAAGAATGAATAGACATCAAGGGTCTATAGGAAATAACAATAATCAGGAAAGTCTTCAAACATGGATGGAACAATTCCATAAGTTTAATCCGCCAACATTTGAAGGGACTTTTGACACCCAAGTAGCAGAAGACTGGGATAATCAGTTAGAGAAAATCTTTAAGATTTTAGAATGCCCCACTGAAAGAAAGGCGCAGATGGCTATATACAAGCTGGAAAATGATGCTGATAGGTAGTGGAGGAATACCGAAGTAATCTTGCAATCAAGAAATATCCCACTTATATGGGAAATATTTCTTGAGTAGTTCAACGAGAAATATTTTCCACAGTCAGTAAGAGATGAACAGGAAGCAGAGTTTTTAGTGTTAAAGCAAGGTGAGCAAGAACCCTTTGATGACTATCTTGCTAAATTTATTCGTCTTTCACGATATTCCACTTACCTGAACTGCATGAATGATGAGAGGTGGACCACTGAGAAGTTAATTCGTGGATTAAATTCTACATTGAAGGAAAAGGTTTTTCCTAGATAGATAAGAAGGTTTAATGAAATAGTAGAGGTATGCAAGATCACAGAAAAGAATGTGCAATACCCATAAAGGAGTGAGCTTGCTACAGCAGTACCATTAAGAATGGTGCCACCAGAATCCTTGAGAGAGAATAGTAAGAAGAGAAATGGGCCAGTATATGGGTCAAAGGTTGTAAAGAAGTAGGGAGGTAGGCTAAGTAATATGCCAAGAGAAGTTAATAGGCAACCAAGGCCTAATGTATGTGGGAATTGTGGTCGAGACCATGGTACGAGGCCTTGTCTAGCAGGTCAAGGGTTATGCTATAGGTGTGGAAAGCCCGAACATTATGCCAGGGAGTGTCCACAGAACACAACAGGAAAAAGGTACCAGACCCAGGGAAGAGTGTATGCCCTAAGTGGCAATGAGATGAGAAAGTCGCCTGTACCAAATCAAGTTACAAGTTTATTTATGTTCTATTTCCACTGGTTAATTAGTAGATAAATCCTATATGTAATTGGATTTTATTGTCTGGTATGCACACTGTTGAGCTACCCTATACCTAGTATGTTGCCTCCATATAAAGGTGGATATGGTTATAGGTTTAAAGAGTAGGAAGTAAAGAAAACATAAACAAGGTAGTTAGTATTAGTTAAAACCTTGGACATTAGAGTGTATATTATGATTAACGTTGGGATAAAAGATTAAAAATAAAACCTAAGATAAGGTAGTAAGAGGGAGATACCTAGAATAACAAACAGTCTCGGTAAATGGGACAGTTGTTATAGTATGATTGGGGTTACTCAGGTATTCCTATAGACTTGTGAATACAATACTCAGGGCCATTTCTTATGCTAAGGTTACAACAAGTACCAAAAAGGTGGTAGTGTTATAACTCTATCAAAAGAAATGGTATACAGAAAGCGCAAAGGATAACGATAAAGAGATTGTTTTCATATCACTCTTCAGATAAGAGTTGGATATGAAACAGATGGCTCTCATATAAAGCTAGATTTTGATGAGTTCATATTACTCTTCAGATAAGAGCTAGATCTGATATAGATTGCTCGTAGTTAGAGAATAGTTTGAATAGCTCGCAGTTAGAGCAAAGATTGAAATGAGAATTTATGTCGAGGCTATAGCAACATAATGCAATAGCAGGTGGTTAGACCATAGTTGGTAAGCCATAACAGAGTAAGAAAGTTAAGAAGGAACTCCAGAGTAAGAGAGAAAATAAGTAAAGTCTTGGTAAATAATATGAGCTACTGAATGTATTTCTTAAAAATTTATTGATTGAGTTATGAACAAGTGGAAGCAGTTAACCTTATAACTTAGTCTATTAGTTTGAGATCTTTTATAGATGATGATACAGTACAACATAATCACAGAGGATTCTGGAGGGTCACAGTTAGATCCTAGCATGGCTCAAGGGTCGCAGTTAGATCCTAACAGCTTTAGAGTCACAGTTAGATTTTGAAGAGGCTTATGGTTGATCGCAATTAGATCCCAAGGTCACAGTTAGACCTAGCCTAAGAAAAGTAATGAGCCATGAAGAATGATAATAGTACAGTATCTCTTTGGAAAGACGATTACCAAAGATGAAGTTAAGATAAGGAAGCTTCACTAGTTGATTAACTCATCTAGAAAACTTATTTATAATGATTTTCCTCCAATAGCCTATATTATATATAGATTGAGCTTAGTTTTCCTTAAACGAAGTAGTCCAAGTTCAAGTCTGGGTGCTGATATTCAAAAGTTTTTAGAAGTATGCCTGAGGAACTGAGATGAGAACCCCATATGTTTGAAAACATAGAAGTATGATTAGATAGATCCTCTAAATGAGGATAAAGAGATTAAGGGCCAAAAAGATTTAGAAAAAAGGGCCTAAGCCCAGAGAAGTCTAAGGATAGGTGACCATTGGAAAGTATAGTGTTACGTCACAAAGTTAGAAAGAGTTATAGTATACTGAGAAAGAACATCATAAGCAGAGAATAGCATAAGTTCTCAATAGAAAGAAATAGGGAACTTCATTATCCCTTGTATTAGTTCCAAATAGAGGAACTATATAAGAAGAAAGGTATAGAAAAAAAGAGATAGATAGAAAAATATTTCAAGTAGCTAACAGAAACCCCATAGTATAATAAAGTTTAAGAGGGTTCAATATGAAAGAAATGAACACTACTTACAAGTTCAGTATAATGAGTTGTCCATATGTATAAGTGGATAGATACCTCAAGCCTTAGACATAAAGCAAGAAGGGATATAAAGAAGAGATATATCCAAGATAGTTTGATTAAGATACTAAGTAAATTTCGAGGACGAATTTTATTTTAAGGGGGTAGAAATGTAACATCCCAAATTTTCCCTATCTGTATAAGACTGGTAGAGGAAAGAGGTAATGAAGAGATTGGGATGGTAATAAGAAGAAAAGATAATGAGTAAGATAAGTGTTAAGCCAACGAAAGAGAGAAGGTATAAACTTGTAAAGCTAAAAGGGCTAAATTGCAATTTAAAAAAAGTTTAGGGACTAAATTGCAATTAGTGAAAGTTTCAAATGGTAATTTTGGAAATTTGAGCCAGAAGAGGCCAAAAAATGCCTGAAAGCATTTTAGTCCTAAATTTTACCACAAAATAGAGAAAGTTATTCTAATTAGTTTAATGCAACATAGAAGTTTGATTTGAGGTCCCGAAAAATTGATATAAATTTCTGAAGTCAGGAGATTATTGTAGTATCTTTTGGACCTGATAATCAGATAAATTTTGATAGTAAATTATTATAATTAATATAAAAATTTATAAAACTATCAAAAGTTAAAAAGGAGTCTTGTAGAATTAATTATTAAAATTTCAGTGAAATCGGACACCGATAAAAGGTTAAAGGAAATGTAGGAAATTTTTATCAGGACTTCTGGATCTCAGAAAATTATGAAAATTTGTAGGAAATTCATTTTATATTAGAATGAATTTCTAAAAATGTTAGAACCATTAAAAGAGGTGTCTAGCATTTATCCTAAAAATCAAGGTGATTTAAGAATATCAGTATAAGGAAAGTGCCTTGAGATTTGTGCCAAGTAGCTATTGGACTTAAAAGAGGCCTAATAAGATGTGCTATTCAAGACTAATAAGCCCAAGGAATTTTTATGTGGTCAAATGAAATTTTAGAATATTTTATGTATTTTTAAAAGATAAAGAATTTAAGAAAGTCGAAGAAGCATGTGAGGTGTCCTTATGGGACCCACAAGCTTTACACATGGCACCAAGAAGAGGAAAGGAAGATTATAGCATGTGTTAAAATATAATAAAATAATATAAGAATTAACCTAATGATGATTAAGGTTAATTAATCAAAAAACTAACTAATCAAATTCAAGATTAAGCCATTGTAATAATTAGGAAAAGTGAGGACATTATGGACCCAAGGTGCCAAAATTTTGGCTATAAATACCCCTCCCATTCTTCACAAAACCGTGCACCTTTGGTTACCTTGGAGAAACTCTTGTCATTTGAAAACTCAACCAAGATAAAGGCAATTCAAGGCACTTAGAGATTAAGGTAGTCAAGCATAAGGTATGTGATCATTCCTAGTTTATTTAGATGTATTTTGGAAGGGTAAAACCTAGGTTTTAGTGGTTGGAAATTCCATAAACCTAGAGTATGCTTGCTGTCCAAATTTTAAGTTAAAGGAGGAAGAAGAAAATAAAGGTAGAACTAGGTGACTAAGGTTTAAACAAGTTGGTTTTGATGATTGGTTATTGAATTAAGTTGTGTTCTTGACTTTGTCATTGATGGAGACATTCAACCTTGGTCTGTTTTGGACCAAGAAGAATGAATTCCAAAGACATATTGTACTCATGGCTCATTACTTTCTTTCTTTAGGCTTGTTCTACTGCGACCCTCGGGATCTACTGCGATCAACCGTAAGCCTTTTCAGGATCTAACTGCGACCCTGTGAGCCATACTAGGATAAAACTGCAATCCTCCAGAATCTACTACGATTCTGTTGTACTGTATTCTCATCTCTGGAAGACTTAAACCAATAGACAAAGTTACAAGGTTAGTCACTTCCATATAGTTGTTAACTCCACAGATAATTCTCCAAAAATGATCATAGAAGCCAATATCATCTATTAGGACTTTAATCATTTCCTCTATTACTCAAGAATTTCTTATATCATTCTCATCTTTTATAACTTTACTATGTATGTTACTGCAGAGAGCTACATAGGCCCTACCATGCACATATCTATCATCATTTATTCATCTCATCTGATGGACCTTACTTTACATGGGTTACATTGTCCATTCTCTTGGCTTTATTTCAGAGGCAATCTTACTTTATCGCAAGAGCAATCTAGCTCTATTGCGAGAACATTAACTTATATCATATAGACATTGCTCTTCCTTAAAGCTGCACCATCTTTCATAAATGCTTCTCATTTTATTTTACATTCATAGCACATCACTCATATACCTTACCCCAACTGAAGGGATATATCCTGAGTATCATAATTATTTATTTGTAAATTCACTATTAATCCTCATCTTTAATCTCATTCTCTATCGCATTGACTATCATTGCCTGATCATAAATTTTCTTTCTATTCTTTGGGAATTAACTAGCTAACTATCTTGTTTATCACTTTTCTATTGCTCTATCATCATCTGGTTAAATTATTTAATTGCATATCGTAGGATATGGGAGCAATAAATTTTTTCAAAACTTTCTCATCATATCTACTCTACCCTGCATGTAATGTAAAGGGGAGTATTCATTCATCATAGCATACTCAACATGCATAATATGCAAGGAGATGCAATCATTTAAGTATTCTCTAACATGCGTGTCATTATATGACAACTGCAAGTAGATGCAATTTCTCATCATAACTTATGCAACATAAGCCATATCACTATTACGTAGTTTGCTCAACCATCCCTTATACTCATATTGCACTTAAACAATTAACTATGTAGACTTTAAAGTATTATGTTCCTTTATTCTATTCAGATACCTAAGTCATTTACTTGTTTCATTAAGGCTGCCACGTTACCCTCTTACTAGGGTATAGACTCAACCCTTCTTTACTCTTTCTTACATAAGGCATAGGGGAATCACTTTATCTTTGAATCTGTGGCTACCTTACTAGGCCATATCCATTCTTGTCGTAACATTTCTCTTTGCCTGTAAGACTTTTGTGTCCTTAGCCTGAAGGACTTATGTGTCCTTGGCCTCACCGTAATCTAGTGGTAATTCATAACTGAGTCAGCTATTTCCTTTCATCTAACTGAGTAAGGGATTATTCTTTATGCCATTTATACTTTTAAGTTTTCCCTTATCCTCCTGGATTACTAAACAGGCGAGAAAATAACTCTTATTAAGCCTCAAGGTTCATATGAATGAACTCGATTAAGTATCCATCAAAAGGGTTCTCTTTCCTTTGCTCTAACCCTTAGCCTCACGCTCACCTCTCTCTAATTGAGAGGAATGCTTCTTTTAAACTCTTCGAGAAAAACTTCTCAAGTGAGCAAATCACTTTCCATCTCATATGGAGTAACTTCTATATCTCTCTGTATCTCTCTATTATCTCTTAACTTTTTGTCCGCCAGTCTCAGTATGCTCTAGACTAGACTATGGTTCCTTTCTAATATGCCTCTAGATCCTGACCAATTCAGGTCACTTGGATCTTATTCATCATCTAGCATTATTACTTCTGCTCTTTAGGGTAGAGCATTAGGTTACTATCCCTTCATGATGGCATCCCTCTATTTTGGGAACTTTAACTTTATATCTATTATCCATCACGTCTTTAACCTTAGGCCATGTATTATATCATTCTTAGGCAAGTCACATTCTAACTTCTCATTATTCTTTTTCCATAAAGACTAGCTGCACAAAGTCTTTCATACTATAGATCAACTCCTGATGATCATACGAAGGATCTACTTCTGAATCTCTTCTTAAAATGATCTTCTGTATCTTAGTGGTTCATAATGTTTGACTTGCCTGCACTTTGTGCTAAACCTCTAACTGATAACCTTCAGTGAGGTTAGCATCTTCATTCCTATCATCAGGTCTCTGGGCATTTTAGTCACCACTTTAATACTTACTAGCCGCATCTCATATTCTCTATAACCTTTAGTCGCGACCATCTCAACTTACCTATCACACCTTAACAACTCTGTATTCTTCCATCACGACCATAGATCATCTTCCATCATGGCCTAACAGCTCAGAAAATTCCTGTCACGATCAATAGTCTTTACTTGTCACGACCAAGAGTTTCTGTAAATATTTGTCGCAACCTGTGGCTTAACTCATTGCAACTTAACTTGTCTGGTACTTCTAGCCATCACCTTTTATGTCACCATAACATTTGTACATAGATTACCCCTTATCTCTTTTACATTCTTTCCTAGAAATCATGGACTGCACATACTTTTGTATACAGAAGTACCACCCCTTGTATATCGGTTGGCAAATCATTTGCCAAATACTCTCTTAGCTCTATATGCCATGTAGGGGTGTATGGCAGTACTTGACTCACTACCATCTCATGCCAGTCTGCTAGAGCATAAACTTCATTTAGATTAAGGCCCTCCACTGTGTATCTGTTTATCATCCCTGATATGGCATTGAGTAATTATAGGTAAATTAACTGCTCTTGATCTCTAGTTCTATCCATCCCTTGACCTATATTGAGTACTTCACTCTCCACAGCTTTCTTCAAACTAATATGGTCAACATTATCTGTCTTTAACAAAGAAAGCTTGGGTTAACTAGGACCAGGAGCATCACACTGTTCTTTCCCTATAAGGTCATATATTCCTGGACATTGGGAATAGACAAGAACTATCATAAACTCTGACTTCATGTCTGAATTAAGGGACTATGATCTATTACTCATAACAACTCTATCCTCAAACTTTGGTAGAGGAGGAATAATATATTGTCTACCTATAATACAGTACCAGTACTCAGCTTCCTTAGCCGTAATATGTCCTCTCATCATAGGGATAAAGTGTAAGGAATTAGAAGACACGCAGCGAAATTAACTTAAAATTTTTTCCATTCCTTGCCAAGATCTACCGTATGTGTTTAAGTCAAGTGGGAAGAAGCATTACCCTCAGTGTTCCTCAGCGACTTCCACATCTTCTGGTCACGACGTTCACAGCTTCTCTCTGCAGTTCATGCTCCCTTGCCGATCGCAAGAAGTTGACGACTTAGGTCGGCTTCCTCTACTGGTATCCACACGAACAGCGTTCTAACCACGAACGACGTGCTAGCGTCTCCTATCCCTCCAGGGTTTTCTCAAGAATTCGTCCTCTCTGCCTCTATTTCGGCAGTTTCTTATCTGCAAACCTTTTTCAGATTCCCCTTCGACTTTTCTGTGTTCTATATTTTTCAAAATGTAGCTCCTAAAATCAGATATATAGGACGCTATTCGTTTTTCTCTACCGATTTGGATTTTTGGAGTTAATCTTATATTAATTCTAAAATTAATACAATATCATATATTGTATAATTTTATAAGAAACTAATTAAATAAATAATATTTATATTAAATTTGTCCCACAGATTTAATTCACCTATTTATTTAACTTAAAATAAACATAAGACTGAACTATATTTGATTTATTCTTATAAATCAAATTTGAGATATCATATCAATTTAAATTTCAAATTCAAACGTGATAGAGATTTAATTTATCCTTATAGATTAAATCTTATAAATATCTCTTATATGAGATATCCTATCAATTTGAATTTCAAATTCAAACGTGATAGAGATTTAATTTATCCTTATAAATTAAATCTTATAAATATCTCTTATATGAGATATCCTATCAATTTGAATTTTAAATTCAAACGTGATAGAGATTTAATTTATCCTTATAAATTAAATCTCATATATCTCTTATATATAATGTATATATATGAATTTATATATATATGAATATAAATATAAATAAATATATACATCCACCCTGGATCATTCATTGAATCTGGGCATGTCTTAGATTCAATGAATCTGGACATCATAGCTCGTGTTAGGCTATTTTGTGTGCAACCCTGTAAACCCATATGAAGTTGGCAGTAGGCCATTTACTATACTAGCCCACAAGTTGCAAGCTGTCTCTAGTAAGACATGACGACTACCCAAATCATATGAGGATCATTAAATGATATAACCTTTTATACAACCATATCATGTCCCTTCTGTCACGTGATATTTTGGTCATGGATGAGGCATAAATAATGTCATCCTCCTATTCCTGACCATTACTTTCTCGATCCCTGAGTAGTCTAACTATAGAAATGGAACTACCTTTCTATTACAGTATGGCCATACATTTCTCAAACTCACTCATCGAGGGGCCCAATAATATCTCTCTATGAATGTGAGGGACAAATTCCATCTTGACCATTCACATTCCTCCGAATAAAAAACCACTAAGCCCAAACATAGTCTTTATGATCACTCGGTCAAAAGTGACTTTTGACTAGGTCAAAGCTGAGCGTTTGTCATGTAGGAATCCATGATGATCTCAGGTCAAAGGGCATAGTGACATGGTTTGTATATAAGAGAAGCTTATGACGTAACCCATGAAGCTCTCTCATAGAGGGTCGGTCTAACACCATGTTCTCTTACATGTGACTATGACTTTGATTTATATCTCTATACATCTTCAAAGTCATACTGGTCTTATTTCATCTCTGCTCCCACATAGATGACTTACCAGGGACATTTAGGATAAGATAATGAATTATCCAAGGATAGTCATCACAGTAAACATGCAAACAATATGATAACACAATTAATAAATTCATAAATCAATAATGTTCATAAGACAATGATTGGCCCCTAGGGCACGATTTCCAACATAAAGCTTATGTCAGGGTTATAGGGTACTCCCATAAACTTATACTGTATAGAGTCACTAGACTCAACATCATTTGGTGCATACTGGGCTTCAGGCTAAATTTCTACATAACCTCCAGACTGCAGGTTCTAGTCTACAGAAATATCTATGGGACATCCTACTGTAGACTTCCCTGACTGATCCCCTATACTCTCATCAGAATTATCTTCATTATGTAAGGGATGATCAGAGTTTGGATGTACACCATGTCCATATATCCCTTATTAACTGAAGCCTCTGACTTAACTTTATGAAATATGATATCTATTCCTGTAATCTTTGGTTAATTAAGCAAGGCTAACTTTCACAACAAATACCCTAACTTAACAAAATACTTACTATTTAGAGTTAGGGTCTAGGAACAAGCTTAAATCATGCTAGAAACTTCTGCTTTGATACCAAAATGTAATATCCTCACTTTCATACGTCTTAGGGACCATTCAGTAGCATTTAGAACCACTTACAAGACCTTAGAAGTCCATTAGCCAAATTTGGAATTTTACTCTTTCTCGGGTTACTGTTCATATGGTATTCTAGATTACGCAAAGAACTTCAAAAAATCATAATTAATTCTAGAAAAGTTGAAATGAAGTGGTTCAAAAAGATACGTGAAGCTAACATCTTGAACTTTAAGGTAAAACTAATTTTCAGACCAAATGATTAGCCAATTAATATAGTTTATTTGTTGAAATTTACTATTTATTTGGTCAAAAACTCTGGAAACAGATTCTGGTCCCTTAATTTGGAAATTCATTTCTCTTGATATACACATCAAAATGAAATGTTATACCTATGCACTTAAAGCTCTGGATGTGTGCTACACGCTTGTAAAATTTTGTGAAATAATTTCTTCATTTGCTAGGACAAACGGAAGCCACAATAAAACTGTTTTAGGACCTACGTTTTTACCATTTCAGTTTCCTTTCTTTTAATTTCAATAATTGTTTCAGCATGCATAAGCCATCAAATAAGCTTCTCAATAATCATATACATCATGGACATATTCCATAAGTATTACAAATAGTTTCATCACATAGATGGACACCTTATAGGGCATTTACATACATAGATAATCCATAGTATATGTTAGGATCTCAATTAGTTACATTCATTTCTTCCATTCTTGAGCTCTTCTTCATGCATACATTTTCCATCATGCTTGACCTAAATTGGTTGGTTATGGGAGCGTGAGATTCTAGGGAATCTTAGTAGCAAATATTACTACTTAAATATGCAAGATGGATGCTGATGCATGATATGTAATTTCATTAAACTTTCTTTGATTAATGACATGCCATCATGCTATATACTCTTACATAAAGTGCATGGCCATGGAAAACATGTTATTCACAATATATTCAACATCATTTATCATGTCACAACATCATTCAAAGAACATATACATGTCAACACATAAGCATACCGCATCAAGCACATAAAGGAGTAAGTTCACTACCTTGCACTTAAGCTTTCCTCTTGATCTTTTGCACTTGCTCCCTAGCTTTCTAACCATGAAGCCTTTATGTCAATATCTTCCCAACATCTTATTTGATGTTTCAAGGTCCTAAACATATTCATATTTATCACATACTTCATTAGGACTCATGAACTCTAACCATGTTCAAGACTAACCTTGTTACATTCTTTATTATCATACTTTCTCTAATCTTTACTAATCCACTTGGCTCTTGAACCAATTGATGTCTTGACTTTACCCTACACAATTTCATCTTTTGAATCCATCTATGGGCTTAGAATCATGATATTTCAGCTCCTTTATAGCATGCTGTACAGAATCGAAATTGCACACAATTCTTTCAAAAATTCTCATTTTGATTCTAATGCTTCCCATACTTGTTTCTCCACTTTATCCCACACAACTTTTCATTTTAAAACCATTGGAAGCATCAAAATCATGAAATTCCAATCACTGTTCAGACGGGGTGAACAGTAACCGTGAAGAATTTCAAAAACTACAATCTTGAGATTTTAATGTTTCCAAGGTTTAAAACCTTTTCAATCCTACACGAAATCATCATATAAATTCAATGGAAGCATTAAATCATTGAAATTCCATTTCCTTCCCTCATGAACAGTGCAGACCGAATAGGGTACACCAGGGAAAAGTCAAGAATATTAACTTGACTCAACAACCAATCACTTAACTAGCTTGTTTAAGCTTCAATCATATGTCTCTAACTTTAATTTCTTCTTTCCCCTTTCATCTAAGGTTTTTCGGCAGCACCACCCCTTAAAGAAAACTCAACTTTTTCCCCATGAAAACCCTAAGTTCAAGCTCCCAAATAAAAGGAAAATAAGCTAGAAGAGATTGTTTACCTTTAATCTCTAACTTGCTTGAACTTTGGTACCTTGAATCTTCTTTGTCTTGGCTTGAGTTTTAATTTTGCAAGAGTTTCCCCAAGGGTTGATAAGTGATGGTTTGGATGCAGATTTGAGGGGGTATTTATAGAAAAATCTTAGTGAAAATCAATGGCCAAGATTAGTTTGTACACTATTTAATGGCTCACATTTAATCTTGAATTTTACTTTTTCAAAAAGATAATTATGACATCACCCATGACATCATCAAGGGACAACTCAAGGGGACACCTCATGGGATTATGTGGTGCAATTCCAATGGGGGAAGAAGGTTCTGGAAAAATTCTAGTCCAATCCGGTACCAGCTCAATCCGATTCCCCAAAAACCGGACTGTTTTATACATCTAATTTTTCTGAAATTTTATAATATACTTTCTAACCTTAAATACAGTATCCGGATTCTTCCTACCATTAACATTCTTGTACTGGGCCATAACTTAATTATAGATCCCTTGAGAAATGACAGAAATGCCCTTGGTTCATTGTCTTACACTATATTAACCCTAGGACATAATCGTCATTTTACCCCTCTTTGCACTACCTCAGAGCATATACTGGCTCTAATTCATCATATTTATACTATATGACACGTTTTTTACCTATCCATAATGACCAAAATGCCCTCCATCCATCACTAGTATAATAGGGCTATTTTTGTAATTTTGCCCTTTTCCTATACTGCTCTGGACTCTGGCCCACATAACTGTCTCACTATTTTATTGGGCTCGTGATGGCTCCATTTGGGCCTTAATATGGGCTTATTGCCTTTATGGCCCAATTCACAAGACAACTCTCTAGATCCTATTTATCAGGTATTCTATTTCACTGTAAAATCCCGTAAAGCTTCTACGGGATTCTTTTTTTAACTCTATTAATTTTATAAATTCTTATATTAAATATGGGAATTTCCTATAATATCCCATATGATTCTGATGTCTGATGGATACTGTAATAATTCTTCTGACTTTAGAAATTTATATTAATTAATCGGGACCTCAAATCAAAATTATGTATTGCATTAAACTGACCAGAATATTTTTGTCTATCTACTGGTAAAATTTGAGTCTAATATGATTCCGGGCATTTTTGCCCTGTTTTGACTCAACTTTCTCATATTTACATTTAGGTCCCTGAACTTTTGAATAATTGCACTTTAGCCCCTGAACTTTTAGCTATTTGCATTTAAGTCCCTTAACTTTTGAAAATTATACTTAAGGGCCCAACTTTTGTTTCTACCTTCACCTTTTGCCTTCAACCTTTTCTAATTTTTGTTTTAGTCCTTCTCTTTCTTCAAGAGCTATATAACCCTTATCATTTCTTCTAATCTTTGTCATAATCCTTTTCAAACCTCTTTCCACTATTAGTACTATATGGAGAGGGAAAAATTAAGATATGACAAACTGATTCTGGGCATTTTTGGGCCTTTTCTAACTCAACTTTCAATAATTACCATTTTACCGCTGAACTTTTGAAAATTACACTTTAGGCCCTCAACTTTTCATAATTATACTTAATGGCCTAAAGCTTATGTCTACTTTCATTTTTACACCATAGAACTTTTAAACTTTTCAGTTTTGTCCCTTTCTTTCTTCAAGACTCATCTAAACTTTATCATTCTTTCTGATCATCGTAATAATCCTCTTTCCTCTATCAGTCTTATATAGATAGGAAAAAGAATTAGGATATGACATTTAAAAAGAAACAACAAAGGCCCAATAAGTCAAAAATAGAAACCAATGACCAATGAGATCAAACTGTGAATAACCAATTTTTCATGGACTAAATTGTTAGAATGTAGTTATACCCAAGACGGGGTAAATTAGGTGATATGTAAAAGCTTAAAACTCTTCGTAAATGAAATAGGTTAAGTTAAGAGTGATATCACCGAGAGTAATAGAAGGAAGAAGTTGATATTAGAGATTTATCCTGGTTCAACCCAACCACTTAACCTATGTCCAGTCCTCAGATTTCCTTTAAGATTTTTCACTATATCCTTTAAGATTACCTAGGTTCTTGGCACCTCAGTACATTTACCGTGAGAATCCCTCTCACTCCCCCTTATAACCCGTAAGGTTAGATACCTCTCAAGAGTCATACACTCTTGAGCAACTGAGAATTAAAATAGAGAAATAATAAGTCTATCTTACAAAGAAGTTATGATAATCACTTAAGCATAAAAATTTCCCTCTTAGAAAAATTCTCTGTTCTCCTAAGTGAAAACAAAGTATAATAGAGTATAAACAATAAATGCTCAAAGAATAAGAATGAATGCAAATAAATGCTCTTCACATATAGTTTTTAACTTCTTTCCTTCAGCATTCAATTAATCTTGCATTTATAGCTTTAGCTTTTGTCTTACCCCTTAGACACATGAAGACTTGAGTGAAGAGGAGATAAATCTGTTGGTGGTCTGCAGTAGTAGGTAGTAGCATTTAATGCATTTTCTAACAGGTAACTTTCAGCTGTAACTTTGCCATTTTGAAATTCTCTGTAACGTAAACATACTAGGTAAACATTGTGAGTGTAATAGATAATTGTAAGAAAATATAGGAATGATTACACTAAGAGTAATCTAATATGACAATCTGATTTTAAAAATCTTTTGAAAATATATTAGTATTTATCGAAGAGTTCATCGATAAGATGTTTATCGAAGAGGACTTCGATAAAACTTGAATGAAATTCTTAAATGAATAGTTTACATCTTATCGATAAATGACTTATTCGAATAGCTTATCCATAAATATCATAACTCAATTAGACTTGATTTAAACTTTTTGTATCTAATTAATCAAAGTGTTATTCAAAGAATAGACTTATGTAATAACTTATTTGACAAATCACTCAAAAGTTGTAAATACTTTAAGTTTGAAGTCAGTGAATCTGTGAGTGAAATTTTCTCACACTTATCGAAGTGTTCTTCGATAAATGCCCTCATCGAATAATACTTCGATAAATTGAGTTTTTTAAAACTTGATAGGCTTCATATTTATCAAATAACTTATTGATAAATTTGATAAGTTTTTCAAATCGAGAAATAATTTGATTGATTTCATTTATCAAAGACTTTATCAATAAACCCATTTATTGATTACAACTTCAATGAATTCTCTTCAAGAATATTTTCACAATGTTTGAAGTCCTTATCAATCAACACTCTTATCCATAAATACTTGGATAAATGTTATTACAAAATATACTGAGGTATTTTAAATTTATTGAAGTCTTTATTGATAAATATTCTTATATAATAAGTCTTTGAAGAGAAATAGTTTTAAAATAGAGACTCAGAGTTTTGTCAACTGATTCTATAATCAATTTATCAAAGTTCTTATCGTTAAGAACGCTTATCGAATATAAGCCAATCCATAACCATCGGGTTAGGATTGATCTAAACCATCTTATTATATATATGATTCAACATGCTAACTATTAAACAACTTATTAGAAACACAAGACAACCAATCGAAATGTCACAAAATCCCTCGCACTTTGAGGATGCCCTTAATGCCGAGGAACATGTACTAGGGTGTATATGCGACTCATTTTGATCATGGACTAAGACAAAATAGAGGAAATAAATTATTCTTGTATGAGTTATCTGTTAGGATATAATGGAAAAAATCCATTCACTATCCTAAAACTTAAAAAAAAGGAATCTATTAATAATAATATATATCCTTTTATTGTGTATCAAATATATGGTTTCTGTTAGTGCAAATCCAATCACCTCAATTTGCAATTTCAGAAGAGAGACTTCTCCATTGGTAGCAAATACTTATCAATTAAGTAGGGGAGATTTTATTTCAAAATTCAAATGCCAAAAGATTATGCCCTTATTCTTGCAAGAATAGACTATGAGGGTAAGCTCCCCAGCTAATCTTCATACTTAAATACCGTTACGGTATAGTTAGATTTCGTTGTGCAAGACTTTTGACTAGCTATTTCTTTGGTAGAACATATTTTGATAATAGTCATTTTAATTATTAAACAAGAAACTAAGCTAACCAATAGTAGAGTGAAGCTAACCTAGGTCGATTCACAAGGAGTCTAAATGGATGCTAAAGTACATAATTAATCTAATGAGCTACACATTAACAAATTAGTTAGATATTTTGTGAGATGAGATATTGAATAAATTTTGAATATAAATCCTATGCTATTGTTTATGATTTTAGGTGTTGTGATGATGAAATGTATCAATGACAAGTGTATTCCCTTGGAAATTACCTTACCTTCATTATCCACAAAATATTTAGAGTTAATTAGTTGAATTATAATGTGTTAGCTAATAACTCGCCAGCTAAATCTCAATTAAAGCTATAACTCATAGATATTGAATAGAGAAATATGAATCATTCAACTTAAGAGATAGAAGAAGATGAATTAAATAGATACAATTGTTCTCTATTATAGAATTGGTCTAATTAACCACAACCATGCCCAACTAGCTCAAGGATGGGAATCAATCAAGCCTCTATTATGTAAAAATAGGAAATCCAACTAGGTTCCCTAATCATTAACATCTACTAACTCTAATTCAATCGATAATTCCATAATTAACTATATCAACTCGATACAATCAAATATGAATTAAAGACACAATAAACTCTGTTTTTCAAATCAAGGATTATGGTTCAGCATCATCTCCAAGAGAGCACAAAAACTCTACCCTTATATTGCTGTCAAGATTTTAACAACAGTAAAACTAGTAGTAGTCATGGTAAGTGTAGAAGGAGAAGATGAAGGTGGAATGTCCTCTAGTTCTCCTACACAGAATAGAGCAAGAGTGTAGAAAGAGAGAGAATGGAGGTGGATTTTATGTGGATGTCGTGAGGATGATGGAATATAGACCTGAAATACGTGTAGAGGAATGAGAGTGAGAGAGATATAGAATGATCCTTCTGATATGTTCAGATGATGTGAATATATAAGAAAAGTGTGAAATGATTAATGTGGTTTGTATGGAGTGAATAGCAGCTGGAATGAATGTGTGATGCAAGGTGTGTCATATGCATGCTTTCTACCAGCTGTTAGCCCGCTTGCTTCTTTTAAGCACCCTATCCATGTGATTTTGTAAGTCTACTTGTTCAGTCCAACACATGCTTAATCTATTAACTTCTCCCTTTTAACATATGTTTAAATCTTCTCTTGTCTAACAGTCAACTACACTCCACCTAATCTGTTACTGCATTCCTGTAATTAAAATTTAATAGATTATTTATCCAATTAATCACTAAAATTATATCAATTAATTTTTACTTGTTTTATTTTTATTTTATTTATTAATTGCTCAATATATTGATAAATAGGGATACAAAACAATAATAAAACTCTCTTTAAACATACTACAATCAATACAAATAAGAGTATCAATTATCGAATAGGTCTTTGATAAATGTTCTTCAGAAATATTTTTTTCCACAAATTTCTTCTTCATTTATCGAAGATCTTAATGAATAGACTTCTTATCGATACATACTCTTTATCAGTATAAAAATGCTTTTTGAAATATTTCCTTAATTGTCATAATCAAAACATTTGAATCTAACATTTCTCCCCATTTTTGATGATGGAAAAACTTAAATAATGAACTGATAAAGATTAGAAAAATTCAATCATGATATCAATAAAATGCTTCAGAAATAAGATAGAAGCACCATAAATAACCAACATAAGCAAAAGCAATTTTCATGGTCATCAATTAACAGAAGTACAATCGTAAATAAATAAATGATTTCAAAAATTATAAAGCAAGACTACTACTTTTAATTCATCTCAATTCTCCCTTTTTTGTCAGTAATCAAAAATGGAGTCGTAGGAGGAAGATTGAGGGTCAATATTGGTAGGAACAGTTAGCTCAGTAGTAGGTGCAACTTGTTGGGTTGGTGGAATTGGCTGAGAAGGTGGATTATTTTAAGACAGAGGAGGAGGAGGATCAATGGAGAGTCCTTGTGGTAAAGGAAGAGTGGAATCTCAGGGAGGAACTTCTTTAGTGATTAGAGGAAGTATGGACTGAGAGGGTGTGGTAGTGAATCTAAAGGTTTGAGAGGAGGAAGGAGGAAGAGTTTCTATGATTTGAGGTTCAGAGGAAGAGGAAGGAGTTTCCTGTTCAAAAGCAAGTGACTCAGACAATTGAATTAGAGAAGAGAAGGATGAGTTTGAGTGATCTAAGGAGGATGCTGAGTAGAGGTCAGTGGAGTGTTAAGAAGATCAACGACATTTAAGATGGTGCTAGAAGGAGCATCTTATTCTTTAATTCCATAACCTCTGTGCCCAAAATTCTAATGGCACTCTTATGAGCTTTAACAATCTCCTTGAGAGATTGAATTTGAGCAATGTTGTGGTTGTGCCTTTCAGTTGTTTCTAAACTTAGCTTGTTTTCCAAATTTGTGCCAAAATCATTTATTATTTGTGCAATAGTTGCATTGTGTTCTGACTTCCTACTCTAATCTCAAGCTTTATTTTCTCCTCAAAACTCTTCATCTCTTGTTGTATAACTATATGAACTACATCCTGAGCAAATGATAGTGCATTAATAGTAGGAGCAGAGGGACAATAGAAGATTGAGCCTCATCCTGTACTGGTTGTATAACATCCTCCTTTTCTTACATTTTAGGGACCATTCAGTAGCATTTGGAACCACTTATAGGGCCATTGAAGTCAAATCATACAATTTGAAATTTTACTCCCAGCGAGTACTATTCACTGTGTAAATTCTAGCGAAGTGACCTGACTTCGAAAAATCATAACTAATTCTATAAAAATCAAAATGGAGTGGTTCAAATTGATACACGAATCTAACATAATGATAATTTAGGGGAAAATGACTTGTTGATCACGCCTTGACCAGGTCAACGTTGGTCAACGTCCAAATTTTACTGTTCCTCCAGCGTTCTGTCCCTGATTCCAACATTCTAGTCCCAAATTTGATAAATCATATCTTTATGTGTAGACATCCAAATGAAACGTTCTATATATCAAATAGAAGCTTGGTATGTATACTATTTATTGGAAAAATATCATACATTTATTCAATCATTTACTATTTATAATTACAGCTCGAATATCACTGCCTCACCACGAGTTATTGTTCACAGTGACAATTTCCAGCAATTATCATACATGAATCACATATCAATCATACTAAGAAATTAACATCTCTTCATGCATCTTTATCTCCTCCATCTTGAGAAGACCTGCTGTAATTGGATTGATATGGAAAGGGTGAGATTTCTGGGGAAATCTCAGTAGCAAACAACATTAAACAATGCATGCATTAATGTGAATACTTGTGCTTGCTTGTGAAAGTGTTAACATTGCATAATGTGCATGCTTCCATGTTACATATGAAATACAATTGGCTAAAGTAATAATAGGAATAGAGCTTCATACATAAGCACATATTCAACACAATTCAATAAAGCCATAGCATATCAAGCATAACATTCAATGCATACAAGTTTAGGATTAGTTTACTACCTGGCATATAGCCTTCCTCTAGCTTTTAGCCTTTGCTCTAAGATTCCTTCTTTTCATAGGTTAGAGCCTATACATAGCATAATAATATCTTCATTATTATTCTATCAGCATAGCTCTACTTAACTCATGATTAACTAGGGGTGATATCCTTAATCTGACATTCCCCTGTCTTTATTTATACCTTTAGCTACCTTTATTAATAGAGATATTTCTATATTCTAACTACTAAGAGCAATCCTATACTTTATTAGAGTAGGGACTAGATAACTTTCTTACCTCATTCCTAAGCTTTGCCCAGTCCCTTGGCTCCTTAGACTGCTCTTGGCTCCACCAGAACTCCTTCCTTTCTTTCCTTTCTTTCTTTCTTCCTCTCTTCCTCTCTTTCTCTCTTCTTTCTCTTCTTTTTCTTGCTAGATCCGTGGTGCGACTTGAAATGGGAGGGGAGTGGCCTATTTATAGGTAAGAGGAGGTGGAATGAATGGTCCATATTGATTCGTGATGAATGGCTCAGATTGCTTGCTTCCTCAAGATGCTTTGCCTACATCATCACGATGACATCACCCTCCCTGATGACTCACAACTCATGACATCATCTAGGACACCTCAAGAGACACCTCAGGCGTATATGTGGTGAAATGTGGGGCCCTTGGGATACCTCACCAGCTGACTCAGCCTTTTTAGAGAGTTCCAGAGTCTTTTCCCTGAATGGACGGCCGAGATCGTGCGACGTGTCCTCTTGCTTTTTCTCCTTTTTCTATAATCATGCCATGTGTCCTTTGCTTTTCTTATTTTATTGTAATCATGCCATGTGGTGCCTTGTGGGCCCTATTTATGTCCTCTCATGATTCCAGATCACTTTACCCAGTTTTATCTTGGACCGGGTCACTTTACTTTATTGAAAAAGCACTAAAACAATATTTTAATGCCTCTTGGGCCCACATTACTCTTGGGCTACGTTTTTGGGCCTTCTATTGTCATCTTGGGTTTCTAACCTAGCCCAAGTACTTTGGTGGCTCAGTTCCCAAGAAACATCCATAGTAAATTACCATAATGCCCTTAGTTCCTTTTTAGTACTTATAGGAGCACTATTGTCTTTTCACACCTTACCAGAGTACCTCTTGACCCTGATCAACTATCCAGATACCCTTTCTTGACTATCTAACCTTAGTTAAATAATCATAACGCCCTTTATCTGACTCTGACTTAATGACACAACACAGTTGCATACCTTCAGTGGCATTTTCGTAATTCTTTATTTTTCTCAGTCTTTATTAGCCCTGGCTCACATATTTATCTAAAAATATTATTGGGCCTATAAGGTGACATTCTGGACCCTCTGTATGATCCCCTATCTTCATGGGCTCAATTCCCGAGAAATTCCCCCAAAACTTATTTATCGGGTCTTTTAATCCACTGTAAATTCTGTAGTAAATTCTATATAACTCCTTTTTGAGCTCTGTCAGTTTCAAAAATTCTTATATTAATTATAAAAATTTAATACCACATTTCATCTGATTCTGAGGTCTAGAGCATACCGTACTAATTTTCCTTTTCTTTGGAAATTAATATATATCCTTCGGGACCTCATATCAGAACTCTATGTTGTATCAAACTTATCAACATAATGTTCTCTATTTATTGAGACCTCTGCTCAATAGGGTCAAGTAGCATCCCTTTTTCAGGCTATATACTAGGCTTCTAAGCCTAAAAATTAGGATATGACAGGTTGTTCCCCCTTTTCCTTATGTAATTTATTTCCTTCAGCAGCTATTGGGAGAGATATTATCATCCTGTGAATCTGCTTTGCCCTAAATCTTAAAACCTTCACTTCTTTCTCACCCTTTTTCCAAATGATCAATGTTGTTGTAGTGGAAAAAGAAGGATACTAGATAAGTATAAGGAATTAGGGTGGCTCTAGAGTTACTGAAGAAGAAGCTCCTTATCTCACCATAGATCTGAGCTCCTATATATTGATCTTTTCCCTGCTAATAATCTTATTCAATAGTATATAGTCTTCCTAGGTCATATAGGTAAAGCTCCCAGACTTATTTACCATAATCCTCGAATAGATATAGTGGATTATCCTATAATAATCACACATATCTTTTAGAGCAAACTTCATATCTCCAAAAAACTTATCTTCCAATATAGGACCATATAGATCTCTCTCATCGATAGTGACATTTAGACTTAAAATCTAGGATGTTTAAGAGAAGGTTTATGATCTTGGAGTCTAACTTAACTTGTCTCCCCTTAATTTAGTAATCAAATAACTACTGATCAATTCCCCATCCTCCCTGACTTCATCAAAGACCTTCATGTTACAATAGAACCTCTTAACAACCTCTAGATAGTAGGGAAGGTCAATTCCTAGCGAAATTTGGTAATGTTTCAGTGGGTTGGATAGATCAAGTTGGGTCTTATCATTGTATTTCAAATAATCCAAGTTAACCATAACTACTGGGCAAAAATCCCTATGGGCATATTCAGCTTTTAACTTGCTTTTGTCTACCCCTTATCTAAATTGCCTAAAAATAGGGCTAAATTGGAGGGTTTGAAAGGAAGAGGGTTAGAAGGAGGAGAAGGTTCAGAGGGGGATTGAGAGAAAGATCTTGATGTACCTTGAGGAGACTTAAATTCTCCTTCTAGCTATTTGCTTAACCCTTTGGTCTAAAGAAACCCCAGCAAAACTTGCTATCTTTTGAACAATTTCATTGAGATTTTCATTTGTGTGTTATGGTCTGATTCTTCATACATCATGCCAAGTGGTCTATTTTCCTATTTAAGGATTGTCTAGCACTCTATCTGACTAGACTTTCTTGTGTTTGTTCTTGTGAACTCTATGTAGCAGGTGATGTCGATTCCTTTGGAGAATTTTTGTTTTTGACCACCTTTGGCTTAGACTTCAGCTTGGGTTTGGATGAACTCACTTTTTGTTTACCCTTTGATTTCTCTAGACCAACCTCAAGAATCTTAGTTCTTGCAATTTCTTAGATTGTACAAATGAAATGTTCAAGGAATATGGTAGAGAGGAAGGAGTAAGTCATGATTTTTGTATATTGAGAGGTTAATGAATATTGCGGGAACAATTATAGGACAGTTTAACTGTAGCAAGGAGGTTATGAGAGAAGTTATGATCTTCTGGATTCATAGAGAGAGATTTTTTAAGAAAATATTCGATGAACTGATAAGTGATAGTACCAGTGTTGTCATAGAGAATTGGTTCTCCTTCAGATGAATTTCTAGGTCTTGTAGTTGTTGCTTCAACCATAAAACTTATGCACAACAACTTTTCACAACTACATCCTCAGCTTCATTAGATGAAATTGACACCATGTATTGTTTCTTATTGAACCAAGAAAAAAGGAAATCACCAATAAATTGGCATTGTCCACTAGTGCTTTTTCTATTAGTCTTGCATCCCTTGTGATGTGAGTCTAAGTAGGGTACTAGGAACTCTCCACCTCCTTTTAGAAATTATATTCCAAGTTTAATGGTTCCAAAAACGTATCTAAAAATTCTTTTGATAGTTTTGACACGTGATTCGTTAGGTGTAGATTGGTATCTTGCACACATGCGAACACTATATTGTATATTTGGTCTACTTGATATCCAATAGAGAAGGGACCCAATCATCCCTCTATATTTTATGATATCTAAAACATCCTACTTTTACCCCTCAGAGTACGTATTCAGAAGAATATTTGATTAGCGGAAGCATTACATTAGGCCAAAAATTAAAATCTTAAAACTTACTTCTCAGGCAGTGTTCATTTGGTGATTTCTAGATTTACAGCCCAATTTTAAAAATTCATAACTAATTGTAGAAAAATCATATGGAGGTGATCCAAATTTTTTAATTGAAGCTATTTCATAGCTCTTTAAGGGAAAAATATAAATCTGGACATTTACTTTGCTAATTGATACTGTTAAATCGTTACTTTTTACTGTTCATATGGCAAATTCTGGAAATTCTAGATTATGTCTCTTAAATTTGGAATTTCATTTGTCTTGAAATACACATCCAAATTAGGCATGCTATTTATGCATTTAAAGTTCTAGATGTGTACTTATTCATTTGCTAGGTCAAACTGAAGTCACAACAAAACTGCTTTAGGACCTATGTTTTTACTATTTCATCTTCTTTCTTAAATGTTCATAAATTAATCTAGCATTCCTAAACCATCAAATAAGATTCTCATATATTCATATACATCATGTACATATGCCATAATTATTTCATACAGTTTCATCACATAAATAGACACCTTACATGGCATTTGTGTACATGGAAAATTCATAGCATATGCTAGGATCTCAATTATTTCACTTTCTTTCTTCCATTCTTTAGCTCTTCTCCATGCATACATTTTCCTTCATGCTTGACCTAAATTGGTTGGTTGTGGGAGGGTGAGATTCTAAGGAATCTCAGTAGCAAACATTACCACTTAAATATGCAAGATGGATGCTAATGCATGATATGTAATTTCATTAAACTTTTTTTGATTAGTGGCATGCCATCATGCTATATACTTTTGCATAAAAGTACATGGCCGTGGAAAACATGTTATTCACAATACATTTAACATTATTTATCATGTCACAACATTATTCAAATATCATATACATGTCAACACATAAGCATACCACATCAAGCACATAAAGAGGTAAATCCACTACCTTGTACTTAAGCTTTTCTCTTGTTCTTTTGCACTTGCTCCTTAAGCTTTCCAACCATGAAGCCTTTCAGTTAATCACTTCCCAACATCTTCTTGAATATTTCAAGGTCGTAAACACATTCATATTCATCACATAATTCATTAGGACCATGACAAAGATCTTCTCACATTAAACTTACTCACCAAGCCAACTTGAGATAAGGTCACATGACAAAAATCTTCTCTTCCCCCTTGTCTTGGACCCCATATGTGAGGTCTTATGGGTCCCACCATGTGCAAAGCCTAATTCTCACTTTATTCCTTTTACTTTTCATTTTCAAAAATTTAAAAATTATTCATTATTGGACTTGGGCTCCAAGACAACTTTTAGAACTTATTGGGCTGCCATAGGATGAAATTTTGGCCTGCCCTAGGCACTTTCCTTATACAAATATCCTAAAAATATCCTAATTTTGAAATATATCCTAGAAACATCTTTTAATGTTCTAACATTTTTAAAAATTCATTATAATATAAAATAACTCCCCTGCAAAGTCTCATAATTTTTTGAGACCTAGAAGTCGTGATAAAAATTCCCTACATTTCTTCAAGACCCTTTATCGGTGTTCGATTTCACTTGAATTTCTCAAAGGGCATTATCGTCTTTTCACACATCATCAAAGTATTTTCTGACCTTGGTCAATTACTTTGGGGACTCTCCTTGATTTTCTAACCTTAGTCAAATGACCAAAATGCCCTTCATCTAACTCTGACTCAATGACACAACATAGGGGTATACTCAGTGGCATTTTTTTAATTTTATATTTTTCTCGATCCTTATTAGCCCTAGCCCACATACTTATCTAAAACTATTATTAGGTCTATAAGATGCCATTTTGAGCCCTCTACATGGTCCACTACCTTCATGGGCTCAACTCCTGAGAAATTCCCCGAAACATATTTATCCGGTGTTTTAATCCACTATAAATTCTATAATAAATTCTAAAGAACTCCTTTTTGAGCTCTGTCAGTTTCATAAATTCTTATATTAATTATATGAATTTACTGCTAAATTTCATCTGATTCTGAGGTCCAGAGGATACTGTATTAATTTCTATTTTCTTCAAAAATTAATATAAATTTTTTAGGACCTCTCATCAGAATTCTATGTTACGTCAAACTGATCATAATAATTTTCTCTATCTACTGGAAAAATTTGGGACTAATCTGATTCTGGGCATTTTTGGGCCTTTTCCGGCTCAACTTTCAGTAATTACCATTTTGCCCTTGAATTTTTGAAAATTACATTTTGCACTATAAAACTTTAAACTTTTCATTTTAGTCCCTCATCTTTATACCTTTGAATCATTGTTTTTCCTTTCTATTTAACATCATAATACTTTCCAAACCTCTTTTCACTATCAGTATTATACAGATAGGGAAAAATTAGGATGTTACAATATCAAAGTCCACTCCCTTTTCATTTGCATCTAGCTGAATGGTTGATCTTATTGTGGTCGACATACACTTGGCTTTTTCTATTTCAAATTTCTTCAGTATTTCTTTCATGTATTTTGTCTGAGATGAAAATTCCATTATTTTTCTGCTTGATATGAAGCCCCAGAAAGAAGTTGAGTTAACTTATCATTGATATTTCAAATTCACCATGCATCATCTTGGCAAACTCTTGGCAAAGATCATTGTTAGTAGCTCCAAAACTGATATCATCTACATAAATCAAATTACTAGCAAATCATTTTTATTTCTTTTAACAAAAAGTATAGTGTCTACTTTGCCTCTTTCAAAATCTTTGTTTAGCAGAAAATTGGTCAATAGTTCGTACCAAGCTCTTGGAGCTTGCTTCAAACCACAAAGAGCATTTTTAGGTTTGTAAACATAATCTGAATTATTAAAGATTTCAAAACTAGGTGGTTGTTCAACATACACTTCTTCCAAGATAAAACCATTTAGAAAAAAACCTTTTCATATCCATTTGATAAAGCTTGAAATTTTTAATACAAGTAAAGGACAAGAGAACCCGTATAGATTCCAATCTATCTACAGGAGCATACGTTTTCTCATAACCAATACCTTCTACTTGATTATAGCCCTTTGCAATTAATCTAGCTTTATTTATAACGATAACTATAGACTCATTGAGTTTATTCTTGAATACCTATTTGGTGCCTATAACAGGATGATTTGTAGGCCTGGGTACTAAGCCCCAAACTTGATTTCTCTCAAATTGGTTCAGCTCTTTCTGCATGGCTTCTATCTAGAAGGTATCTAATAGAGCCTCATCAACATTAGTTGGTTCAATGTTTGAGATAAATATAGTAAAACACACCTCATTGAACACTTGTCTTTAGGTTTTAACCCCTTCATTGACTTCACCAATGGCATGGTCTAAAGGATAATCCTTTATATTATGCTACGCTTTAGGTTGATTGTTATTTTCTTGGGAACTATTTTCACAAATCTTTTCAAAATCAAGAGATCTTTCCTTTTTGTTAAGATTTAAATTTTCAAACTTTTGAATAATCTTAGCATCATCCTCTAAAAAAGGTTTTGAAAATGTTTCAACTTCAGCAAAAATAGCATGAATTGTTTCTTCAATTATAAAAGTTCTTTTACTAAAAACTCTATAAGCTTCACTATGATTAGAATACCCTCAAAATATACCCTTATCATATTTAGGATCAAATTTATTGAGGTTATCTTTGTTGTTGTAGATGAAACACTTGCTGGCAAAGATCCTCAGATGAGCAATATTTGGTTTTCTCCCTTTGGACAACTCGTAAGGTGTCTTATCAAGTATGCTTCTGACATAGGCTCTATCTGAGATGTAACAAGTAGTGCTCATAGTGTTAGCCCATGATACTTGAGATGTCCCTTTTTAATTTAGCATTGCTCTTGTCATATCAATGAGGACTCTATTTATGAGTTCTACTACTCCATTCTATTTAGGTGTTCATGGAGCCGAGAAATTATGATCAATCTCGTGTTCTTCACATAAGATTGTAAATTCATGATTCTCAAACTCTCCTCTATGATCATTCCTGATAGACATAATAAAGATACATTTCTCATTTTGGACTTTCTTGGCAAAAACATCGAAGGCACCAAATGTTTTATCTTTTGAAGAAAGAAATAAAGTACACTTATGTCATATCCCCAATTTTTTGACCTGATGTAGCTGTACAGTTTATCTGCAATGGATATAAGATTCTTGGAATAAACTGTATCAGATTGCGAAAAGAAAGGGAAGGATTAATAACTAAGGAAAGAATAGGGACCAAAATGTAAATTGAAAAGTTTGAAGGCAAAAAGTTGAAGTAGAAATAAAAGGAGGGACCTAAATGCAATTAATGAAAAGTTCAGGGACTAAAGTGCAATTATTCAAAAGTTAAGAGAACTAAATGTAAATATGGAAAAGTTGAGCCAAAACAGGCCAAAAATGCCCAGAATCAGATCAGATCCAAATTTTACAAGTAGATAGACAAAAATATTCCGGTCAGTTTAACGCAACACAGAATTTTGATTTGAGGTCCCGATTAATTGATATAAATTTCTGAAGTCGGAAGGAATTATTACAGTATTTTTCAGATCTCAGAATCAGATGAAACCTTATAGAAAATTCATATATTTAATATATGAATTTTCTATAAGGTTTAATATATGAATTTATAAAATTGAGAGAGTTAGAAAAGGAATCCTATAGAAACCATACGGGATTTTACAGTGAAATAAAATACCCGATAAATAGGATCGGGAGAGTTGTATAATAAAGTGGGCCATAAAGGAAATAAGCCCATAATAAGTCCCAAATGGTGCCATCATGAGCCCATTAAGGTGACTGGACAGTTATGTGGGCCAGAGACTAGAGCAGTCCAGGAAAAGTGTAAAATTACGAAAATGCCCCTGGATGCCCATCTGTACCAGTGATGGATGGAAGTTATTTTGGTCATTATGGACAGGCCAAAAATATGGGAAATAGTATAAATATGATTATATAGAGTCAATATATGCCCTGACGCAGTGTAAAGATGTGTGAAATGACGATTTTGCCCTTAGGGTTAGTACAGTGCAGGAAAAGACACCAAGGGTATTTTGGTCATTTTCCAAGGGATGGATGGCAGATAAATATTAATTATATCATTTTCAATGGTATGAGAAGCCTAGATATTGATTTCCAGGACATAATACATATCGTGGTATATTATAAAAAAATTCAGAACAGAAAATAGTCCGGTTGTTGTGAAACTACTCCGTCGGTACCGGATTGGATTGAAATTTTTCCAGAACCTTATTGACATGGGCAGCACGCCACCTAACCCTCTTAGGTGTCCCATGAGCTTTCCCAAATGATGTCATAATTATTCTTTTATGAAAAAGTTAAATCCAAGATTAAATGTGAGCCTTTAGATCAAATAGTAACCAAATCAATCTTGGCCATCCATTTCAACCCAAATTTCTCTATAAATACCCCCTATTAAGATTACTTTGGCATGGAAACTCTTGCAAAATTTCCATTCAACCAAGAAAGAAGCAACCAAAGTGAAGTAACAAGCAAGGTAATCATCTCCCTTGATCTTGAGCTTTGTTCTAGCAAGTTAGCTCATGGTTTTGAGGGGGTTTTGTGCTCTATTTCCCTTATGGTTTATGCTGTAAGTGTTGCTCATATATGGTTAAAATATGAGTTTTATGTTATGAATAGTTTAGACAAGCTTAAACAAGCTAGAATCAAGTGGTATAAGCTTGGGAATTCAAGTATGTTTGGATTTAGGGTCTTGTGTTCTTTTTGATACTGTTCATATGATGGAATTTCATGATTTTGATGCTTCCAATGAGTTTAAAATGGAAAATTGTGTGGGGATAAAGTAGGAGAACAAGTATTGGAAGCATTGTAATCAAAATGTGAAATTTTGGAAAAAGGGACATCCATTTCAGTTTGGTACTGTAGCAATTGGTATGTTTTGATTTTGGAAATTCTGATTTCATATTTGGATTCTACATGAAAAATTATGTGGAAATGAACCATGATAATTTATTTTGGAAAGGTGGAAGTAGGAAACATAAATTAGAGAAAGAAAGGGAGCTAGTGAAAACCTAGTCTTGGATTTGGTTTCAAGTTGAGTTGTAACTTGATATTATGTTGTAATGGCTAGGTTTTGACATTTGTTAAGGAAGGAAAGCACTTCAAGAAGGTCTTGACCAAGATAGCTAAGAGGTAGTAAGGATATGTAAGGAATTGGAAGACACGCAGCGGAAATTAATTTAAAAATTTTTCATTCCTTGCCAGGATCTACCGTATATGTTTAAGTCAAGTGGGAAGAAGTATTACCCTTAGTGTGCCTCAGCGACTTCCACAGCTTTCGATCACGACATTCACAGCTTCTCTCTGCGGCTCGTGCTCCCTTTCTGATCACAAGAAGTCGACGACTCAAGTCGGCTTCCTCTACTGGTATCCACACGAACAGCTTTCCAACCACGAACGACGTGTTAGCATCTCTTGTCCCTCCAGGGCTTTCTCAAGAGTTCGTCCTCTCCGTCTCTATTTCGGCAGTTTCTTATCTGCAAACCTTTTGCAGAGTCCCCTTCGGCCTTTCTGTGTTCTATGTGTGTGTCTATCCCAAAACATAGCTCCTAATATTAGATATATAGGATGCTCTGCGTTTTCCCTAACCGAAAAGGATTTTAGGAGTTAATCTTATATTAATTCCGAAAATAATACAATATCATATATTGTATAATTTTATAAGAAACTAATTAAATAAATAATATTAAATCCGTCCCACAGATTTAATTACCTATTTATTTAACTTTAAATAAAGATGAGACTGAACTATATTTGATTTATTCTCATAAAACAAATTTGAGATATCCTATCAATTTGAATTTCAAATTCAAACGTGATAGGGATTTAATTTATCCTTATAAATTAAATCTTATAAATATCTCTTATATGAGATATCCTATCAATTTGAATTTCGAATTCAAACGTGATAGGGATTTAATTTATCCTTATAAATTAAACCTTATAAATATCTCTTATATGAGATATCCTATCAATTTGAATTTCGAATTCAAACGTGATAGAGATTTAATTTATCCTTATAAATTAAATCTTATAAATATCTCTTATATGAGATATCCTATCAATTTGAATTTCGAATTCAAACGTGATAGGGATTTAATTTATCCTTATAAATTAAATCTTATAAATATCTCTTATATGAGATATCCTATCAATTTGAATTTCGAATTCAAACGTGATAGAGATTTAATTTATCCTTATAAATTAAATCTTATAAATATCTCTTATATGAGATATCCTATCAATTTGAATTTTGAATTCAAACGTGATAGAGATTTAATTTATCCTTATAAATTAAATATCATATATCTCATATATATTTAATATATATGTATATATACGAATTTATATATATACAAATATAAATATAAATAAATATATATACACTCACCTGGATCATTCATTGAATCTGGACATGTCTTAGATTCAATGAATCTGGACATCATAGCTCGTGTTGGGCTATTTTGTGTGCGACCCTGTAGGCCGTATGAAGTTGGCAGTGGGCCATTTGCTATACTAGCCCACAAGTCGCAAGCGGTCTCTAGCAAGACATAACGACTACCCAAATCATATGAGGATCGATAAACGATGTAACCTTTTATACAACCATATCATGTCCCTTCTGTCACGCGATATTTTGGTCATGGATGAGGCATGGATAATGTCATCCTCCTATTCCTGACCGTTACTTTCTCGATCCCTGAGTAGTCTGACTATAGAAATGGAACTACCTTTCCATTACAGTATGGCTATACATTTCTCAGACTCACTCATCGAGGGACCCAGTAATATCTCTCCACGAATGTGAGGGACAAATTCCATCTTGACCATTCACATTCCTCCGCATGAAAAACCACTAAGCCCGAACATAGTCTTTATGATCACTCGGTCAAAAGTGACTTTTGACCAGGTCAAAGCTGAGCGTTTTGTCATGTAGGAATCCATGATGATCTCAGGTCAAAGGGCATATTGACATGGTTTGTATATGAGAGAAGCTTATGACGTTACCCATGCAGTTCTCTCATAGTGGGTCGGTCCAACACCCTGTACTCTTACATGTGCTTATGACTTTGATTTATATCTCTATACATCTTTAAAGTCATACTGGTCTTATTTCATCTGTGCTCCCACATAGATGATCGACCAGGGACATTTAGGATAATATCATGAATTATCCAAGGATGGTCATCATAGTAAACATGCAAATAATATGATAACTCAATTAATAAATTCATAAATCAATAATGTTCATAAGACAATGATTGGCCCCTAGGGCACGATTTCCAACAGGATACCTAACTATAACTCATGTTTGTTTAATTGTTTTGCTTGCTTGTTGATTATGATGTTTGGTTGAGCTTGAGCTTATGTCATCATGTTATGATGAAGTATGAATGATTGCAACTCCTTGCAAGTTATGTCATGACAATATGCATGTTAGAGTTTGCTTATGTACCATTATGAAGTAGCTCCCATCACATGATAACATGTTAAGCATACAATTATTCATGCATGATATTATAGTTTGTGTAACTTGCTATTGGGATTTCTATGAAATCTCATTCCTTCCACATGCGCAACTATGTTTTAGGTGCTGGATACTCTCAAGGGAAGAGAGTAAATTTTGATGATTAAGTTTGTATAATAAGTTATATGACTCACATGACACTATGGGATGATATGCTAGCATGCATGGTGTATGTTTCTGTAACTCTGTTATGAGGCCGTGGTGATGTGACGATGATTTTGATGTGTAACTCAACGATTTTTAGTCTGAAATTTGGTGTGAGGGTAGCTAAGATACATATATTTAAATGTACACCAAGAACGCCTTAATTGGATAAGTATCCGAATTGTTATGATTTTCCAAAGTTAGAAGTAAGATCTGGAATTGAGATAAAATGAGTGCTAAGAGGCAGTGATGTTCACGCAATGATTTCATATATCAAATGAACGAGTTTTTCTATGAAATTTTATGAACCTAAATAGAACGTCTAGACCTTCAAATAAATAGGTAATAAAGTTCATTTGGATAAGTAACCAAAGAGAAATGAATTTTTAAAGTTAAGGCAAAGAAACTGGAACTTCCAGATTTTACCAAATGAGAAGTAATGTTTAACCAATAAACTGATTTCATGTGAACCAGATAACCTCAATTTCATATTTTTTCCTCAAATATTTATGAAATAGCTTTCATTAGAAATTGGAACCACAATATTTCAATTTTTCTACAATTAATTATGAATTTTCAAAGTAGGGTACATGTTTTGGAATTACCAAATGAATAGTAACAGTAAACAGTACCCCGAGAGCAAATCTTTTGGAAATGGATATTTTCAAAGCAAATGATCATATAATTGGTTCCAATCACTTCTAATGGAGTATAATTGAGGTTAAAAGTAAGGATGTGACACTTAAATCTAGAATAGTCATCAATTATCACAACAGTATATAAGTTTCCTCCAAAACTTTTGACTCTTGCTGGGCCAATTAAATCCATATGAAGCATATGAAGTGGTCTTTCAGTTGAGACTACCTACTTTGATTTGAAGGATGGCTTTGTTTGCTTTCCTTGTTGACAGTCATGACAAACAACATTATTTTCAAAATTCATTTTGGGCAAACTGATTACTAAATCTTTTCTAAGTAATTTTAAACTTGACTTATGTTTACATGAGCTAACCTTTTATGCCATAGCCAACTTCCATCGATTTTTCCCACAAAAAAGTTTTTAGAAAGATTTGAATTAAATAAAATAGTATAACAGTTACTGTCCATTGGTGCTCTAATTTTCATTTTCAATCCATCTTTGTTCAGTATCATATCCTTTTTTGTTGACTATCAAGCTTTCATAAGAGTCAAAGATCACCTAATTGTCCTTATCAGTACTTTGACTGAGATTGAGCAAATTGTGGAAAAGTCCATCTACGAGGTAGACATCTTCAATTCTCATGCCATCTTTGCTTCCAATTTCACCAATTCCGCCAATTTCTCTGGATTGATTTCCTCCAAAGTTGACTTTTTCTCCTTCTTTAGTTGTGAGCCCAAAGAATTTGTTAGCATCTCTAGTCACGTGTCTTGAACATCCACTGTTAATATACTATTTTGATATTTTGGATGCTTTTAGACATACCTGAAAAAGAATTATCTAACTTTAAGTACCCATAACTTTTTGGGTCCTAATTGTTAGTCCGTCGTGCTTTCATTTCGTAAGTAACTTTCGATACCCATCTTAATGTCCTGTAGGTACCCTTCTTGTGATAACAAGAAGTAATAGTGTAGCCCTTATAGTTACAATAAATATATCTCACAAATGGATTAGAGTTATGGACAGAAGTTATAAATTATTTTTAGTATAGTTTTCATTCATTTTTCTTTTTACCTTTTTTTTGTCCAGATTTGGATCATATCTAATTTTAGAGTTACCAAAGATGCATTTTTGGTTTCCTAGAATTATATTAAGCATCTCACTACCTTTAGTAAATCTTTAAAGAGTTTTGGTCAACTCTCCATTCTTTTTCTCGATAGTCTCACATTTAGAGCAAGGTACTAATGTGATTTTAGCATATTGAGAATTGATCTCACTTTGCTCTTCTAACGCTTTTACTTTCCTTTTAGAATTTACCAAATCCTTAGCAATTCTAAATAATTCATTATACTATGAAAGTATTTCATCATACGTAGGCTCAAGATTTACCTAGTCAGTGTCTGATTCTTCTTGAGCAACGAGACATATGTTTGCAACTTCTTCCTAGTCACTGCCTTCATCTTCTGATGAACTATCTCCCCAGATATATGAGACTAATGATTTTTTGTTTTGATATATTTCTTTTTTCTTTTATTTGTCCTTCTTTGATAATTGAGGACAATCCACCTTAATATGGCTGGGCTTCTTATATTTACAACATACAATGTGATCTAGAGCTTTAGATGTTGAAGTAGAAGAAAATTTTCTTTTTGATTAAAATTTCTTTCCAGCTTTGTTTTTGTAGAATTTCTATAATCATCTAACAAGTAGTCCCATTTCCTCATCTTCTTCTTGATCATCTTCTTCATCATTGCTTTCCTATGCTTTTAGAGCAATGCCTTTGCGATATTTTTATTTTTGATCTTTCTTATACTTCTACTTGCTCTCGAACCCAAATAAACTTCCAAAAAGTGCAACAACTGACCTTATAGATTATCCTTTTGATTCTTCAATGACTATCATTTTAGGATCCCATTCTCTAGTTAACCCATCTAGAATCTTTCTCACTTAATCCTCTTGGCTATATCTTTTGCCAAGGGAAATCATGTGATTTATCAAGTGAGAGAATCTAACTTCTATCTCCATGATGGTTTCTCCTGGGTTTATCTGGAAAAGCTCAAACTCTGTGGAGATATGTGGTAAGAGTATTGATTATGCTTTGCTTGACTCTTGATGTCCCTTCTGGGCAATTTCTGGAGCTTCCCATATTTCTTTGGTAGTCTCCATACTGGATACTCTAAAGTAATCATTTTAACTAAGAGCGCACATCAGGATATTCACTGCCTTGTCATTGAGCGTGATCATCTTTTTATCATCATCATCATCATACTCACTTGGAGTCTTTAGAGCCTTTATCCCATTAACTATTTTTGTTGAAATGTAGTTGTTTTCCTAAATAACATTCCATAACCCTTAATTAGAGCCCTTAATAAATTTCTTCATCCTCATCTTCTAGAAGTTGAAATTTTCTCCATTAAATTTTGGAGGCTTCGTCGTAGAGCTTTCTTCAGGCGATACAATATCACAAAATCCTGCCATAATAGCTCTTGAGACTATAAAGTCCTTTTTCAAGAGACTTGCTCTCATACCAAATGTTAAAATAGCAGTTACAACCAAGAGGGGAGTGAATTGCGTGATATTTAAAAATTTAAAACTCTTTAAAAATGAAATAGATAAGAGTGATATATAACTCACAGTAATGGAAGGAAGAAGTTTCCATTGGAGATTTATCCTGGTTAGGCTCAACAACTTGGCTCTTTCAGTCCTCATATTCCCTCTGTGATTTTTCACTAAATCCTCTAAGATTGCATGGGCTCTTGGTGCCTCAGTACATTCACCGTGAGAATGACTCGTACTCCCCTTACAACCTGTAAAGTTACACACCACTCAAGAGTCTCTCTAAGAAAAATTCTTTATTCACCCTAAGTGAAAATAGAGTATAATAGAATATAAATAATAAAAGCTCAGAGAATAAGAAGAATACGAATAAATGCTCTTCGTAGGTAGTTTTTAACTTCTATTCTTTAATATTCAACTCATATTCATTTATAGCTTCAGCTTGTGTGTTATTTGTTAGATACATGAAGACTTGAGTGAAGCGAAGACAAAGCCATTGGCAGTTGGCGGCAGTAGGTAGTAGCATTTAATGCATTTTTTATAGTTAACTTGCACAACTTTGCCATTTTGAAATTCTCCGTAACTTAAACAAACTAGGCAGACGTTGTGAGTGTAATATATAATGTTAAGAAACATATATGAATGATTACACTATGATTAATATGATTTGACAAAATCTAATTTTGAAAATATATTAGTATTTATTGAAGAGTTCATTGATAATATGATTTATGAAGAGGACTTCGATTAAACTTGAATGAAATCCTTAAATGAATAGTTGTACATCTTATCGATAAATGGCCTATTTGAATACCTTATTGATAAATATCATAACTGAATCAGACTTGTTTTAAATTTTCTGTATTTGATAATCGAAGTGTTATTCGAAGAATAGACTTATCGAATAACTTATTGATAAATAACTCAAGTTGTAAATACTTTAAGTTTGAAGTCAGTGAGTTTATGAGTGAAATTTTATCACATTTACCGAAGTGTTTTTCGATAAATGCCATCATTGAATAGTACTTCGATAAATTGAGTCTTTAAAAACTTGACAGACTTCATATTTATCTAATAACTTATCGATAAATTTGATAAGTTCTTCAAATAGAGAAATAATTTGATTTACTTCATTTATCAAAGACTTTATCGATAAACCCATTTATCGATTAAGACTTTGATGAATTCTCTACAAGAATATTTTCACAATGTTTAAAGTCTTTACCGATCAACACTCTTATTCATAAATACTTGGATAAATGCTTTCACAAAATATACTGAGTCATTTTCAAATTTATTGAAGTCTTTATTGATAAATAGTCTTATTGGATAAGTCTTTGAAGAGAAAAGTTTTAAAATAGAGACTTAGTGTTTTGTCAACTGACTCTGTAATCCATTTATCATAGGTGTTTGACTTGATCGGATTGTCATCGTCTGATTCATCAAAATAAAAATAATTACACCCTATTAATTAGTATAAGGCATAACCTTAACATTCTTCTCAAGGAACCCTTTTCATTGGAATCCTAGCAAATTAGTGACAAAACCATTTGATAAACTCATATTTGTAGTGATTTTTAGAGTGTTTAAAGTGAGCTTATTATTGATTTTTATCCCCATTTATCAATATATTGAGAAATTGTTAAATAAAATAATATTTAGAACAGTTGAGAATTAATTGATATAAATTTAGTGCTTAAAGTTAACAAATAATCTGTTTATTTTATTTTCTATCACAGACTAATGCATTAACAGAATAGATTAAAGGAGAATGACAACTGGACTAAAGGAGTTGATGACATGTGATAGCACATAGGCTAGATCCAGGAATTGAGGAACATATTGCAAATGGGAGATCATGCATGTGCTGGCACATGAGGACCACTGTTCATGCACACAACACTTATTGCATTGTTTACGCACACACACCTTATCTAAACAAGAATCACACATTTCAGCAGTAGCTCATGCACTCCACACATCAGTCACACCATTCACATTTCTTCTATATAACACACATCAGCACATTCAGAGGGAGGACGAACAGTTTCCAGGATCTGGACACACTCTATTTCTTTCTCCATTCACACACATTCATTCCGCATACCCATTCTGCATCAATCATCACTGTACTCATTCTACTTCACCTTCCATTCCATTTAGCTCACACCTTTATGCAAATCTTCAATCTCCTTCTCCGTATATAGATCCATTCTCACACTCTCTCTCCATTCTCCATTTCTATTATGCAACTTTCCTCTGTTCTAGTCAATAGAACCAGAGGAAAGTCCTACAATTCATCTTCATCTTCTTCTATATTTTTCACCATGATTGCTGCTACATTTTCTGTTGCTACTGAAGTTTAGATGGCAATGCAAGGCTAAGCTGTCATGGTCTGATCTATCAAAATTAAGTTTGTTGCACCTAATATAATGTAGTATAAGGCACAACCCTATTCGAGGAGCCTTTTATGTGGAAACCTAGTAGATTGGATGTCAAAATCAATGAAAAACCTGAGCAGGGATAAAATGGTTATTGGGTTTTAGTGATTGATGCAATAAAAGTAGGGTGTAGAAAAGTAAATATTTTTAGATTTTTGTTTATGATACAAATGAGTTGTTAGTTGAGAAATATGCTATGAAAGACTCTTGATGATGAAAACATATCTATCCTTACTCTCACGTTTAAAGTTAGAGTTTAGAAAGCGCTAAGCCTCAAGAAAACCTCAATCAATTGATTGAGTCAAGAACCCTAATTTTCCTTAAACACTTTTGATCAAAGCTGGTCTAAGAATTATTAATGAACTGTCGTAAACCACTTAGCGTGTAACTTAAATTTAAATGATGAAAATGCCTCGAATAGTCATCGATAGAAAACCCTAGATTTCAAGAAATGAATTAATTAACAACGATCGCTGATAATAACCCACTCTCTTAAAATTAAAACTGAAATATTATATTAAAAGCAAATGTTCAAATCATCTGAACTAAATTACAAAGTCTAATTTGAGAATGATCAATCGATATTTAAAACTTGTTCCTAAGATGAAAACCCTAGATCTAGTAGTAATCATAAGATGAGAAGATACAAATTAGAATAGAATAAACTCCCTGTTTGAATCAATGAGCTCAAGATATCTGATTCATCACCAAGAGGCTAAAGGTTTAGCCTCTCATGACTCCTGCTATACTGTAATCACTGTTCAATTGAGATGCCATGGAGAAATAGTGAGAAGATGGTAGGTTAATGGTGTAGAGAGGTAGAGAAGTCTATAGAGAGGTGTAGAATGTTGGCAGAGGTGGAGAAGGTGATCAGAAAGCATAAGAGTACTGTTTCTTAGCTTAATCAGGTCAAAAACTAGCCTTCCCTTTTGACGGTAGCCTTCTTCCTCCTTTCATTTTTGTATAACCTAATTGAAAATGTGTAGTTTCAGCAATTTTGCATATCAGTAATGACTAGATCCATGTTTTGGTCATGACCTGTGAACACAAAGAATATTCCAGAAGAATCAAGGTCACGATTGGTGGACTCTTTGGTCAAGACTAAAATGTGTAGGAGCGTGGTTTCACTTTTATTGGCTTGTGATTTCTTTCCTAGTCCTTGTTCTCTGCTCCAAAATACTTACAATCCAAAATAAAAGCTCACTGTAAAAGTCCAAATTAGTAAATAACATAATATATGCAGTTTGGAAGAGTTAATTTACTATTTTACCCTTTTATTATCACATTGCCACACACAATCATGTATTACTACAAAAGTACAATTTAAGGCATGAACAAATGGTAAAGTTGTTATAAAGCTCTAAAAAATGTCACAGAAACCATATACAAAATGTGTCTTATCAGGAGTTCATTATGTTTTTAATTCAGAGTTAAATGTATTAAGCTGATGTAGTTAATTCTATAATTATTGATGCAATTAGAGTAGTATATAACAAAGAAGTAGGGACCGAGTTGGATTTCTTATTTCTGCACAACTGACCTTTGATTGATTCTTATCTTTGATCGAGTTGAACATAGTTGTGATTAATTGAAGTGATTCTATAACAAAGTATAGTTGTATCGGTTTAATTCATATTCTGCTATCTCTAAGTTGAATGATTCATAATCTCTTTTAATGTCTGTGAGTTGTAGCTTTGATTAAGATTTAGCTAGTGAGTTGTTAGCTAACATATTCTAATTCAGTTGATTAACTTCTCATATTCTATGGATAATGAAAGTAAGGTAATCTCCAAGGGAACACACTGGCCATTCATTCATCTCATTATCATAAATACTTAAAAGCATAAACAATAGCATAGGTTTTACTTTCAGTAGTTAGATTAAAACTCATCAAACACCATCTCTTTAACTTGTTAATTTGAGGCTCATTAGATTAATTAGGAACTTCTATATCCACTTAAGCTCCTTGTGAACTGACCTAGGTTAGCATCCACTTTACTATTGGTTAGCTTAGTTTTATTTGATAATTAAAATGACAGTTATCAAAATGGTGCCATTGCTGGGGAGCCTTACTTGTTAAGGTTTCCTAAGCAATCTCCTGGGCCTAAAAATCATAAAAAGTATATATGTGTTTCAACACAAATTTTTGCTCTAACTTCAAAGACTTGAGATCTACTGTGGAGAACAACCAAGCAACGACATAATCCAAATTTGTTGTATTGGATAGTAAAATAGAACAATGGGAGACAAAAGCAGCAAACATGAATAGCTATATATCACAGCTAGCAAATTCAGTGAATGATGTCTAGACCAGAATTGGGGGGAATTTACCTTCAAACAAGTTGTTAATCCAAAATCTATAAATGCTATAAGCTTGAGAAGTGGAAAAATAGTAGGGAAAGCTAATTCATAGGAGGATAAAAAGGATAAGGAAGCAATTGAGTAGTAGAATAGATCAAGAGCTGAAGAATTGATTGGAGAAAAACCTTTACTCATACTCGAATCAGAAAGTAGCAAAGAGGAGGACATGTTACAGCAGAATAATGAGCAAACTATATTGAAGGAGGCTGCACAATCATTTGTTATGCTTGAAACAGTTACTACTTCTAGCAGTGTAAGTTAGAAATCAAACAAAAATTACAATAAGAAGGAGCATGAAGATGCAGAATAGAAGGACATAGACATAAGTATTAAACACCTATCTTTTCCTAATGCATACATGTGTCCAAAGAAGGTTTTAAAAGATAAACAAGAACAAGATATTCTGAATCTGTTAGGTAAACTAGAAGTTAATGTGCCACTTATAGATCTGATTAGAAGCATACCTAAGTATGGAAAATTCATGAAAGAATTATGCACTAATAAAAAATCTGCAAACCAAATGAAAGGGTTCAAGTAGGAGCTAGTGTGTCAGCTTTATTTAAGCCACAACTTCTTATTAAATGCGATGATCTAGGTTCCTTTACAATCCCAATCACTATATGTAAGTTTCAGTGTGCTAGTGGTTTGTTAGATCTTAGTGCAACTATCAATGTAATGCCAACTTCTATTTATACATCATTAGGCATAAGCATAGGCTCACTTAAGGGAACCTCCATGATACTTCAACTTGCTGATCGGACCACTAGGAAACCTGAGGGACTTTTAAAGGACATACTAGTGAAAGTCAAAGACTTGATTATACCTACAGATTTTTATGTCTTGGATATGTCACATTAGTTAACCTTAGAGGGTCCTATTATTTTAGGGAAGCCATTCCTTAGAACAACTAACACTATCATAAGCATGAAAAATGGGTGTATCACAATGGAAGTGGGTGATGATATCATAAATTTTAATGTCTATGAAGTAATGAGACATCTATTTGAAGATTACTCACTGTTATGCTTAAGTGCACTTGTTGCATACATGGAAGGGGCTAAAAAGGATCATCAATTATTGCTCCAAAATTTTGAGAATGATATGTTTGAATTTGAAATTTCTTTATTTGTCACTAACCTTTTGAATGAAGAATACAAACATGACAAATGTGCAGGTAAAGACATAGATGTTGAGAATTTCATTGCAGGGACAAAGATTGATAATACAATAGTTATATCATCAAGACCATTCCTATTATCTGTTGGATATGCCTATATTTTGCTAGTTGTGGATTATCTCTTAAGATGGATAAATGCTATATTAACAAGAAAGGATAAAGCATATGGTACAATATTCCAGGTTAATGGCCAATTATTCAAGCTATACAAGGAGAGCTTCAAACCCCCATGATACTCATGTTGTCTCCTTCCTTGTTTCCCCACTTACAATAGTCTACTTTAATCAGTTTACTTATATACTTGAGCTATTCATTGTTGATCAAGTGTGGGGGAGGAGACCAAGTCAGTAGGGGTAGATAAAAATTAATAAGTTCATCTTAGATTCTAGTTTTGCTTTGTCTTTATCACTTCAGCCTTTGCATGTGTTTCATTACTTCTTCACATTGAGGACAATATAGAATTTAAGTGTGAGGGAGTATGAACTTTAGTGTGAAAAATGGGTATATAAAAAACAGATAACTGCTGAGATTCTATATTTTGGTTGTGACCTTGTGATGTTCCTGTCGCGACTAATGTGTGTATATATGTCAAGTTTCTTCTATGTGAAAATTAGTCATGACCTTTACATATCTTTGTCGTGACCTCTTCTCTTTGTGAAAGGTAGTCACCATATCTGATAATTGCAGTCACGACCAGGATTTCATATTTTTTGATGTTTACTTCTCTGTGATGTGTAGTCGTTATCTGTGCTTATCTTTGTCGCAATTGTTACTCTCTGTGAATGTTGGTCGTGCCTAGATTAACACATGGGTCACAACATGAGCCTGAATTTTTGGCAGGATTATTCTATGTGATCATGATTGATGATCGATGACCATTAATGTCGTGACCAATATTCTATCTTTTCTAAAAATTTCTTCTCTGTGTAAAATAGTCACGACCTAAAGACCCTTTTGTTGCGACTGGACTTGATCTTCTGCTGAAAAATTCTTCTATTTCATTTGATTGTTGCTTGGTTTAATGGAACTTATTGTCATGGATTTAAAATTAAATTTTGAACACATACTTTTGAACATTGGCAATCTTGATGAAGTATGAGTTGCTTGTTTCATTGATTTACTACTAGAAATTGTGCAGCTTGAATAATTGATCTCATGTATTTTGCTTAATATTCATGCAATCTTGTCATAGTGAGTTGATTAGGGTGAGTAAGCTAGATGGAAGGAATTTGAGCCTCCAACAAATACTCATTTACATTGTGTGACACTATCTAATTTAGTAACTTTGCAGAACTTGTCTCAATCCTTGATTTAAAACCACATTAGCTTCTTGGAATTGTGAATATGATAAGTGCATTTCTTTCAAAACCCTTTTGCCCAAACAGTAGCCATATAAAAATTAAATCCTTCGCTTAAACCCTTTGAGACCTTCACTTTCTTTTAAAATTCCATCCTTGATTAATGAATGTTGTACATGATATTTACTGCTATCTTAAAATTGTAAAATAACTGATAAATTGTACCACTTGTTGGATATCTAAACTTTAATGTATTTGCTATCTGGTTCAATAGTTTAAAGAAAAGAAAAGCAAAAAGGAAAAGAAAAAGTACAGAAAAGAGAAAAGAGAAAAAGAAAGAAAGAAGAGATAAACTAGATGAAAAGATGTGATATTCAACTTGTATGAAAGAAAATTAATTGGTGACTTGTGATTCTCTACAGTTGCACAATTGAAACTATGATCAAATGTTGAATTAGCTTGAAGAAGTAATATCATGTGCAATATTTCATTAATCATTGACATGTATTTCCATTTCATCATTTAGCCTTTCCAACATTACAACCCTAATAAAGACCCTTTGATTCATAAACCTTGTAGCAGTTACTGGTGGAGATGTAGGATGGTTACAATCTTATGGGAAGCTTAAGCTAGATTGTTGAGTGAAATTACCTTGATAAGAGAGTGAGTGAAACACTATACCTTTTGAGGAAATCTCAACCTAGTTGCTTACTATGATTTCATTGCATGATTGAGATTCTTTGATTAATATGAGATTAGTTTGGATTGCTGCCAATTGAAAGGAAAAGATGGATGATTACAAGTGCTCATGCTGAATCTGTTTTGCCAAATATGCTGAACATATGTGTTTGAATTTCAATTCTGATCCATAATTTTGCTTGGAGTATAAAAGCTAAGTGTGGGGAAGTTGATAAACTCATATTTGTAGTGATTTTTAATATGTTTAAAGTGAGTTTATTATTGATTTTTATCCCTATTTATCAATATATTGAGCAATTATTAAATAAAATAATATTCACAGCATTTGAGAATTAATTGATATAAATTTAGTGCTTAAAGTGAACAAATAATCTGTTCATTATAATTTTCTATCACATACCAATGCATTAACAGAATGGATTAAGGGAGAATGACAACTAGCTAAAGGAGTTGATGACATGTGATAGCACATAGGCTAGATTTAGGAATTAAGGAGCAGAATACAAGTGGGAGATCATGCATGTGTTAGCACATGGAGGAGCACTGTTCACGCACACATAACTTATTACACTATTCAAGCGCACACACCTCATCCGAGCAAGAATCACACATTTCAGGAGTAGCTCATGCACTCCATACATCAGTCATTCCATTCACATTTCCTCTATATAACACACATATCAGCACATTTAGAGGGGGGCGCACAGTTTCCAGGATCTGGACACACTCTGTTTCCTTCTCCATTCACATATTCATTCCGCACACCCATTCTGCATCAATTATCATTAAACTCATTCCACTTCACCTTTCATTCCATTTAGCTCACACCTTCACGCAAATCTTCACTTTTCTTCTCCATCTGCAGATCCATTCTCACACTCTCTCTCTATTCTCCATTTCTATTCTGCAACTTTCCTCTGTTCTAGTCAATAGAATTAGAGGAAAGTTTTGCAATTCATGTTCATCTTCTTCTATCATTTTCACCATGATTGCTGTTGTATTTTTTGTTGCTGCTGAAGTTCAGATAGCAATGCAAGGCTAAGCTGTTGTGCTCTCTTGGAGATGATGCTAAACCAGAATCCTTACGCTGAATAGGGAGTTCATTATGTTTTTAATTTAGAGTTAAATGTATCCAGTTGATATAGTTAATTCTATAATTACTGATGCAATTAGAGTAGTGGATGACAAAGAAGTAGGGAACCGAGTTGGATTTCTTATTTCTACATAATTAACCTTTGATTTATTCTCATCTTTGATCAAGTTTAACATAGTTGTGATTAATTGAAGTGATTCTATAACAAAGTACAGTTGTATGTGTTTAATTCATATTCTATTATCTCTAAGTTGAATGATTCATAATCTCTTTTAATGTCAGCGAGTTGTAGCTTTGATTGAGATTTATCTAGTGAGTTGTTAGCTAACATATTCTAATTCTGCTAATTAACTTCTCATATTCTGTAGATACTGAAGGTAAGGTAATCTCCAAGGGAACACACTTGTCATTCATTCATCTCATCATCATAAATACTTCAAAGCATAAACAATATCATATGTTTTACTTTCAATAATTAGATTAAAACTCATCAAACACCATATCTTTAACTTGTTAATTTGAGGCTCATTAGATTAATTAGGAACTTTTACATCCACTTAGGCTCCTTGTGAACCGACCTAGGTTTGCCTCTACTTTACTATTGGTTAGCTTAGTTTTGTTTGATAATTAAAACGACAGTTATCACCATTGATAACCTGAGTGAAAGTAAAATGGGTTTTATGTTTGATTATTTTTTATACAATAAAATAAGGGTGTAGTAAAGATTTTATTGTATTTGTGATTAAGATGGAGAATGAGTGGGTTGTGAAAGAAATATGTTAAGAAAGACTCTTGATGATGAAAACCTATATATCCTTACTCTTGATTTGATATGGGAATTTTAAAATCACTAAGCCTTGAATAAAACCTCAATCTATCGATTGAGTCTAGAACATTAACATTTCTTAAACTCCTTTGATCAAAGCAAGTTCAAGAACTATTAAATCAGATGATAAAAGTTCTCTCAAATGATCATCAATCGATAACCGTATATTTCAAGTAATCGGATTAGTTAGCAATGATCGTTGATAACAACCCAATTATCTAGAAATCAAAATTGAAATATTCGTATAAAAATCAACATTCAAATCATCCAAATTCAATTACAAAAGCTAATCTCAGAACAATCGATTGATATTCAATCCCTACTAATACAATGAAAACCTTAGATCTAGGAATTTCAAAACATGAAAAAGGTGCAGATTACAACAAAAAACTACACAGTGAAGTGTAGTCCATGAGCTCATACATCACCAAGAGACTAAAGATTTAGCTTTTCATGACTCCTAATATACTACAATCGCTGCTCAGATATGATGACATTAAGAAAGCAAAAAATAGAGATGGAAAGATGAATGATGGAAGATATGTATGTAGGTTGTGTAGAGAGTGTTGAGAGAATGACTGAGTACTGCTTCTTAGCTATATCAAGTAAAAACTAGCCTCCCTTGCGTCTGTGACTTCTCTCCACTTTTGAATGACCTAATAAAAAATACGCAGCTTTACTAATTGTCTTCTTTGGTTGCGACAAGATCCTATTATGGTTGCGACTTGTGAATGCAGGAAAACTTCCCAGAAAAAATGAGGTTGTGACCTGTGGACACTTTGGTCGCGACTAAAGAGCATAGAAGTTGCCTTTCTTGATTTGATTCTCATTGTCTTGTAATTTTTTTCTACTTATATTAGTCCTTGCTTCTCCTCCAAAATATCTGCAATTCAAAATCAAAGCTCACTGTAAAAGTCCAACTAGTTACTAAAGAATGACATATATGCAGTTTGGAGGAGTTATAATCATGTATTACCACAAAAGCACAATTGTAGCCATTAAATGAATGGTAAAGTTGTCACAAAACTCTTAAAATGTTACATAAACCATACACAATTTGTGTCCTATCAGTGTTATCGATAAACAAGCTTATCGAATAGGTGTTGGATAAATGTTCTTTAGAAATAGATTATTTTCATAATTTTCTTCTTTATTTATTGAAGGGCTTATCGAATATACTTCTTATCGATAAGCTTATTGATAAATGCTCTTTATAAATTTAAAAATACTTTTTGAAATATTTCCTTAATTGTTATTATCAAAAAAGTAGAGTCTAACATAAATCAAAAAGTTTAAAAAATGCCTCTGTTTATTCATTGCACAAAGGATACTTTGCCCCAGCGAATGCACGTTAACAAAAACTGCACCTTTGGCTAATTAGGTTAGAATCAAATGACCATATATGCAAGCTAGGCATGATTTTTGAAACATCCTTACTTTTACCTCTCAGAGTATGTATTTGGAAGCAATTAGATGCTTGGAAGCCTTACTTAGGCATACAAATTAAAAGTTTTCAAATTGGTCCTCAGGTACTATTAACTGTGCATTTTCCAAATTTGGTAGTCCAAATTTAAAATTTTATAACTAATTCTAAACAATCGTATGGAGGTGATCCAAATTTTTACTTGAAGCTCTTTCAATGATATTTAAGAGAAAAATATAAATCTAGAGTTTTAATAGACCAATCGATACATTTAATTCGTTAAATATTATCGTTCATATGGTTAATTATGGAACTTCCACATTATGGGCCTCAACTTTAAAAATTCATTTCTCTCAATGTACACATCCATTATAAGCATACTGCCTATGAATTTAAATATTAAAATATATATATTTATTGCATGCCAAATTTTGTAATTTAATTTATTCAGTTGCCAAGACAAACTAGAGTTGAAAGTTTATTGCTACAAGATCTATGTTTTTATCCTTGCCACTTCCTTTCATAATTTCTTATTTAATTCTATAATGCATAGCTTGCCATCAAACTTTCTCATATTCATTTAAACATGTCTATAACATCATATACAACTTCATTACATAAATAGATATGTACAACATCTATTACATAATTATTCATTGGATAGAGAAAATTAGTTTTGCATTGTTGAAGCACAAATCCACATTTATTTTCTTCTAATTCATTTACGATTCTTCATGAACGCTTCTCCATGCTCAATTACCTATTATGGTTGGTTAAGGGAGGGGTAAGATTTTGGGAAATCTAAGTAGCAAATATTACCAATGCTTGCTTTCATGTGAATTAAAAATTATAAGTTTTTAGGCATACCTTGGATCTTACTCTGGTTCACCAAGATACCCTCATGAAACTGGAGCACCTTCTTTGGACTCTGGTTACATCTACATAGCTAAGACACCGAAAAATAAAAGTAAACAGAGAAGAACACACACTGCAAAAACAAGCAAGAATAGAGGAGAAAGAAAAAGAACACTTTCTTTTTCTACAGAGAGAGCTTAACGAAATGGAGCACTTGCACTCTTATTCTTTTTGTTTCCCGTATGTGCATCTACAATAGGAGGAGTGGGATACCCATGTAACTTCCCACTTCCTCATTTTCCTCCTTTCAAATAAATTTGTTCCCTCCATATAGCTCTTCAAATTTGGGCCTAATCGGACTAGCCCATATTTTAACATATCCCACTCACACTTGATGGATTAGATATCGTGACTCCAATCTCATTTTTTTTCTCTTACTTCTTTCATACTGGTGCTTCACTGTGATCGTGTAGGCATGACATCTCCATTCGGGTGTTTATACTAGAAATCCCTTTTACAGAGACCAGCACCAAATAACCCTTTAGTATAGCTCAATCAAAATAAGTTATATTCCTTGAATGTCCTAGATTTACCTATATACGCCTTCTCCTCAGTTTACTTTCCCTTGTATGCTGGACTTGGAATTATCACTTCCTCTTCTTGCTTTTCTTGTGTTTCCTCTTGTGAGTGTGAGTTCTCCTCTTGGGTTTCCTTCTCGATCATAAGCTTATGTTCTTTCTCACTTTCTGATTTCCCAATCTTCATCTATGAAAATGTTGTGTTTTCAGCTTCAAAATCTTCCATATCCTCCCTTATTGTTTCATCTTCCTTAAATCGGACTTCTTTCCCACTTCTGAGTGATATGGCTTTCAGACCCTTCAGATTAATGACAGTATTCAAAGGTATGCTGCTATTGCTCTTCATTTGGATGCTACTCACTGTATTGAAAACTTGAGTTAAATGACTTGTAATATCTATATTCTTGGAACTTAACTCCTCAAGTTTCCTATGCACATCAACATTATTCTTCTGTATACTTTGAAGGATTGAGGCTATAGAGGTGAATTGACCGTCATTTTCTTTTAGCTTGTGGTCTATATTGGTCATTCTACTGCCCATTTTATTCATCTGTGCAACCATACTTTTCAACAATTGAGAAATCTCATCTAGTCTTGATGCCACTAAAGCATTAGGGTGAGTTAGAACTATAGACCTTGCATTAGCTTGAGGAAGCACCACCTCCTTGGAATTGGTTTAGCCTATTTTCCATACTCTCCCACCTAAAATTTGGGTGGTCTCTCTAACCAAGATTGTATGTGTTGGAGTATGGGTATTTCTTCTGGTATTAATTTTCTCTTCCTTGATACATAGCTGCTACCTCTTCATACTATATGTCACATGTACTTGTAGCATGCATCATTGAATCGCACGACTCATATCCTGTAACTAGTGCTTGTGAGGTTCCTACTGTATGAACTTGTTTTATGGAATGCAGCTCTCTTTCAATTAAATTCATCATCTTTTCCATTCGATTTCCTAAAGCTGCTATTTCTACCAAAATCTCTTTTGAATTACCCAAAGATGATGAGGTTATTCTTCTCGGAGACTCAATTTGATAGTCTTTATTAGCCATTTTCTAAAATAATTCTTAACTTGCTTGTGGAGTATTATCTCACAAAGTCCATTTGCTGCTGCATTCAAGGACACTTGATTATGAGGGAGTAGACCATCAAAAAAAATATCTACTAGATCAGCCTTTGTCATGTTGTGGTATGGACATCAAGATAATAAATTGATAAATCTTGTCCAATATTCATGTAATGACTCTCTATCCTATTATAGAATGTTTGTAATTTCCTTCTTCATCCGAGTTGTCTTAGAGGCTGGGAAGAACTGTTCTAAATATGTTGACTTCAACTAATCCCATGTAAGAGTGGAGAAATAAGTTGGTAGATTGTATAACCACTCCTTAGCCTTCCCTTCCAAGGTAAAATGGAAACACCTTCTTAAAACATCATCCAATGCAGTCATTAGGCCCTTCATCGAGGAGCAGATCATATGCATGATTTGTAAGTGCCAATAAGGACATTCTCCTGCAAAACCATTAAATTTAGGTAAGGTTACAATCAAAGCTCCTTTAATTTCAAATTTAGCTTCTTCAGTATAAAAATCATAAGGATCATAATTCACATGCGAATGATTTATTTCCCTTACACTTCTATTATCTTCTACATTCATTGGTATTTCATTTTCTCCTTGCCTATTATGCCCATCATGCCCATTAGGATTAATCTTTGCCATATTAGAAATTTCTAATGGAATGTCTAAATTAGGTCCAATTTCATATTTAGGAACACTAGAGGATGAGCTAGATTCTGTTGATTTTGCCTCTTCCCTAAGTTCTTTTCTTAGTTTCCTAAATTGTATCTCAATTTCAGGTTCAAAATACGCTAAAGGTTTAGTTATTATATGTATGCAACACAAGAACAATCAAGAATAATAGGCAAGCAATCATAATCAGACACCGAAGTTTGTCAGCAAAAAAAGCTCAACTGGTCGTGACACAAGGGTTTTCAGGTTGCGACCCAATTACACAGAGAATAAAAGTTTCAAAAATTTGGTTTAGTGTCACGACCAAAATGTGTTCTAGTCGTGACTAAAAGTCACAGAGAGGAAATTTTCCAAAACAGTCGTGATCAGAGGTTGTTCCTGTCGCGACTGGAGTTCATAGAGAGTAAAAGGTCTTAAAAATGGATTTCAAGTCACGACTAAAATGTGGTTTGGTCACGATAGGATTTCACAGAGAGTAAATTCGTAGAAACTTGGAAGAACAGAAAAATGCAGAATGCTATGCAAAGTAAACAACAAAAAATTGACTCAGGTAAGTAATGAAATTGACGACTAATTGCTAATGAACAAATTACTTGGCTCCCCGGCAACAACGCTATTGATTTGGAGATTGGATGTCTTCGTCTGACCCATCAAAATAAAACTAAATTGCACCCTATTAAAGCAATATAAGGCACAACCCCATCATTCTTCTCAAGGAGCCTTTTTATTGGAACCCTAGCATATTGGTGACAAAATAATTGAAAACCTGAGTGAAAGTAAAAATGGGTTTTAGGTTTGGTTGATTTGTAATGAAATAAAGTAGGGTACAAAAAAGTAAATATTTTTGTATTTTTGATTAAGATGGAGAGTAAGTGGATTGATAAAGAAATTTGTTAAGAAAGACTCTTGATGATAGAAACATATCTATCCTTGCTCTTAATATGATATAGGGGTTTTAAAATCACTAAATCTTAAATGAAACCTCAATCGATCGATTGAGTCCAGAACATTAATAATCCTTAAACTCCTTTGATTAAAGCTAGTTCAAAAACCATTAATATGTTGTTAAAAGCCACTTAACATGTAATTAAATCAGAAGAACAAGATGCCCTCAGATTGATCATCGATCGATAACCATAGATTTCAAGCAACCAAATTAGTTAGCAACGATCATTAATAAAAACCCAATTATCTAGAAATCAAAACAGAAATAGTCATATTAAACTAACATCCAAATCATCCAAATTCAATTACAAAACCTAATCTCAGAATAATCGATCGATATCCTATCCCTACTCACACAATGAAAACCCTAGATCTAGTAGTTCCAAAATATGAAAAGGTTAGATCAAAATAGAAAACTCCCCATGCAGTACAGTCCATGAGCTTAAGTTATGTGATCCATCACCAAGAGACTAACGATTTAACCTCTCATGACTCCTACTATGCTGATATCGCTACTCAGATGTGATGCCATGAAGAAAATAGAAGAATCAGTGATGGAAAGATAAATGATTGAAGATATGAGGTAGGTTGTGTAGTGAGTATGGAGAGAATGTTGGAGTACTACTTCTTTGCCATATCAGGTCAAAAACCAACCTCCCCGTCGCATACATTTTCCCTCTCCTTTTAAAGCTAGAAAAAACCTAATAAAAAATGTGCAGCTTTACTGATTCCCTTCTTTGGTCACGACCAGATCCTATTTGTGGTCATGACCTGTGAACACAGGAAAACTTCCCGAAAGAAATTAGGTTACGACCTATGGATACTTTAGTCGCGATTAAAGTGCACAGAGGCTGTCATCCTCAAGTTAGTTCTCTTTGTCTTGTTATCTCTTTTATGCTCAAATTAATCCTTGGTTCTCCTCCAAAATACATGCAATTCAACTTCAAAGCTCACTGTAGAAGTTTAAACATTTACTAAAGAACAACATATATGCAGTTTGAAAAATATAGAAATTTTCTGTAAAATTTCATCTGATTCTGAAGTCTGAAAAATACTACAATAATTCTTCTGACTTCATAAATTTATATCAATTAATCAGGACCTCAAATCAAAATTTTGTGTTCCGTTAAACTGACCAGAATAATTTTGTCTATCTATTGGCAAAATTTGAGTCTAATCTTATTCCGGGCATTTTTGACCTATTTCGGCACAACTTTCTCATAATTACACTTAGGTCCCTCAACTTTTGAATAATTGTACTTAAGCCCCTGAACTTTTGGCTATTTGCATTTTGGTCCCTCCTTTTATTTCTACTTTAACTTTTGGCCTTTAAACTTTTCTAATTTACGTTTAGGTCCCTTTCTTCCTTCAAGACTCATTTAACCTCTATTATTTCTTCTGATCATCGTCATAATCCTTTACAAACCTCTTTCCTCTATCAGTATTATATATATAAGGAAAAAATAGGATATGACACATCACGACTTGACATCTCTATGTTCTTCAGTCGTGACCATAAGTCTTCTTCCATCACCACCTGATCTATTGTATACATTAATCGCGTCCTTGACTAACTCATTGTGATCTGAAAGCTATGACTTTCCATTGTGGCCAATGGTCAATTCTTGTCCTTGGCTTTGATAAACTTGAGTCATTTGAAACTCATTCATATCTATCTAGTATAATCACATTAAATAGGAAACATATTCACATAGATTTTCAACTAACTATTATTTTATTATATCATATCGAAACTCATATTTCATGTCACCATAACATTTGTAAATATATTACATACATATCAACTACATATTCGGGGTACATCGTAATTGTCATACATCTATGTAATTACTTTACACTATTTACATATTTATATTACCCATCATCTCCTTTTACATTATTTCCTAGGGAATAGTGAACTGTAAATACTTTTACATACAGAAATGTCACCCTTATATATCATTTGGCATATTATTTGCTAAAAACTCACTTAGCTTAAAGTGCCATGTAGGAGTATATGGTAATATCTGGCTTACTACTATCTCATGCCAATCTTCTAAAGTGTAAACCTAATTCAGGTCAATGCCCTTTATTGTATATTTGTTTATCATTCCTACTATGACATTGAGGAAATACAGATAAACTGACTGCTCTTGATCTCTACTTCTATCCATCCCTTGACCTAAACTGAGTAGTTCACTCTCCATAGCTTTCTTGAGATTAATATAGTCAACATTATCTGTTCTTAACAAAGAAGGCTAGGGTTGACTAGGACCAAGAGCATCACATTGATCTTTATCTGTAAAGTCCTATATTCCTGGACTACGAGAATAGGAAGGGACTATTGTAGACTTTGATTAGATCTCTGGATTAAGGGACTCTTGTAAGTTACTCATATCATTCTATCCTCAAACTCTGGTGGAGGAGGAATAATATCTGGTCTACCTATAATCCGTACTAGTACTCAGCTTCTTCAGCCGTAATTTGTCCTCTCATTAGAGGAATAGGGCTTACATCAAGGTTAGTGGGCATTCCCATAAACTTATACTATATAGAATTACTAGACTCATCATCATCTGGTGTAACATCATTTGGTGCATGCACAACATCAGGCTAAACCTCTACATAACCTCTAGATTATAGGTTTAAGTCTACAAAAGTATCTATGGGATATTCTACTGTAGATCTCCCTAATTGATCCCCTATACTATCATCTGAACTCTCTTCACTATCTGAAAGAGGATCAAAGTCAGGATATACACCATTTTCATATATCATTACTGACCAGAGGTCTCCCTTATTAACTGAAGGCTCTGACTTAACTTTATGAAATCACATATCTACTTCTGCAGCAATTACTTAAATAAGCAATACTAACTATCCCAATAAATACAATAACTTAATAAATTACTTACTACTTAGGTTAGGGTCTGGGGACTGTCTTATATTATGCCAGAATTTCAATGATCTAACCTAAGTAGGGACCATTCAGTAGCATTTAGAACCACTTACAAGACCTTGGAAGTCCATTAGCCAAATCTGGAATTTTACTCTTTCTCGAGTTACTGTTCATGCGGTATTCCAGATTACGCAATGAATTTCAAAAAATCATAATTAATTCTAGAAAACTCAAAATAAAGTGGTTAAAAAATATACGTGAAGATAACATCTTAAAATTCAAGGGAAAAATAATTTCCAGACCCAATGATTAGCCAATTGATACAGTTTATTCATTGAAGTTTACTGTTCATTTGGTCAAAAACTTTGGAAACAGATTCTGGTCCCTTATTTTGGAAATTCATTTCTCTTGATATACACATCCAAATGAAACGTTATACCTATGAAATTAAAGATCTGGATGTGTACTACATGATCATAAAATTTCTTGAAATAATTCCTTCATTTGCTAGGTCAAACTGAAGCCACAACAAAACTGCTTTAGGACCTACGTTTTTACTATTTCAGTTTCTTTTCTTTCATTTCCAATAATTGTTTCAGCATGCACAAGCCATCAAATAAGCTTCTTAACATTCATATACATCATGTACATATGCCATAAGTATTACAATAGTTTCATCACATAAATGGACACCTTACATGGCATTTACATACATGGACAATTTATAGTATATGCTAAAATCTCAATACTTCACTTCCTTTCTTCCATTCTTTAGCTCTTCTTCATGCATACCTTTTCTTCATGCTTAACCTAAATTGGTTGGTTATGGGAGAGTGAGATTCTAGGGAATCTCAGTAGCAAACATTACCACTTAAATATGTAAGATGGATGCTAATACATGATATGTAATTTCATTAACTTTCTTTGATTAGTGACATGCCATCATGCTATATGCTTTTACATAAAGTGCATGGCCATGGAAACATGTTATTCACAATACATTCAACATCATTTATCATGTCACAACATCATTCAAATAACATATACATGTCAACACATAAGCATACCACATCAAGCACATAAAGAAGTAAGTTCACTACCTTGCACTTAAGCTTTTCTCTTGATCTTTAGCATTTGCTCTCTAGCTTTCCAACCAATAAGCCTTTATGTCAATCACCTCCCAACATGTTCTTGGATGTTTCAAGGTCCTAAACACATTCATATTCATCACATAATTCATTAGGACTCCTGAACTCCAACCATGTTCAAGATTAACTTTGTTACACTCTTTATTGTCATAACTTTCCCTAATATGACTAATCCACTTAGCTCTTGAACCAATTGATGTCTTCACTTTACCCTACACAACTTCATCTTTTGAACTCATTTATGAGCTTAGAATCATAAAATTCCAGCTCCTTCATGGCCTGCTGTACAGAATTGAACATAAGCATACAATTCTTTCAAAAATTCTCATTTTGATTCTAATGCTTCCCATACTTGTTTCTCCACTTTACCCCACACAACTTTTCATTTTAAAACCATTGGAACCATCAAAATCATGAAATTCCAATCACTGTTCATGCGAGTGAACAGTAACTGTAAGGATCTCAAAGACTACAACCTTGAGATTTTAGTATTTCCAAGGTTCAAAACCTTTCCAATCCTACACAAAATCATCATACAAACTCAATGGAAGCATTAAATCATTGAAATTCAATTCCCTTCCCTCATGAACAGTGCAGACCGAACAGGGCACACCATGGCAAAGTCAAGAATATCAATTTGATTCAACAACCAACCACTTAACTAGCTTGTTTAAACTTCAATAATATGTTTCTAACTTTAATTTCTTCTTTCCCCTTTCCTTTAAGGTTTTTGGGCACCACCTTCCCTTAGAGAAAACTCAACTTTTTCCCCATGAAAACCCTAAGTTCGAGCTCCCAAATGAAAGGAAAATAAGCTAGGAGAGATTGCTTACCTTTAATCTCTAGCTTGCTTGGACTTTGGAACCTTGAATCTTCTTTGTATTGGCTTAAGTTTTCATTTTGCAAGAGTTTCCCCAAGGGTCCATGAAGCTACGGTTTGCTGCAGAATTGGAGGGGTATTTATAGCCAAAATCCAAGAAAAATGAATGGCTAAGATTGATTTGGTTACTATTTGATCTAAAGGCCCACATTTAATCTTGGATTTAACTTTTTCATAAAATAATAATTATGACATCATGTGGGACCCATCAAGGGACACCTCAAGGGGTTAGGTGGCGTGATCATAGTGTAAGGAAGCTTCTGGAAAAATTCCAGTGCAATCTGGTACCGATCGGTGCAGTTTCACATCAACCGGACTGTTTTCTGTTCCTAATTTTTTATAATATACCAGGATATGTATTCTATCCTGGAAATCAATGTCTAGGCTTCCCACACCATTTACATACTTGTACTGGCCATAACTTAATTACAGATCCCTTGGGAAGTGACCAAAATACCCTTGGTGTCCTTTCTTGCACTATATTAACCCTAAGGGCATAATTGTCATTTCACCCCTCTTATTACTGCCTTAGGGCATATATTGGCTCAACTAATCATATTTATACCATGTGCCACGTTTCTAGCCTATCCCAGATGACCAAAATGCCCTTCATCCATCCCTGGTACAATCTGGGCATCCAGGGGCATTTTCGTAATTTTGCACTTTTTCTGGCATTGGCCCCTTCTACTGATAGACTGGTACCCTGGGTTTTAGGCCTTCCTTGGCGTCATTATGGGCCTATATATGAGGTCATCTGATCTCATTCTATCCAGGCTTACATACCGATAAGTTCTATTATCGGATCACGGGTGTTAACAAACTCCCGTCAAAATTCACTGATATGTGAATAACTTTTTATACATAACTTCTTCTGGAGTTCTGTCAGATCCAGGACATCTGACACTGTAGGGCACACTTTCCTGCAATTTACCCACTTATATCTGAAGTCCATGAAATCTGACAAAATTTTAGATAACTTTTAGAGTATCAGATAAATATCTACTGTCTAGAGCCCTAATAAAATTTCTGTATCATGTCAGATTATCCAGCATACCTTCCTCTATTTACTGATGCAATATGGGAATAAAATACTTCTGGGCAGTTCTAACACTTTTTCGGGCTGATCTTTCTATAATTACAATTTTACCCTTGAACTTTTCTCTTAATTACATTTATGTCCCTAACTTTTTGGATATTTACATTTAGGTCCCTAAACTTTTGGAAATTACAACTTTTGGCCCAACTTTTGTTTCTACTTTAACTTTTGGCCTTTAACCTTTTCCAATTTGTGTTTAGGTCCTTTTCTTTCTTTAAGACTTATCTAACCTTTATTATTTCGTCTGATCTTCGTCATAATCCTTTCTAAACCTCTTTCCACTATCAGTACTATACAGATAGGGAAAATTTAGGATATGACAAGACTCTTCACTAACAGTTAAAGAACTGGAAATTATTACTAGCAATTTCGAGTCTGGCTTAAGGTAGGCATACTTTGGTTAGAAGGTAAATCTTTCAACTCTAAGGGATCAAATGGGGGAAATCATTTAAATTAGAAGTACTCCTTTTTGTAGATCCTTGGAGGTATCTCATATGAAGATCATTAAGACACTCTATCTTTCCTGTAATCTCTTCAGCAGTTGCACCAAGCTTAAGTTGGTCCACAGCTGAAACATAGTTGGGATCACTCTCTTTCATTCCTACAACATTATTTAAAATCAAATCATTTAATAATCTTAAAGTATGAGAGGTAATTGGTGAATGTGAGTAAGGATAAGTATATTTAGAACATATTGGCCCTTTAACTAAAACAACGGACTGTGGAGCTTAAGGAAATTGAAATTCATTAGTTGTGTCTGCCACTTCTGGTCGCGACCTCTCAAAGTTCTCTTTAACTTCTCGACGCGACTCAAACTGACAGTGAGTGTCTCTGAAATATTTGGTCATGACGTAATTGTCCTTTAGTCGAGACTTCATCATCCTCACGTTGCAACTTATTGTTTTGGGAGTTATTGGTTTTGACTAAACAATCATCATGTCTTAACTTCGTTGCATAGAGGGTCTCTTCCTCATCAAGTTCATATCTAGTCGCGATGTGGAGGTCTTTACGTCACGACTTGTGGTCATATAAGCTCGACCCCTTTTTATTTGTTCCACTTCCAGCTTCTACAATGTCTTGTATTCCTATAAATTCACTCACAAATTCCTTTCAAAAAAAAATACTATCACTGGTAATTGATGAAATCGTATTAAAGTTAGATGGGAATGAGAAATCTGTAGAAACTGAAAGTATACTATTCACATCAAAACAATAAAAACATGATGCATTGCCTTCATAAGAGCAAGAAAAAGAATAAATAAAGGAGAGAGATTCAAAATAGTTATCATAAGCAGTCAAAGATGAATTTGAATCCTCGTGCTCCTAAAATGCTTCATGGGAAATCTGGGAATTATGCAACATAGGATCATACTCATCATGCAAGCTCAATTCATGCTCATCCCTAATTTCTTTAATAGCATAATTGATGGCATTCAACCCAACAAAAGCAGAATTATCAAAAAGAGATTTCATTGCTTCGTTCATATTAAAAGTCACTACATGTCCTCCAACTTCCATTGTAATAGAATTACGCTTCATACTAATTATTGTCTTGGAAGTTTGAAGGAAAGGTCTTCCTAGAATCAAAGTTCTCTCATTCACTAGTTCACTAGACATGTCCATAACATAAAAATCAGCTGGGAAAACAAAATCCTTCACATGCACTAGAATATCCTCAAAAACTCCTTTAGGATACCTAATTGATCTATCAGCTAATTGGAGCACTACACTTGTGTCTCTAAGATTGTTAATAGCTAAGGTTAAGTATACCGATTAAGGCATTACATTAATGACAGCCCCTAAATCTAATAACACTCCCTTAATATGAACATTTCCTATAGTACATGGGATTGTGTAAGATCCTGGGTCTTAGCACTTAACCGTTAATTCAACCTTAAAAAGTGATGACACATTAGCACTCACCTGAATTCTCTAAAGAGGCCTAAACCTTTTCTTATCAACACATAACTCTTTTAAAAATTTAGCATATTTAGGATTTCTTTTGAGGAATTCAATCATAGGAATGTTTATTTCGAACTTATTAAAGAGGTTGAAAGCATCTTTTGTAAATTCAAAATTAATCTTTTTCTTTCCAACAAAATAAGCTTTTGGAAAAGGGAGATCCTCCATACTTACCTCTTTTTCTCCTCAGTTTACTTTCGCTTGTATACTAGACTTGGAATTGTCACTTTCTCTTCTTACTTATCTTATGTTTCCTCTTAGGTTGCCTTCTTGTTCATAAGCTGTTGCTTTTTAATACTCTCTGATTTCCCAATCTTTATTTGTGACATTGCTAAATTTTCAACTTCAAAATCTTCTATATCCTCCCTTGTTGTTTCATCTTCCTTAAATCGAACTTCTCTCCCACTTCTGAGTGATATGGCATTCAGACTCTTTGGATTAATGACAGTATTCAAAGGTATGTTGCCACTGCTCTTTGTTTGGATGCACTTACTATATTGGTAACTTGAGTTAAATGACTTGTAATATCTGCATTATTGGAACTTAACTCCTCAAATTTCCTGTGCATATCAACATTATCCTTATGCATGCTTTGAACGAAATTGAAGCTATAGAGGTGAACTGATCGTCATTCTCTTTGATCTTATGGTCTATATTGGTCATTCTACCATCCATGTTTATCATCTATGCAGCCATACTTTTCAACAATTGAGAAGTCTCATCTGGTCTTGATACTACTAAAGTATTAGGGTGAGTTGGAACCATAGACCTTGCATTATTTTGGTAGTTGCTTAAGGAAGCACTACCTCCTTAAAATTGGTTTGGCCTATTTTCCTCACTCCCCACCTGAAATTTGGGTGGTCCCTCCAACCAAAGTTGTATGTGTTAAAGTATGGGTCTCTCTTCTGGTATTGATTTTCTCTCCCTTGATACATTGCTGCTACCTTTTCATATTGTCTATCACAGGTACCGGTAGCATGCATCATTGAACCGCATGACTCACATCCTGTAACTAGTGCTTATGAGGTTCCCACTACATGAACTTGCTTTATGGTATGTAGCTCTCTTTCAATTGAATTCATCCTCTTTTCCATTTAGTTTCCTAAAGTTGTTATTTCTGCCAAAATCTCTTTTGAATTACCCCAAGATGATGAGGTCATTCTCCTTTGATCCTCAGTTTGATGGTCTTCATTAGCCATTTTTGGAATAATTCCCAACTTCCTTGTGGAGTCTTATCTAAAAAAGTTTATTTGCTGCTGTATTCAAGGACACCTGTTTATGAGGGAGTAGACCATCAAAGAAAATATCTACTAGATCAGTCTTTGTCATGTTGTGGTGTGGACATCGAGCCAATAAGTTGATAAATCTTGTCCAATATTCATGTAATGACTCTCTATCCCTTTGAAGAATGTTTGTAATTTCCTTCTTTATCTGAGTTGTCTTAGAGACCAAGAAGAACTATTCTAAATATGTTGACTTCAACTAATCCCATGTAAGAGTAGAGAAATGAGTTGGTATATTGTATAACCACTCCTTAGCCTTCCCTTCCAAGGTGAAATAGAAACACCTCCTTAAGACATTATCCAATGCAGTCATTAGGGGCTTAATCGAGGAGCAGATCATATGCATAGTTTATAAGTGCCGATGTGGACATTATCCTGCAAAACCATGAAATTTAGGTAAGGCTACAATCAAAGCTCCTTTAATTTCAAAATTAGCCTCTTCAGTATAAAAACCATAAAGATTATAATTCACATGTGAATGATTTATTTCCCTCACACTTCTATTATCTTCTACATTCATTAGTATTTGATGCAATAAAATAAGAGTGTAATAAAGTAAATGTTTTTGTATTTTTGATCAAGATAGAGAATACGTGGATTGTTAAAGAAATATGTTGAGAAAGACTCTTGATGATGGAAACCTATCTATCCTCGTTCTTAATGTGAAATGGGGGTTTTAAAATCACTAAGTCTTAAATGTACCTCAACCAATTGAATGAGTCCAGAACATTAACGATCCTTAAACTCATTTGATCAAAGCTAGTTCATAAACCATTAATGCGCTGCTAAAAACCACTTAACGTGTAATTAAATCAAATGATGAAAATGCCCTCAAATGATCATCGATCGATAACCATAGATTTTAAGCAATTGAATCAATTAGCAACGATCGTTGGTAAAAACCCAATTATCCATAAATCAAAACTGAAATATTCATATTAAACCAACATCCAAATCATCCAAATTCTATCACAAAACCTAATCTCATAATAACTGATCTATATCTAATCCTTACTCATAAAATCAAAATCATAGATCTAGGAATTCTAAAACATAAGAAAGGTGAGATTAAAACAGAAAACTCCCCAGTACAATGCAGTCCATGAGCTCAAGATATGTGATCTTTCACCAAGAGACTAAAGATTTACCCTCTCATGACTCCCACTGTGCTACAATAGTTGCTCAGATATTATAGCATGAAGAAAGAAGAAAAACGATAATAGAAGGATGGATGATGGGAGATATGAGGGTAGGTTGTGGAGAGAGTGTGGAGAGAATGTTTGAATACTGCTTCTTAGCCATATTAGGTAAAAATCAACTTCCCTGACTCCTACTGCTTCCTCTCCTTTTAAAGCCAGCATAACATTCAAAAATGACCAGCTTCACTAATTCTCTTCTTTGGTTACGATCAGATCCTATTTTTAGTCGCAACCTGTGAATGCAGGAAAACTTCCCAGAAGAAGTGACGTCGTGACATATGGATACTTTGGTCTTGACTAAAATTCACAGAGGCTGCCATCCTTGATTTGATTATCTTTGTCTTGTGATCTCTTTTTTGCTCACATTAATCCTTGGTTCTCCTCCAAAATACCTGTAATTCAACATCAAAGCTCAATGTAAAAGTCCAACCAGTTGCTAAAGAACAACATATATGCAATTTGAAGGAGTTAATTTACCATTTTACCCTTAAATCAACATATTGCCAAACACAATCATGTATTACCACAAAAGCATAATTACAGGCATAAAATGAATGGTAAAGTTTTCAAAAAAACCTAAAAAATGTTATAGAAACTATACAAAATTTGTATCCTATCAGTTACCTTTCCACTCTTGGCTTGTTTAGAATAGTCGCGTGCAAAATGCCCCATGTTGTGGCAAGCAAAAAGCATTTGACCTTTTCTAGGTCTAGCTTTTTCTTGTCGCCTTTCTTTCCCTTCTTCTTGTATTATTGTTTGCCTTTCTTGGGTGGAGGACCAGCTTTCTTCCCATTTTTCTAAAATTTTTTACCCTTCTTAAATTCAAGTTTTAAATGGGAAGGACCAGCATCTCAGTCAAATAGGATTGTCCAATGAACTTATAAGCCTCCAGACGTTCATCCTCTAGCTCCAAATACTTAGCTACATTATTGAAAGTGATGATATTTTCATTATAGGTTATATTAACTTTCATATGCTCCAAACTTGCAGGGAGAAACCTAATGATAGCATGCACTTACTGCTCGTCAGATAGATTATGTCGAACCTACTTTAGTTCACGAATCATGTTAGACATCTCTCTTAGATATTACCTCAAAGGATTATTTAGCTTTAGCTTATAGGTATCAAATTTAATCATCAACCTTCTAATCTTAGTAGTGAAACACCACTAGACTTGTCCTTCAAGGTAATCCACATATCTTATGCAGTTTTGTGTATCTCAAACTCACACATCAAGTCATTAGCCATAGCCCTCAGTAGTGTGATTCTTGCAATGCTATTCTTCCTTTTCCATGACAGGTATGGTCCTGGTCTCTCCTATACTGGACCATAGTTCCAGCCTTAGGTTCTATCATTGCCATTGTTAATGGCTTAATTGCATCCTATTCTTCTAGAATATATTGAACTTTTTGATGCCAAATATCCCAATTATCCCCGTTGAGTTTTTCCCTTATTTAATTCAGCAATAATATTTGATGCTATTGTTCAATATCAGTTATATGACAAGCCTATCCCACATTAATGTATTGAACTATAGAACATTTAAGTGAATTTATGTATATAGCACATGTAAAGTATACAAAGTCATGTACTTTTATTATTTTTTATCAGAAAATAATAACATCATTAGATCAATGATCAAGAGAATATGTTTATACCTCCCATCACATAGGCACTAGCAACGCCATTTCTTCCTATCAAAATTAATATAAGCATTATTCTCATCAATCTTTACTTTTGGAAGAATCATTATCTAAAAGGTGTTGGAAAATGTGCCCTAGGGGCCAATCATTGTCTTATGAACATTATTGATTTATGAGTTTATCAATTGTGTTATCATATTATTTGCATGTTTACTGTGATGACCATCATTGGATAATTCATGATCTTATCCTAAATGTCCCTGGTCGGTCATCTGTACAGGAGCAGAGATGAAATAAGACTAGTATGACTTTGAAGATGTATAGAGATATAAATCAATGTCATAGGCACATGTAAGAGTACAAAGTGTTGGACCGACCCGCTATGAGAGAGTTACATGGGTTACGTCATAAGCTTCTCTCATATATAAACCATGTCACTATGCCCTTTGACCTGAGATCATCATGGATTCCTACATGACAAACACTCAGCTTTGACCTAGTCAAAAGTCACTTTTGACCGAGTGATCATAAAGACTATGTTCGGGCTTAGTGGTTTTTCATGCAGAGGAATGTGAATGGTCAAGATGGAATTTGTCCCTCACATTCATAGAGAGATATTACTGGGCCCCTCGATGAGTGAGTCTGAGAAATATATGGCCATACTGTAATGGAAAGGTAGTTCTATTTCTATAGTCAGACTACTCAAGGATCGAGAAAGTAACGGTCAGGAATAGGAGGATGACATTATCCATGCCTCATCCATGACCAAAATATCGCGTGACAGAAGGGACATGATATGGTTGTATAAAAGGTTACATCGTTTATCGATCCTCATATGATTTGGGCAGTCGTTATGTCTTGCTAGAGATCGCTTGCGACTTGTGGGCCAGTATAGCAAATGGCCCACTGCCAACTTCATATGGGCCTACAGGGTCGCACACAAAATAGCCCAACACGAGCTATGATGTCCAGATTCATTGAATCTAAGACGTGTCTAAATTCAATGAATGATCCAGGGTTGATGTATATATTTATTTATATTTATATTCGTATATATATATTATATATAAGGGATATATAGGATTTAATTTTTAAGGATAAATTAAATCTTTATCACGTTTGAATTTGAAATTCAAATTGATAGGATATCTCATATAAGAGATATTTACAAGATTTAATTTATAAGGATAAATTAAATCTCTATCACGTTTGAATTTGAAATTCAAATTGATAGGATATCTCAAATTTGATTTATGAGAATAAATCAAATATAGTCCAGTCTTATCTTTATTTAAATTAAATAAATAGGTGAATTAAATATGTGGGACGGATTTAATATAAACATTATTTATTTAATTAGTTTCTTATCAAATTATACAATATGTGATATTGTATTAATTTCAGAATTAATATAGATTAATTCCAAAATCCAATTCGGTTGAAGAAAATGCAAATCATCCTATATATATGATTTTAGGAGCTACATTTTTGACAGACAACACATAACACAAAAACACAAAAGGCCGAACGGAATCTGCAAAAGGTTTGCAGATAAGAAACTGTTGAAGTAGAGACGGAGAGGATGAATTCTTGAGAAAGCCTTGGAGGGACAGGTGACGCTAGCACGTCGTTCGTGGTTGAAACGCTATTCGTGTGGATACCAGTAGAGGAAGCCAACCTAAGGCATTGACTTCTTGCGATCAGAAAGAGAGCACGAGCTGCGGAGAGAAGCTGTGGACGTCTTCTTGCGATCGGAAGAGATCACCAGCCGTGGAGAGAAGCAGTGGAAGTCACTGAGAAACGCTGAGGGTAATGCTTCTTCCCACTTGACTTAAACACATACGGTAGACCCTGGCAAGGAATGGAAATTTTTTTTTAATTAATTTCCCTGCGTGTCTTCCAATTCCTTACAGTGGTATTAGAGCCATGCCGTTTTGTGTTTAAGTTAGGCTTGATTGTTAATTCATATGATATGTGTTAGTTGTAGCCGATCACATAATCTGCGTTTTATGTATGACATATAAGGAATTCGTGTTATGTATGACATAAAAGGAATCTACAAGGGAATTGAAATCGGTGGTGATGCGTTTTGATTTGATCAATTAACATAGATGGGGTCTAAAAAAACCGAATGCAGATTCATGATTATTTATGAAACAAAAATTTTCTTCTCGGGGCGCTGCCCCCAGACCCCGTCGGCTAACCGGCTAGCGGGATCGCTGTGGCTACCTGTTTGTAGCGCAACATAATCGTAACATATGTTATTTGATGAATATTTTAGATATGAAACATTAATTACCCTTGAATTAAATCTGAATATTGATTCTTGAATGTTTGGGTATGGTGAACAATATGGCTATAGATTGCAAGTGTTGTAATTTGTAAATATGGCCTGCGTGTCATGCCTTCCTCTATATACTCTCAATGCACCTTCTCTTCTCATCTCACTCCCCTCGAATGTTAAAAGAGGTTTCTATATGTAATTTCTCTTTTCTTACTAGAGAGCTCCTCTTATTGGCTTGAGGGGACTTAGGATAGGTGAGCCATATTGTATCACGTTTAGATTATGCGTATGATGATTATATCAGAAAAATGCATATACTTGTATGAGATACAAACTGAGAAACATGCATTCTTATAAACCAGATAGTTAAATTAAGCCCTCTAAATGAAATCTTAAGTCATAATGCCATCAATTTATGAACACTTGTCAAAACCTCATTCGCTCAATTGTGGACTCCACCAAAGTGGGTGTTTTTGAGTTATCTTGGGGAGATAAGCAAGAGTAATGGTGCTACTCTCACATGTTTATTATTGTTTGACTTAATTGAGATTAACAAAATGGTTTTGAATCTTAAGGCATTAGATGGGATTAAAAATATGCCAGATCATATGATGATAGAATCCCATGAACATCTAAGAGTTACATTTGATATAATTGGTAAAGGTGTTACCTACCTAAATAACTTAATTTAAGCGTCCTGCCAAAATGAACTTAAGTTTGAGCCAAATATGGATCTTAGCCCACTAACTATTACATTGATGGTTGTTTATTTAGTGGGAGATTGCTAATTAAATTGCATATTTTTAATTGTAGAATCATGACGACTAGTAATACTGCTACATTATCGCTGCGATCTGTCCTTGAGAAAGACAAACTTAATGGGACAAACTTTCTTGACTGGTTTAGGAACTTGAGAATTGTTCTCAAGCAGGAATGAAAGGCGCATGTCCTAGATCAACCCATTCCTAAGGAGCCAGCGGCCAATGCTCCTAGAGCTCAGAGAGATGCTTACAGGAAGCATAAGGAACACTCTATCGATGTGTGGTGCTTGATGCTAGCCATGTAACATCCTTACTTTTATACGTCTTAGGGACCATTCAGTAGCATTTAGAACCACTTATAAGACCTTGGAAGTCCATTAGCCAAATCTGGAATTTTACTCTTTCTCGGGTTACTGTTCATATGGTATTCAAGAATACGCAACGAACTTCAAAAAATTATAATTAATTCTAGAAAACTCAAAATGAAGCATTTCAAAAAGCTACAAGAATATAACATCTTTAAATTTAAGGGAAAAATAATTTCCAGACCAAATGATTAGCCAATTGATACAGTTTATTCGTTGAAGTTTACTGTTCATTTGGTCAAAAATTCTGGAAACAGTTTCTAGTCCCTGATTTTGGAAATTCATTTCTCTTGATATACACATCCAAATTAAATTTTATACATATTCACTTAAAGCTATGGATGTTTTCTACATGCTCATAAAATTTCGTAAACTAATTCCTTCATTTGCTAGGTCAAACTGAAGCCACAACACAACTGCTTTAGGACCTACGTTTTTACCATTTCAGTTTCTTTTCTTTCATTTCCAATGATTGTTTCAGCATGTGCAAGCCATCAAATAAGCTTCTTAACATTCATATACATCATGTACATATGCCATAAGTATTACAATAGTTTCATCACATAAATGGACACCTTACATGGCATTTACATACATGGACAATTTATAGTATATGCTAAAATCTCAATACTTCACTTTCTTTCTTCCATTCTTTAGCTCTTCTCCATGCATACCTTTTATTCATGCTTGACCTAAATTGGTTGGTTATGGGAGAGTGAGATTCTAGGGAATCTCAGTAGAAAACATTACCACTTAAATATGCAAGATGGATGCTAATACATGATATGTAATTTCATTAACTTTCTTTGATTAGTGACATGCCATCATGCTATATACTTTTACATAAAGTGCATGGCCATGGAAACATGTTATTCACAATACATTGAACATCATTAATCATGTCACAACATCATTCAAACATCACATACATGTCAACACATAAGCATACCACATCAAGCACATAAAGAAATAAGTTCACTACCTTGCACTTAAGCTTTCCTCTTGATCTTTAGCATTTGCTTCCTAGCTTTCCAACCAATAAACCTTTATGCCAATCACTTCCCAACATGTTCTTGGATGTTTCAAGGTCCTAAACACATTCATATTCATCGCATAATTCATTAGGACTCGTGAACTCCAACCATGTTCAAGATTAACTTTGTTACCCTCTTTATTGTCATAACTTTCCCTAATATTCACTAATCCACTTGGCTCTTGAATCAATTTATGTCTTGACTTTACCCTACATAATTTCATCTTTTGAATCCATTTATGAGCTTAGAATCATGAAATTCCAGCTCCTTCATGGCCTGTTGTACAGAACTGAACATAAGCATACAATTCTTTCAAAAACTCTCATTTTCATTCTAATGCTTCCCATACTTGTTTCTCCACTTTACCCCACACAACTTTCCATTTTAAAACCATTGGAACCATCAAAATTATGAAATTCCAATCACTGTTCATTCGAGTGAACAGTAACCGTAAGGAATCTCAAAGACTACAACCTTGAGATTTTAATGTTTCCAAGGTTCAAAACCTTTCCAATCCTACACAAAATCATCATACAAACTCAATGGAAGAATTAAATCATTGAAATTCAATTTCCTTCCCTCATGAACAGTGCAGACTGAACAAGGCACACCATGGCAAAGTCAAGAATATCAATTTGATTCAACAACCAACCACTTAACTAGCTTGTTTAAGCTTCAATCTTATGGTTCTAACTTTAATTTCTTCTTTCCCCTTTCCTTTAAGGTCTTTGGGAAGCACCTTCCCTTAGAGAAAACTCAACTTTTCCCCCATGAAAACCCTAAGTTCAAGCTCCCAAATCAAAGGAAAATAAGCTAGGAGAGATTGCTTACCTTTAATCTCTAGCTTGCTTGAACTTTGGAACCTTGAATCTTCTTTATCTTGGCTTGAGTTTTCATTTTGCAAGAGTTTCCCCAAAGGTCCATGAAGCTACGGTTTTCTGCAGAATGAGGGGGTATTTATAGCCAAAATCCAAGAAAAATAAATGGCCAAGATTGATTTGGTTACTATTTGATCTAAAGGCCTATATTTAATCTTAGATTTAACTTTTTCATAAAATAATAATTATGACATCATGTGGGTCAGCTCAAGGGACACCTCAAGGGGTTATGTGGCGTGCTCACCATGCCAGGAAGCTTCTGGAAAAATTCCAGTCCAATCCGATACCGATCGGAGTAGTTTCACAACAACCGGACTGTTTTCTGTTCTGAATTTTTCTATAATATACCAGGATATGTATCTATCCTAGAAATCAATATCTAGGCTTCTCATACCCTTGAAATACTTGTACTAGCCACAAATTAATTACAGATCCCCTGGGAAATGACCAAAATACCCTTGGTGTCCTTTCTTGCACTATATTGACCATAATGGCATAATTGTCATTTCACCCCTCTTTGTACTGCCTCAGGGCATATATTGGCTCAAATAATCATATTTATACCATGTGTCACATTTTTAGCCTATCCCAGATGACCAAAATGCCCTTCATCCATCTCTGGTACAATATGGGCATCCAGGGGCATTTTCGTAATTTCGCACTTTTTCTGGCACTGGCCCCTTCTACTGATAGACTGGTACCCTGGGTTTTGGGCCTTCCTTGGCGTCATTATGGGCCTATATATGAGGTCATCTGATCTCATTCTATCCAGGCTTACATACTGATAAGTTCCATTATCGGATCATGGGTGTTAACAAACTCCCGTCAAAATTCACTGATATGTGAATAACTTTTTATACATAACTTCTTCTGGAGTTCTGTCAGATCCAGGACATCTGACACTGTAGGGCACACTTTTCTGTAATTTGCCCACTTATATCTGAAGTCCATGAAATCTAACAAAATTTCATATAACTTTTAGACTATCAGATAAATATCTGCTGTATAGAGCGCAAATAAAATTTTTGTATCATGTCAGATTATCCAGCATACCTTTCTCTATTTACTGATGGAATATGAGACTAAAATACTTCTGGGCAGTTCTAACCTTTTTCGGGCTGATCTTTCTATAATTACAATTTTGCCCTTGAACTTTTTACTTGATTACATTTAAGTCCCATAACTTTTAGAAATTACCACTTTTGGCCCAAATCTTGTTTCTACGTTAACTTTTGGCCTTGAACCTTTTCTACTTTGCGTTTTAGTCCTTCTCCTTCTTCAGGACTCATATAACCTTTATCATTCCTTCTTATCTTTGTCATAATCCTTTCTAAACCTTTTTCCACTATCAGTACTATACATATAGAAAAAAATTAGGATATGACATTTCTACCCCCTTAAAATAAATTTCGTCCTCGAAATTTACTCAACATCTCAGTCAATGATTGGGGTATCTGTCTCTTAAAATAAACTTCTTAATAGATTACTTTTTATATCCGCAATTCTTCATATCTTTACTATGGTCATTCCTCTATTCTGAATTAACTCAATCAGAGTTGAACTCCAGTTAATTCTATTACTTTCTTGCTACGTATCTATCTACATATGGACTTCTCACTATGCTAGACTTGTGAGTAGTGTCCATTTCTTTCATGTCAAACTCCCTCGAATATTGCTATATTCTAGAGCTTCTACTAACTATTCATCATATTTCTTAGTGCAATTACTTATTGCTCATTTGAGTATCTAGCGGAATTCTCTGAGTATCCGCACACTTTAACTCTCATTCCCATGTCATCATGCATTCTTATCATCTTTAATAACTCATCATAATACAGAGAGAGGACTTATATCATTATTCTTTCTTTCATTGATCTACTGCCAGCAGGAGCACATAGGAGCACATATGAGCATATAGGAGCACATACTCTAACATGCATAACGCCTGGCCAACGTGTTACAAGACTACATACCTGCTCATGAATGCAAAGCTCTAACATCAGAGCTCAAGCATTCCTTCTCTTAATATGCACAGCTCTAACACTCGGAGCTTGCACAGTTTTATCATATAAAGCTTGCACTGCTCTAACATTTGGAGCTTTAGCATATTTTACAACATAACATAACATAACATAACATAATGCCTGGCACTTTATGCAATGAGTGAAAGCTCTCATTTGCTCTTTCACATGTAGCTCATCATTCAAACATCTTATCATTTCCACAATAGAAGCCTCTATATCTGGTTAAAAAGCTAGCTATACAGCCGCTTCTTAAGGCATATCTTCTCATTTCGTATCTTTTATGACATAAAATGGCATATATGGCCAAATCTGGCTACATCATAGTCTATATTTCAAATCCATTTCATTTGGACTTGACATAAGGGTTTTAGTCTCTTATTATTCATAACCCTTTCTAGCTTTTCATAGGTATTTCCATCATTTTACATAGCTTTGTGCATATATGCCAATTTCTTGTGGCATTCACTTTTTTTTCATCACTTCCTAGGGGGTCACCTATCATTGGACTACCCTTGCCTGAGCACGCTTAACTGAAATATGTAGATAAAAATCTAAAGCACTGGTGCTCACTGGCTCTGACCTTGGTACTTTACCATCTTAGACCCATCTTATACTATCTCTCTTATTTGGCCTTCTAATCTCTTTGTCCTCATGTAGAGGATCTACTTACCTTTATTTTTAGTCTTTGTAATATCATCGTAAGGATCTCTTTATTCTCATTTGACCTTTTCGCATATCTTATAAAACATTCTCATAAATCCTTGGAACTCAGGATTAACAACTTTAACTTTGATCACTTAGTTCCTGATTTGTGTAAGGAGATTCTGAGTTCAGTCCCTGATAGTAATAAGGCTATCTGAAACTAGCATCATGGGTACTCTCTCTGTTATGAGTTAACCAACTTGTGAAGCTTCTATACCTTAACTTTTCCTTGGTATTTGTCCTTCCAAAGACACTGTACTTATGGCTCATTACTTTCTTGCTCTAGGCTTGGTCTACTGTGACCCTCGGGATCTACTGTGATCAACCGTAAGCCTTTCAGGATCTAATTGTGACCCTGTGAGCCATACTAGGATCTAACTGCAATCCTCCAGAATTTACTGGATTCTGTTGTACTGTATTCTCATCTCTGGAAGACCTAAACCAACGGACAAAGTCACAAGGTTAGTCACTTCCACATAGTTGTTAACTCCACAGATAATTCCCCAAAAATGATCACAGAAGCCAATATTATCTATTAGGACTTGACTCATTTCCTCTATCACTCAGGAACTTCATATACCATTCTTATCTTTATAACTTTATTACATTTAACATTGCAGGGAGCTACACAAGCTCTACCATGCACATATCTGTCACCATCTATTTATCTCATCAGAGGGACTTTACTCTATTGCAAGAGCAATCTAGCTCTATTGCAAAAATATTAACTTATATTACTTAAAAACTGCTCTTTCTTAGAGCCATATCATCTTTCATAACTGCGTCTCATTTCCTTTCATCTATCTTATCCCTACTAAAGGGATATGTCTTGAGTATCATAATCATTTATCTGTAGACTCACTACTAATCTTCATCTTTAATCTCATTCTCTATCCTATTGACTATCATAGTCTGATCATAAATTCTCTTTCTATCTTCTGAGAATCAAGTAGCTTACTTTCTAGTTTAGCACTTTACTATTGCTTCATTCTTGCTAAGTTGAATTATTTAATTGCATGTCATTGGGCATGGGAGGAACATAACTTTCTCATCTGGTATACTCTACCCTGCATGTAATGTAAAAGGGAGTATTCATTTATCATAGCATACTTAACTTGTATAATATGCAAGGAGATGCAATCCTTTAAACATTATCTAACATGCGTGTCATCATATGACAACTGCAATGAGATGCAATTTCTTATTATAACTTATGGCAACATAAGCCATACCACTATCACATACATCTGCTCAACCATCCCTTATACTCACATTGCAATTAAATAATTAACCAAGTAGACTTTAAAGTATTATGTTCCTTCATTACCTTAATCACTAGGTCCTGATCATTTATTCAGGAACCTAAATCATTTACTTGTTTCACTTAGGTTGCCACTTTACCCTCTTATTAGGGTATAGACTCAACCCTTATTTACTCTTTCTTACATAAGGAATAGGGGAGTCACTTCATCTTTGAATCTATGGTTACCTAACTAGGCCATATTTATTCTATCATATCATCCCTTATTGCCTGTGAGATTTCTATGTCTCTAGCCTGAAGGATTTATGTGTCCTTGGCCTCACAACAATCCATAACTAAGTCAGCTATTCTCTTTCAGCTAACTAAGGAAGGTTTGGCTCCTATCTTTATGCCATTTGTACTTTTACATTTCTCCCTAATCCTCCTGGATTACTAACAGGCGAGAAAGTATCTCTTATTAAGCCTCAAGGTTCATATGAATGAACTCGATTAAGTATCCATCAAAAGAGTTCTCTTCCCTTAACTTCATGCTCACCTTTCTCTAATTGAGAGGAATGCTTCTTTTAAACTTTTTGAGAAAAACTTCTCAAGTGAGCGGATAATTCTCCATCTCATATGGAGGCCTCTAGATCCTAACCAATTCAGGTCACTTGGATCTCATTCATCACTTAACATTATTATTTCTATTCTCTAGGTCAGAGCGTTAGGTTACTATCTCTTCGTGATGGAATCCCTCTGTATTAGGAACATTAACTTCCTATCTATTATCCATCACAACTTTAACCTTAGGTCATGTATTAGATTATTCTTAGGCAAGTATCATTCTAACTTCTCATTATTCTTTTCCTTAAAGACTAGCTGCACAAAGTTTTTCGTACTGTAGATCAACTCCTGATGATCATACAGAGGATCTACTATTAAACCTCTTCTTAAACTAATCTTTTGTATCTTAGTGCTTCGTACTATTTAACTTGCATATACTCTGTGCTAAACCTCTAACTGATAGACTTCAGTGAGGTTGGCATCTTTAGTCTCATGACACTTGACTTACTATCACCTCATACCAATCCTCTAAAGTATATTAGGTTAATGCCCTCTACTGGATGTCTGTTTATCATTCCTGCTACGGCATTGAGGAACTGCAGATAACTAATTGTTCTTAATCTCTACTTCTTTCCATCCCTTGACCTAAACTGAGTAATTCACTCTCCACAGCTTTCTTCAGACCAATATGGTCAACACTATATGTCTTTTAGGGTTAATTAGGACTAGAAACATCCCACTGATCTTTGTCTATAAAGTCACATATAGACTTTGGGAATGGACAAGAACTATCATAAACTCTGACTGGATATCTGAATTAGGGGATTCTTGTATCTTAATTATTTTAAATCTATCCTCAAACTCTAGTAGAGGAGGAATAATATCTGGTCTACCCATAATCCAGTATCAGTACTCAGCTTCCTCAGCTATAATCTATCATCTCGTAAGAGGGATAAAGCTTATATCAGGGTTAGAGGGCATTCCAACAAACTTATACCGTATAGAGTCACTAGACTCAACATCAACTGGTGCATATTAGGCTTCAGGCTAAATCTCTACATCACCTCCATACTGCATGTTTAAGTTTACATAAATGTCTATGGGACAATCCACCATAGATTTTTCTGACTGATCCCCTAAACTCTCATCTGGATTCTCTTCATTGTCTAAGGGATGTGGATATATATCATCTTCATATATCACTATTGGTCTGGAGTCTTCCATATTAACTGAAGCCTCTGACTTAACCTTATGGAATCTCATATATATTCCTGCAACATTTGCTTAATTAAGCAATGTTAACCATCCCATAACATACCCTAACTTAACAAAATACTTACTGTTTAGGGTTAGGGTCTGGGTATAATCTCATATCAGTCCATAAATAATTTATTCAGAGCATTTCTTAAGCCAGAATCCTTTGCTCTGATACCAAAATGTAACATCCTTACTTTTATACGTCTTAGGGACCATTCAGTAGCATTTAGAACAACTTACAAGACCTTGGAAATCCATTGGCCAAATCTGGAATTTTACTCTTTCTCGGGTTACTGTTCATATGGTATTCCAGAATACGCAATGAACTTCAAAAAATCATAATTAATTCTAGAAAACTCAAAATGAAGTGGTTCAAAAAGCTACAAGAAGATAACATCTTTAAATTTAAGGGAAAAATAATTTCCAAACCAAATGATTAGCCAATTGATACAGTTTATTCGTTGAAGTTTACTGTTCATTTGGTCAAAAACTCTGGAAACAGTTTTTGGTCCCTGATTTTGGAAATTCATTTCTCTTGATATACACATCCAAATTAAATGTTATACATACACACTTAAAGCTGTTGATGTGTTCTACATGCTCATAAAATTTGGTGAACTAATTCCTTCATTTGCTAGGTCAAACTGAAGCCACAACACAACTGCTTTAGGACCTATGTTTTTACCATTTCAGTTTCTTTTCTTTCATTTCCAATGATTGTTTCAGCATGCACAAGCCATCAAATAAGCTTCTTAACATTCATATACATCATGTACATATGCCATAAGTATTACAATAGTTTCATCACATAAATGGACACCTTACATGGCATTTACATACATGGACAATTTATAGTATATGCTAAAATCTCAATACTTCACTTCCTTTCTTCCATTCTTTAGCTCTTCTCCATGCATACCTTTTATTCATGCTTGACCTAAATTGGTTGGTTATGGGAGAGTGAGATTCTAGGGAATCTTAGTAGAAAACATTACCACTTAAATATGCAAGATGGATGCTAATGCATGATATGTAATTTCATTAACTTTCTTTGATTAGTGACATGCCATCATGCTATATACTTTTACATAAAGTGCATGGCCATGGAAACATGTTAGTCACAATACATTGAACATCATTAATCATGTCACAACATCATTCAAACATCACATACATGTCAACACATAAGCATACCACATCAAGCACATAAAGAAATAAGTTCACTACCTTGCACTTAAGCTTTCCTCTTGATCTTTAGCATTTGCTTCCTAGCTTTCCAACCAATAAACCTTTATGCCAATCACTTCCCAACATGTTCTTGGATGTTTCAAGGTCCTAAACACATTCATATTCATCGCATAATTCATTAGGACTCGTGAACTCCAACCATGTTCAAGATTAACTTTGTTACCCTCTTTATTGTCATAACTTTCCCTAATATTCACTAATCCACTTGGCTCTTGAATCAATTGATGTCTTGACTTTACCCTACATAATTTCATCTTTTGAATCCATTTATGAGCTTAGAATCATGAAATTCCAGCTCCTTCATGGCCTGTTGTACAGAACTGAACATAAGCATACAATTCTTTCAAAAACTCTCATTTTCATTCTAATGCTTCCCATACTTGTTTCTCCACTTTACCCCACACAACTTTCCATTTTAAAACCATTGGAACCATCAAAATTATGAAATTCCAATCACTGTTCATTCGAGTGAACAGTAACCGTAAGGAATCTCAAAGACTACAACCTTGAGATTTTAATGTTTCCAAGGTTCAAAACCTTTCCAATCCTACACAAAATCATCATACAAACTCAATGGAAGAATTAAATCATTGAAATTCAATTTCCTTCCCTCATGAACAGTGCAGACCGAACAGGTCACACCATGGCAAAGTCAAGAATATCAATTTGATTCAACAACCAACCACTTAACTAGCTTGTTTAAGCTTCAATCTTATGGTTCTAACTTTAATTTCTTCTTTCCCCTTTCCTTTAAGGTCTTTGGGAAGCACCTTCCCTTAGAGAAAACTCAACTTTTCCCCCATGAAAACCCTAAGTTCAAGCTCCCAAATCAAAGGAAAATAATAGCTTGCTTGAACTTTGGAACCTTGAATCTTCTTTATCTTGGCTTGAGTTTTCATTTTGCAAAGGCTTCCCAAAGGGTCCATGAAGCTACGGTTTGCTGCAGAATGAGGGGGTATTTATAGCCAAAATCCCAGAAAAATGAATGGCCAAGATTGATTTGGTTACTATTTGATCTAAAGGCCCATATTTAATCTTGGATTTAACTTTTTCATAAAATAATAATTATGACATCATGTGGGTCAGCTCAAGGGACACCTCAAGGGGTTATGTGGCGTGCTCACCATGCCAAGAAGCTTCTGGAAAAATTCCAGTCTAATCCGGTACCGATCGGAGTAGTTTCATAACAACCGGACTGTTTTCTGTTCCAAATTTTTCTATAATATACCAGGATATGTATTCTATCCTAGAAATCAATATCTACGCTTCTCATACCCTTGAAATACTTGTACTAGCCACAACTTAATTACAGATCCCTTAGGAAATGACCAAAATACCCTTGGTGTCCTTTCTTGCACTATATTGACCCTAAAGGCATAATTGTCATTTCACCCCTCTTTGTACTGCCTCAGGGCATATATTGACTCAAATAATCATATTTATACCATGTGTCACATTTTTAGCCTATCCCAGATGACCAAAATGCCCTTCATCCATCTCTGGTACAATATGGGCATCCAGGGGCATTTTCGTAATTTCGCACTTTTTCTGGCACTGGCCCTTTCTACTGATAGACTGGTACCCTGGGTTTTGGACCTTCCTTGGCATCATTATGGGCCTATATATGAGGTCATCTGATCTCATTCTATCCAGGCTTACATACTGATAAGTTCCATTATCGGATCACAGGTGTTAACAAACTCCCGTCAAAATTCACTGATATGTGAATAACTTTTTATACAGAACTTCTTCTGGAGTTCTGTCAGATCCAGGACATCTGACACTGTAGGACACACTTTTCTGTAATTTGCCCACTTATATCTAAAGTCCATGAAATCTAACAAAATTTCATATAACTTTTAGACTATCAGATAAATATCTGCTGTTTGGAGCGCTAATAAAATTTCTGTATCTTGTCAGATTATCTTGCATACCTTCCTCTATTTACTGATGGAATATGGGACTAAAATACTTCTGAGCAGTTCTAACCCTTTTCGGGCTGATCTTTCTATAATTGCAATTTTGCCCTTGAACTTTTTACTTAATTACATTTAAGTCCCATAACTTTTGGAAATTACCACTTTTGGCCCAAATCTTGTTTCTACGTTAACTTTTGGCCTTTAACCTTTTCTACTTTGCGTTTTAGTCCTTCTCCTTCTTTAGGACTCATATAACCTTGATCATTCCTTCTTATCTTTGTCATAATCCTTTCTAAACCTTTTTCCATTATCAGTACTATACAGATAGGAAAAAATTAGGATATGACAAGCCACCAGGGTTCCGGAGCTCCAAAGAGATTTGGAACACATGGAGGCTTATGAGATGATTGTGCATCTCAAGGAAATGGTCCAGCAACAGGCAAGGCAAGAGAGGTATGAGACCACTAAGGCCTTACATTCCTGCAAGATGGCTGAAGGTGTATCAGTCAGTACTCATGTCTTAAAGATGAAAGGGTACATTGATCACCTTGACAGGCTTGGATTTCCCATGAGCCAGGAGTTAGCTACGGATTTGATCTTGAACTCACTCCCAGAAAGTTATGACCAGTTTGTCATGAACTACAACATGAACAACATGGAGAAATCTATTTTTGAACTGCATGGGATGCTTAAAACTGCTGAGCCGAGTCTTAAGAAGAAGCCCAGTGCTATTTTGATGATTCAGAAAGGAAAGGGTATGAAAAAGAAAGGTAAAGGCAAGGGGAAGGGTCATGGCTCATCAGGTAAGACCAAAGAGTTAGGCAAGCCTGAAACTAAACTGCACCAAAGAAGGCAAAGCCTCCGAAGGAAGGAGTCTGCTTCTTCTGCAATGAACCTGGTCATTGGAAGAGGAATTGCAAACTCTACCTCGAAGATCTGAAAAAGAACAAGAAGGATAGCGGGGCTATCGCTTCAGGTATTTATGTTATAGACATTCATCTTTCTACTTCCACTTCATGGGTATTAGATACTGCTTGTGGTTCTCACATTTGTACAAATGTGCAGGGACTAAAGGATACTAGGAAGCTGAAAAAGGGCAAGGTTGACCTACGAGTTGGAAACAGAGCAAGGGTTGCTGCGTTAGCTGTAGGTACTTATGAATTAGTTCTGCCCACTGGGCTTTTGTTAGTTTTGAACAATTGCTATTATGTTCCTGCTTTAAGTAGTAACATTGTTTCACTTTCTTATTTGGATAAGGAAGATTTCACTTCCATTGCTGGGAATAGTAGATGTTCTATTTATCGTAATGATGTTTTCTATGCTCATGGTGATTTGCATGTTGATCATTACATATTAAATTTGGAACAACCCAATCATGGAAATATCTATAACATAACCACCAAAAGGGTCAAATTGAATGATTTGAATCCGACATACCTCTGGCACTATCGTCTGGGCCACATAAATGAGAAACGCATTTCTAAACTCCATCAAGATGGATTTCTAAACTCATTTGATTTTAAATCATATGACACTTGCGAGTCTTGATTGTTAGGAAAGATGACAAAGTCACCCTTCACTGGGCACAGTGAGAGGGCCACTGATTTATTGGGCCTCATACATACAGATGTGTGTGGACCGATGAACACAAATGCCAGAGGAGGTTATTCGTACTTCATAACATTCATAGATGATTTCAACAGATATGGGTACATCTATCTGATGAGACATAAATCTGAATCTTATGAAAAGTTCAAGATATTTCAAAATAAAGTACAAAACCAGCTTGGCAAAACAATTAAAGCCCTTCGATCTGATCGGGGTGGTGAATATTTGAGCCAAGAGTTCATAGATCATCTCAGGAGTTATGGGATAGTCTCGCAATTGACTCCTCCAGGGACACCACAATGGAATGGCATTTCTGAATGGAGGAATCGAACACTATTGGATATGGTTCGATCCATGATGAGTCAAACAGATCTTCCGCCCTCCTTTTGGGGCCATACCCTAGAGACAGCTGCGTTTACACTAAATCGTGTTCCATCTAAGGCAATTGAAAAGACTCCGTATGATATATGGACTGGGAGGACGTCTAGTTTGTCTTTCCTCAAGATTTGGGGATGCGAGGTCTATGTTAAGCAACAAGACTCAGACAAATTAGCGCCCAAATCCTCAAAGTGCCTTTTTGTGGGATATCCTAAGGAAACCAAGGGATATTATGTCTACAACCCTGCTAATAACAAAGTGTTTGTTGTCAGAAATGGTATCTTTCTTGAAAGAGAATTTATCTCTAAAAGAACCAGTGGGAGAAAGGTACACCTCGAAGAAGTTTAAGAGCCACAAGACACCACAGAACTGCAGATGGAAAATACAGAAGACTCACAACAAGTTGTTGAGACTCCTCAAGTCACACAAGGTCCACGGAAGTCTAATAGGACACGACTTCAGCCTCAGAGATATGGAATTCTGATTTTTGACAGTCGTGATGTGTTGCTCATTGAGCATAATGAGCTAACTACCTATCAAGAAGCTATAGTGGGACTAAATTCTGAAAAGTGGCTTAATGCCATGAAGTCTGAGATGCAATCAATGTACGACAATAAGGTTTGGACCTTAGTCGACCCGCCTGAAGGTGTAAAAACTGTTGGGTACAAGTGGGTTTTTAAGGAGAAAACTGACATGGATGGCAATGTAAATGTCTTCAAGGCACGACTGGTTGCAAAAGGATTTACTCAAACTCATGGTGTGGACTATGATGAGACCTTTTCCCCAGTTGCAATGGCCAAATCAATCAGAATCCTCTTTGCCATAGCAGCATATTATGACTATGAAATATGGCATATGGACGTCAAGACAGCTTCCTTAATGGAAAGCTCCTTGAGGATGTGTACATGACATAACCTGAAGGGTTTGTGCGCTTTGAGGACTCTGGCAAAGTGTGCAAGCTTCAGAGGTCCATTTATGGACTGAAGAAAGCATCTCGGAGTTGGAATCATCATTTTGATGAAGTAGTAAAGAGTTTGGATTTTTTCAAAACATTGATGAACCTTGTGTGTACAAGAAGGTTAGTGGGAGCACAGTTGTGTTTTTGGTACTCTATGTCGATGGCATCCTACTTATTGGGAATGACATTCCTACCTTACAGATTGTCAAGTCTTGGTTAGGAAAGTCTTTCTCGATGAAAGACTTGGGTGAAGCCACCTACATCCTAGGGATCAGGATCTATAGAGATAGATCTAAAAGACTTCTAGGACTCAGTCAGAGTACATACATAGACAAAATACTGCATAGGTTCAGTATGCACGAATCAAAGAGGGGTTTCATACCCATGTCTCATGGTAGTCACCTCAGCAAAGATCTGTGTCCTAGTACATCTGATCAGCGAGGTCGCATGAGTAAAGTTCCATATGCCTCGGCCATAGGATATATCATGTACGCCATGTTATGTACTCAACCGGATATCTCATTTACCTTAAGTATGACTAGCAGATATCAACAGGACCCTGGTGAGGCCCATTGGACTGCTGTCAAGAATATCCTTAAGTACTTAAGAAGGACTAAGGACTTATTCTTGGTCTATGGTGGATTGGATGACGAACTCTGTGTAACTGGTTACACATACGTGAGTTTCCAAACTGACCAGGATGACCAAAAATCGCAGTCTGGATATATATTCCTCCTCAATAATGGAGCAGTAAGCTAGAAGAGCTCTAAGCAGGGTACTGTAGCAGATTCTGCAATGGAAGCTGAGTATATAGCAGCATCTGATGCAGCTAAGGAAGCCATTTGGATAAGGAAGTTTATCACGGAACTAGGGGTGATACCTACCATCTCAGATCCAATAACTTTGCTATGTGACAATAGCGGTGTCATTGCACACGCCAAAGAGCCTAGGTCACATCAAAGGACTAAGCACATACTCAGGTGATTTCATCTCATCAGAGAAATCAACGATAGAGGTGATATAAAAATATGCAAGGTAGCAAGAGAAGACAATGTTGCTGATCCTCTAACAAAGCCGCTTGTGCAGGCAAAGCATGAGCGTCATGTTAGGTCAATGGGAATTAGTCAAATTAATGATTATACCTAGTGCAAGTGAGAGGTTGTTGGAAAATATGCCCTAGGGGCCAATCATTGTCTTATGAACATTATTGATTTATGAGTTTATCAATTGTGTTATTATATTATTTGCATGTTTACTGTGATGACCATCCTTGGATAATTCATGATCTTATCCTAAATGTCCCTGGTCGGTCATCTGTGCGGGAGCAGAGATGAAATAAGATTAGTATGACTTTGAAGATGTATAGAGATATAAATCAATGTCATAGGCACATGTAAGAGTACAAGGTGTTGGACCGACCCGCTATGAGAGAGTTGCATGGGTTACGTCATAAGCTTCTCTCATATACAAACCATGTCACTATGCCCTTTGACCTGAGATCATCATGGATTCCTACATGACAAACGCTCAACTTTGACCTAGTCAAAAGTCACTTTTGACTGAGTGATCATAAAGACTATGTTCGGGCTTAGTGGTTTTTCATGCGGAAGAATGTGAATGGTCAAGATGGAATTTGTCCCTCACATTCGTAGAGAGATATTACTGGGCCCCTCGATGAGTGAGTCTCAGAAATGTATGGCCATACTGTAATGGAAAGGTAGTTCCATTTCTATAGTCAGACTACTCAGGGATCGAGAAAGTAACGGTCAGGAATAGGAGGATGACATTATCCATGTCTCATCCATGACCAAAATATCGCGTGACAAAAGGGACATGATATGGTTGTATAAAAGGTTACATCGTTTATCGATCCTCATATGATTTGGGTAGTCGTTATGTCTTGCTAGAGATCGCTTGTGACTTGTGGGCCAGTATAGCAAATGGCCCACTGCCAACTTAATATGGGCCTACAGGGTCACACACAAAATAGCCCAACACGAGCTATGATGTCCAGATTCATTGAATCTAAGACGTGTCTAGATTCAATGAATGATCCAGGGTTGATGTATATATTTATTTATATTTATATTCGTATATATATATTATATATAAGAGATATATAGGATTTAATTTATAAGGATAAATTAAATATCTATCATGTTTGAATTTGAAATTCAAATTGATAGGATATCTCATATAAGAGATATTTACAAGATTTAATTTATAAGGATAAATTAAATCTCTATCACGTTTGAATTTGAAATTCAAATTGATAGGATATCTCAAATTTGATTTATGAGAATAAATCAAATATAGTCCAGTCTTATCTTTATTTAAATTAAATTTCCGCTGTATATCTTCCAATTCCTTACAAAAGACTCCTACTTATAAAGAGTATACATGAATCACAACTAAGAAAAAAATGAAACGAAACATGTTTCTTTCACATATAAGGAATGTAATAAATTGCAAGTCTTTACAAAGAAAGTATAATAAAATATGTCCTTAACAAAAGCAAAGCAGCAGAAATCAAATATAAATGTACATTATTTGATATGAGCATGACAGTATGTTAACATCCCTTTTCTTAGCTTCTTAAGCTTGCTAGGCAGCTTGTGACGGTTAGATACAACTCTATAGTTTTAAACCAATACATCTTCCTTATGGGTCATCCTTTAGGCTTAACTCTAAACCTAATTGCTCTTATATATTCTATTATGACTTTTACGTAGAATTCAATATTCTCCTTAGCTATTATGAATCCAATGTATTCAACAAGCATGCCATTAATACCTTTTATATTTGTTAGTTTGGTTGCATCTCTTTTAGCTATGCTCATAGCCAAAGTAGGGGTAAGAGGTTAGTTCATTTCCTCTCCATCATCAACTAGAGATTCATCATGAAGAGAAGGCTCTGACTTAGAGTTTGAGTCTGAAGAAACTATAAATGCTGCTTAGGAAGGGGTTTGATGGGGAATAAAGTTTTTGACATTGGTCCAAAAAGCACATATTACTTTATGTTCCTCTTTTGGTACTTCCTCCACCAACTCCTTCGGGTATTCATTAGAAAATTCATCAAGTTCTATTTATGGATTTTGTTCAGGTTCCCCCTCGAGGTCCTCTTGAATGTTTTCCTCTGGGTCATTGGCATCTTGACCTTCTATAAGATCATTCTTTAGATCCTCTTCACAAAGAAGTTCCTCATCCTCATCATTATTCTAAGGTTTAAACACTGGTAACTCATCATCCAGATATGAGATGTTATCATATAAACAATATCCTAAGGATTCAGTGTTAGATGAAGTCATTTTCACCTAAATAATAAAAAATATTAATTATCATATTTTTTTGAAATTTTTAAACACTAAAAGACACCAGAAAAGAAACATCCTACTTTAAACCTCTCATAGTACATATTTGGAAGTGTATTTGATTAGCGGAAGCATTACGTTGGCCCAAAAATTAAAATTTTAAAACTTACTTCTCGAGTACTATTCATTAGGTAATTTCCATATTGACAATTCAAATTTAAAAATTCATAACTAATTGTAGAAAAATTGAATGGAGGTGATCCAAATTTCTAATTGAACCTATTTCATATCTCTTCAAAGGAAAAATATAAATCTGCACATTTACTTTTTTGATCAATATAGTTAAATTGCTAGTTTTTATTGTTCATATGGCAAATTCTGGACATTCTAGATTCTATCTTGTAATTTTGGAATTTCGTTTCTTTTGATATACACATCCAATTGAGGCATGTTACCTATTCATTTAAATCTCTAGATGCATACTACATGTTCATAAATTTTTGGGAATTAATTCTTTCATTTACTAGGTCAAACTAAATCTACAACAAAACTGCTACAGGAACTACGCATTTACCATTTCAATTTCCTTTCTTTAATTATCAATAATTGTTCCACCATGTATAAACTATCTCTTTGGCCTCCCATACATTCATATACATCATGGAATTATGTCATAATTATTTCATATATTTTTCTTTACATATAATGGCATACTACATAGCATTACATAAAAAGAATGACATGCCATCACTTGTCTACTTCTTCGCTTCCATTCCTTAGCTCATGTATCAAGCATGACTCTTCTATCATAAATAACCTATTATGGTTGTTTATGGGAGGGTGAGATTCTGGAAAATCTTAGTAGCAAATGGTACCATTCAATGCATATGAGATGAATGCAAGTGCATGCATGTTTCACTTATATTTCTTTAGCTTCCATTTGCATACTATCATGCTCCATGCCCATCACTATCATGCATGACCATAAACTCATAAAAGGACAGAGCATATATCATTCATACATATCATACATCATTATCACATATCATAAACATATCAATACACAAGGATATACATCAAACATACAAGAATGGGTAAGTTCACTACCTGAAACATAAGCTTTATCTCTTGTTCTTGCACTTGCTCCCTAAGCTTCCAACCATGCATACCTTCAGTCAACCACTTCCTAACATCCTCTTGGATATTTCAAGGTCCTAAACACAATCATATTTATCACATAATTCATTAGAACCATGAACTCAAGCAATGCTCAAGACTATCCTACTTCAACTCTTAACTCTTTACTTTAACTTTAGGGATTTCTATCTATCTTTCTAAACATTACTTCCATAGGTCAATCCCACACAATTTTTCATTAGGAATATAAATATGAGCTTATATTTATTAAAATCAAACTCCTTCCCCATGAATTGGACAGAAAATGTGGTATCCTTCAACATTATCCAAAAATGCTCATTTTAAATCCAATGCTTCCAATACTTGTTTCTCTACTTTATCCCACACAATTTTCCATTTTAAAACCATTGGAAGCATAAAAATCATGAAATTTCAACTCTTTCCTAGGAACATGATGTAAGGAATTGGAAGACACGCAGCAGAAATTAATTTAAAAATTTTTCCATTCCTTGCCAGGATCTACCGTATGTGTTTAAGTCAAGTGGGAAGAAGTATTACCCTTAGTATGCCTCAACGACTTCCACAGCTTTCGGTCACGACGTTCACAGCTTCTCTCTGCGGCTCGTGCTCCCTTTCTGATCACAAGAAGTCGACGACTCAGGTCGGCTTCCTCTACTGGTATCCACACGAACAGCGTTCCAACCACGAACGACGTGCTAGCGTCTCTTGTCCCTCCAGGGCTTTCTCAAGAGTTCGTCCTCTCCGTCTCTATTTCAGCAGTTTCTTATCTGCAAACCTTTTGCAGAGTCCCCTTCGGCCTTTCTATGTTCTATATGTTTCTCTGTGCAAAACGCAGCTCCTAAAATTAGATATATAGGATGCTATGCGTTTTTCTCTGTTAACCGAATTGGATTTTGGAGTTAATCTTATATTAATTCCAAAATTAATACAATATCATATATTGTATAATTTTATAAGAAACTAATTAAATAAATAATATCAAATCCGTCCCACAGATTTAATTACCCATTTATTTAATTTTAAATAAAGATGAGACTGAACCATTTTTGATTTATTCTCATAAATCAAATTTGAGATATCCTATCAATTTGAATTTCGAATTTCAAACGTGATAGAGATTTAATTTATCCTTATAAATTAAATCTTATAAATATCTCTTATATGAGATATCCTATCAATTTGAATTTTGAATTTCAAACATGATAGAGATTTAATTTATCCTTATAAATATCTCTCATATGAGATATTCTATCAATTTGAATTTCGAATTTCAAACGTGATAGAGATTTAATTTATCCTTATAAATTAAATCTTATAAATATCTCTTATATGAGATATCCTATCAATTTGAATTTCAAATTTCAAACATGATAGAGATTTAATTTATCCTTATAAATTAAATCTCATATATACATATAATATATATATACGAATTTATATATATATACGAATATAAATATAAATAAATATATATACATATATCCTGGATCATTCATTGAATCTGGACATGTCTTAGATTCAATGAATCTGGACATCATAGCTCGTGCTGGGCTATTTTGTGTGCGACCCTGTAGGCCCATATGAAGTTGGCAGTGGGCCATTTGCTATACTAGCCCACAAGTCGCAAGCGGTCTCTAGCAAGACATAACGACTACCCAAATCATATGAGGATCGATAAACGATGTAACCTTTTATACAACCATATCATGTCCCTTCTGTCACGCGATATTTTGGTCATGGATGAGGCATGGATAATGTCATCCTCCTATTCCTGACCGTTACTTTCTCGATCCCTGAGTAGTCTGACTATAGAAATGGAACTACCTTTCCATTACAGTATGGCCATACATTTCTCAGACTCACTCATCGAGGGGCCCAGTAATATCTCTCTACGAATATGAGGGACAAATTCCATCTTGACCATTCACATTCCTCCGCATGAAAACCCACTAAGGCCGAACATAGTCTTTATGATCACTCGGTCAAAAGTGACTTTTGACTAGGTCAAAGCTGAGCGTTTTGTCATGTAGGAATCCATGATGATCTCAGGTCAAAGGGCGTATTGACATGGTTTGTATATGAGAGAAGCTTATGACGTTACCCATGCAGTTCTCTCATAGCGGGTCGGTCCAGCACCTTGTACTCTTACATGTACTTATGACTTTGATTTATATCTCTATACATCTTCAAAGTCATACTGGTCTTATTTCATCTGTGCTCCCGCATAGATGATCGACCAGGGACATTTAGGATAATATCATGAATTATCTAAGGATGATCATCATAGTAAACATGCAAATAATATGATAACTTAATTAATAAATTCATAAATCAATAATGTTCATAAGACAATGATTGGCCCTTAGGGCACAATTTCCAACAACCTCCCACTTGCACTAGGTACAATTATTAATTTGACTAATTCCCATTGACCTGACATGACGCTCATGCTTTGCCTGCACAAGCGGCTTTGTTAGAGGATCAGCAACATTATCTTCTCCTGCTACTTTGCATATTTTTATATCACCTCTATCATTGATTTCTCTGATGAGATGAAATCGCCTGAGTATATGCTTGGTCCTTTGATGTGACCTAGGCTCTTTGGCCTGTGCAATAGCACCGCTATTGTCACAGAGCAAAGTTATTGGATCTGAGATGGTAGGTATCACCCCTAGTTCTGTGATGAACTTCCTGATCCAAACGGCTTCCTTAGCTGCATCAGATGCTGCTATATACTCAGCTTCTGTCGCAGAATCTGCTACAGTGCCCTGCTTAGAGCTCTTCCAGCTTACTGCTCCATTATTGAGGAGGAATATATATCCAGACTGCGATTTTTGGTCGTCTTGGTCAGTTTGGAAACTGGCATCTGTGTAACCAGTTGCACAGAGTTCGTCATCCAATCCACCATAGACCAAGAATAAGTCCTTAGTCCTTCTTAAGTACTTAAGGATATTCTTGACAGCAGTCCAATGGCCCTCACCAGGGTCCTATTGATATCTGCTAGTCATACTCAAGGCAAACGAGACATCCGGATGAGTACATAACATGGCGTACATAATAGATCCTATGGCCGAGGCATATGGAACTTTACTCATGCGACCTCGCTGATCAGATGTACTTGGACATAGATCTTTGCTGAGGTGAATACCATGAGACATGGGTATGAAACCCCTCTTTGATTCGTGCATACTGAACCTATGTAGTATTTTATCTATGTATGTACTCTGACTGAGTCCTAGAAGTCTTTTAGATCTATCTCTATAAATCCTGATTCCTAGGATGTAGGTGGCTTCACCCAAGTCTTTCATCGACAAAGACTTTCCTAACCAAGACTTGACAATCTGCAAGGTAGGAATGTCATTCCCAATAAGTAGGATGTCATCGACATAGAGTACCAAAAACACAACTGTGCTCCCACTAACCTTCTTGTACACACAAGGTTCATCAATGTTTTGAAGAAATCCAAACTCTTTGACTACTTCATCAAAATGTTGATTCCAACTCTAAGAGGGTTGTTTTAGTCCATAAATGGACCTTTGAAGCTTGCACACTTTGCCAGAGTCCTCAGAACGCACAAACCCTTCAGGTTGTGTCATGTACACATCCTCAAGGAGCTTTCCATTAAGGAAGGCTGTCTTGACGTCCATCTGCCATATTTCATAGTCATAATATGCTGCTATGGTAAAGAGGATTCTGATTGATTTGGCCATGGCAACTGGGGAAAAGGTCTCATCATAGTCCACACCATGAGTTTGAGTAAATCCTTTCGCAACCAGTCGTGCCTTGAAGACATTTACATTGCCATCCATGTCAGTTTTCTCCTTAAAAACCCACTTGCACCCGACAGTTTTTACACCTTCAGGCAGGTCGACTAAGGTCCAAACCTTATTATCGTACATGGATTGCATTTCAGACTTCATGGCATTAAGCCACTTCTCAGAGTTTGGTCCCACTATAGCTTCTCGATAGGTAGTCGGCTCATTATGCTCAATGTGCAACACTTCACGACTATCAGAAATCAGAAATCCATATCTCTGAGGCTGAAGTCGTGTCCTATTAGATTTACGTGGACCTTGCGTGACTTGAGGAGTCTCAACAACTTGTTGTGAGTCTTCTCTATTTTCCATCTGCAGTTCTATGGTGTCTTGTGGCTCTCGAACTTCTTCAAGGTGTACCTTACTCCCATTGGTTCTTTTAGAGATAAATTCTCTTTCGAGAAAGATACCATTTCTGACAACAAACACTTTGTTATCAGCAGGGTTATAGACGTAATATCCCTTGGTTTCCTTAGGATATCCCACAAAAGGCACTTTGAGGATTTGGGCGCTAATTTGTCTGAGGTTTGTTGCTTAACATAGACCTCGCATCCCCAAATCTTGAGGAAAGACAAACTAGGCGTCCTCCCAGTCCATATCTCATACGGAGTCTTTTCAATTGCCTTTGATGGAACACGATTGAGTGTAAACCCAGCTGTCTCTAGGGCATGGCCCCAAAAGGAGGGCAGAAGATTTGTTTGACTCATCATGGATCGAACCATATCTAATAGTGTTCGATTCCTCCGTTCAGAAACGCCATTCCATTGTGGTGTCCCTGGAGGAGTCAATTGTGAGACTATCCCACAACTCCTAAGATGATCTATGAACTCTTGGCTCAAATATTCACCACCCCGATCAGATTGAATGGCTTTAATTGTTTTGCCAAGCTGGTTTTATACTTCATTTTGAAATATTTTGAACTTTTCAAAAGATTCAGATTTATGTTTCATCAGATAGATGTACCCATATCTGTTGAAATCATCTATAAATGTTATGAAGTACGAATAACCTCCTTTGGCATTTGTGTTCATCGGTCCACACACATCTGTATGTATAAGGCCCAATAAATCAGTGGCCCTCTCACTGTGCCCAGTGAAAGGTGACTTTGTCATCTTTCCTAACAAGCAAGACTCGCAACTATCATATGATTCAAAATCAAATGAGTTTAGAAATCCATCTTGATGGAGTTTGGAAATGCGTTTCTCATTTATGTGGCCCAGACGACAGTGCCAGAGGTATGTGGGATTCAAATCGTTTCGTTTGACCCTTTTGGCGGTTATGTTATAGATATTTCCATGATTGGGTTGTTCCAAATTTAATATGTAATGATCAATATGCAAATCACCATGAGCATAGAAAACATCATCACGATAAATAGAACATCTACTATTCCCAGCAATGGAAGTGAAACCTTCCTTATCCAAATAAGAAAGTGAAACAATGTTACTACTTAAAGCAGGAACATAATAGCAATTGTTCAAAACTAACAAAAGCCCAGTGGGCAGAACTAATTCATAAGTGCCTACAGCTAACGTAGCAACCCTTGCTCTGTTTCCAACTCGTAGGTCAACCTCGCCCTTTTTCAGCTTCCTACTGTCCTTTAGTCCCTGCACATTTGTACAAATGTGAGAACCACATGCAGTATCTAATACCCATGAGATGGAAGTAGAAAGATGAATATCTATAAAATAAATACCTGAAGCGATAGCCCCGCTATCCTTCTTGTTCTTTTTCAGATCTTCGAGGTAGAGTTTGCAATTCCTCTTCCAATGACCGGGTTCATTGCAGAAGAAGCAGACTCCTTCCTTCGGAGGCTTTGCCTTCTTTGGTGTAGGCTTGGTTTCGGGCTTGCCTGACTCTTTGGTCTTACCTGATGAGCCATGACCCTTCCCCTTGCCTTTGCCTTTCTTTTTAGTACCCTTTCCTTTCTGAACCATCAAAACACTACTGGGCTTCTTCTTAAGACTTGGCTCAGCAGTTTTAAGCATCCCATGCAGTTCAGAAATAGATTTCTCCATGTTGTTCATGTTGTAGTTCATGACAAAGTGGTCATAACTTTCCGGGAGTGAGTTCAAGATCAAATCCGTAGCTAACTCCTGGCTCATGGGAAATCCAAGCCTCTTAAGGTGATCAATGTACGCTTTCATCTTTAAGACATGAGTACTAACTGATGCACCTTCAGCCATCTTGCAGGAATGTAAGGCCTTAGTGGTCTCATACCTCTCTTGCCTTGCCTGTTGCTGGAACATTTCCTTGAGATGCACAATCATCTCATAAGCTTCCATGTGTTCCAGATCTCTTTGGAGCTCCGGAACCATGGTGGCTAGCATCAAGCATCCCACATTGACAGAGTCTTCCTTATGCTTTATGTAAGCATCTCTCTGAGCTCTAGGAGCATTGGCGGCTGGCTCCTCAGGAATGGTTTGATCTAGGACATGCGCCTTTCTTTCCTGCTTGAGAACAATTCTCAAGTTCCTAAACCAGTCAAGAAAGTTTATCCCATTGAGTTTGTCCTTCTCAAGGACAGATCGCAGCGATAATGTAGCAGTATTACTAGTCGTCATGATTCTACAATTAAAATACGCAATGTAATTAGTAATATCCCACTAAATAAACAACCCTCAATGCAATAGTTAGTGGGCTAAGATCCATATTTGGCTCAAACTTAAGTCCGCTTTGGCAGGACGCTTAAATTAAGTTATTTAGGTAGGTAACGCCTTTACCAATTACATCAAATGTAACTCTTAGATGTTCATGGGATCCTATCATCATATGATCTGGCATGTTCTAATCCCATCTAATGCCTTGAGATCCAAAACCGTTTTGTTAATCTCAATTAAGTCAAACAATAATGAACATATGAGAGTAGCACCATTACTCTTTGCTTATCTCCCCAAGATGACTCAAAAGCACCCACTTTGGCGGAGTCCACAATTGAGCGATCGAGGTTTTGACAAGTGTTCATAAATTGACGGCATTATGACTTAAGATTTCATTTAGAGGGCTTAATTTAACTGTTTAGTTTATGAGAATGCATGCTTCTCAGTTTGTATCTCATACAATTAATATGCATGTGCTGATATAATCATAAGATGCATAATTTAAACGTGATACAATATGGCTCACCTATCCTAAGTCCCCTCAAGCCAATGAGAGGAGCTCACTAGTAAGAAAAGGGAAATTACATATAGAAACCTCTTTTAACATTCGAGGGGAGTGAGATGAGAAGAGAAGGTACATTGAGAGTAAATATATAGGAAGGCACGACACGCAGGCCGTATTTAAAAATTCCAACACTTGTAATCTAGAGCCATATTGTTCACCATACCCAAACATTCAAGAATCAACATTCAGATTTAATTGCAGGGCAATTGATGTTTCAAATCTTAAAACATTCACAAAATAGCATATTCTATGGTTATATTACGCTACGAACAGGTAGCCACGGCGGTCCCGCTAGCCGGTTAGATTCCTTATATGTCATACATAAGACGGATTCCTTATATGTCACACATGAAACGCATATTATATGATCAGCTACGACTAACACCTATCATATGAATCACCAATCAAGCCTAACTTAAACACAAAATGGCATGGCTTTGATACCACTGTAAGGAATTGGAAGACACGCAGCGGAAATTAATTTAAAAATTTTTCCATTCCTTGCCAGGATCTACCGTATGTGTTTAAGTCAAGTGGGAAGAAGTATTACCCTTAGTGTGCCTCAGCGACTTCCACAGCTTTCGGTCACGACGTTCACAGCTTCTCTCTGCGGCTCGTGCTCCCTTTCTGATCACAAGAAGTCGACGACTTAGGTCAGCTTCCTCTACTGGTATCCACACGAACAGCGTTCCAACCACGAACGACGTGCTAGCGTCTCTTGTCCCTCCAGGGCTTTCTCAAGAGTTCGTCCTCTCCGTCTCTATTTCGGCAGTTTCTTATCTGCAAACCTTTTGCAGAGTCCCCTTCGGCCTTTCTATGTTCTATATGTTTCTCTGTGCAAAACGCAGCTCCTAAAATCAGATATATAGGATGCTATGCGTTTTTCTCTGTCAACCGAATTGGATTTTGGAGTTAATCTTATATTAATTCCAAAATTAATACAATATCATATATTGTATAATTTTATAAGAAACTAATTAAATAAATAATATCAAATCCGTCCTACATATTTAATTACCCATTTATTTAATTTTAAATAAAGATGAGACTGAACTATTTTTGATTTATTCTCATAAATCAAATTTGAGATATCCTATCAATTTGAATTTCGAATTTCAAACGTGATAGAGATTTAATTTATCCTTATAAATTAAATCTTATAAATATCTCTTATATGAGATATCCTATCAATTTGAATTTCGAATTTCAAACATGATAGAGATTTAATTTATCCTTATAAATTAAATCTTATAAATATCTCTTATATGAGATATCCTATCAATTTGAATTTCGAATTTCAAACATGATAGAGATTTAATTTATCCTTATAAATTAAATCTTATAAATATCTCTTATATGAGATATCCTATCAATTTGAATTTCGAATTTCAAACGTGATAGAGATTTAATTTATCCTTATAAATTAAATCTCATATATACATATAATGTATATATACGAATTTATATATATATACGAATATAAATATAAATAAATATATATACATCTATCCTCGATCATTCATTGAATCTAGACATGTCTTAGATTCAATGAATCTGGACATCATAGCTCGTGTTGGGCTATTTTGTGTGCGACCCTGTAGGCCCATATGAAGTTGGCAGTGGGCCATTTGCTATACTAGCCCACAAGTCGCAAGCGGTCTTTAGCAAGACATAACGACTACCCAAATCATATGAGGATCGATAAACGATGTAACCTTTTATACAACCATATCATGTCCCTTCTGTCACGCGATATTTTGGTCATGGATGAGGCATGGATAATGTCATCCTCCTATTCCTGACCGTTACTTTCTCGATCCCTGAGTAGTCTGACTATAGAAATGGAACTACCTTTCCATTACAGTATGGCCATACATTTCTCAGACTCACTCATCGAGGGGGCCAGTAATATCTCTCTACGAATGTGAGGGACAAATTCCATCTTGACCATTCACATTCCTCCGCATGAAAAACCACTAAGGCCGAACATAGTCTTTATGATCACTCGGTCAAAAGTGACTTTTGACTAGGTCAAAGCTGAGCGTTTTGTCATGTAGGAATCCATGATGATCTCAGGTCAAAGGGCGTATTGACATGGTTTGTATATGAGAGAAGCTTATGACGTTACCCATGCAGTTCTCTCATAGCGGGTCGGTCCAGTACCTTGTACTCTTACATGTGCTTATGACTTTGATTTATATCTCTATACATCTTCAAAGTCATACTAGTCTTATTTCATCTGTGCTCCCGCATAGATAATCGACCAAGGACATTTAGGATAATATCATGAATTATCCAAGGATGATCATCATAGTAAACATGCAAATAATATGATAACTCAATTAATAAATTCATAAATCAATAATGTTCATAAGACAATGATTGGCCCCTAGGGCACGATTTTCAACACATGAACAGTGAAAGAACGGATCAAGATTACATGATTTCCTAAGCTCAAACTACTTAATTATAGCTTGTTTAAGCTTGTATAAACATTCCATGACTTAAAATTCATATTTCCTCTTTAATTCCATATCATATCCAGCAGCCAAGATGAAGAGAAAAATGGTGTTTCAACCATCCAAATCTAATAGAAATCTTCCTACAACATAATACAAAGATAGGAGGAAGAAGTTACCTTAGATCCTTACTTAATTGGCTCTTGGATTTGCCTTGTCTTGCCTTGAGTTTTCATTTTGGAAGCACCTCCCCATGGTTCTTCTTTGCCCTACGTGATGCTGCAGATTTGAGGGGGTATATATAGAAAATTCTGGGTGGAAATGGATAACTAAGATTACTTTGGTTACTATTTGATCTAATGGTCCATATTCAATCTTGCATCAAGCACAACACAGTAGCAACATAGTGGCATTTTCATAATTTTACATTTTTTGAGTTTTTATTAGCACTGATACTTATATGAAAATATTATTGGGCCTATGAGGCTCCGTTTTGGGCCTTTTATGTCACATCCTTATATTTATACATCTTAGGGACCATTCAGTAGCACTTAAACCACTTTCAGGGTTATTGAAGTCTAAACACTTAATCTGGAATTTTATTCATATCGAGTACTGTTCACTGTGGCAAATTCCAGATGAGTGACCTGATTTTGAAAATTTATAACTAATTCTATAAAAATCGAAATGAAGTGGTTCAAATTGCTACATGAAGCTAACTCAAATATATTTCAGGGAAAAATCATTGGTTGACCAATCCTTGACAAATCTCACGTGGGTCAACGTTTCAATCTTACTGTTCATCCAATGACTTTCTCCTGAATCCAGCATTCTGGTCCCAACTTTAACAATTTATATCTTTTCGTGTATACATTCAAATTAGACATTCTATATATCAAATTAAATCTTAGTATGTCTACTTTTTACCCTAAAAATTTCGTACATTAATTCAATCATTTACTATTTTTAATGATTTATCAAACATGAATGGGTCTTCACGAGTTACTGTTCACTGAGCCTATTTTCAGCATTTAGTCTTTACATACTCAAGCATACAGCCAACACATATCAGTCATACAGGCCAGATAACAATTAATATCAAATAATCAACTGTTATAAATTAGTGCATGATTAACTCCCTCATATTTTATTACATCCTTTTCTGTCTAACAACCGGCAGCATAAATGCTACAATTCTTCTTTAGAAAGTAACTGATGTTGTACCGATTCGGTAATTCCCTTATGCGAACTACCATTCTACGTAGTACCCAGGAAAGACTGGATGAACCTGCTGGGTCCACTCACTTCCAGCCTCCTTAGCCAGCACTACGTACACAGTACGTATCAGTTCCTTTCTTTGTTCCGTCTTCGTTGTCAGAATTTCGGCAGCCTACCGGCGTCTCTTAAGATTTCCAAATTTTATTTTGACAGAACCTCCCCTGTAATGTTATGTTTGGGAATGAGATTCAAAAGAATCCCAGTAACAACAATCATAACAAAATATGTAATGCAAAGTGACGGTGCTTGCTTGTGACTGTGTATAGATAAGTATGCTGCATGCTTCCATATTCAATATCATATGATCATAGCATTGGAATAGACCTTCAAGCATAACATATAGGACAACAATCAACCAAACAAAACAACACATCACAAAGACATTACATAAGAGCTAGGATTAGTTGCTACCTCAAAAGCAGAGCTTCAAAACTTCCTTACTACTTCCAACTCCACCAGAACTTCCTTTCTTCCTTTCTTTCTCCTTCTCTCTCTTCTTTCTCTCTCTTTTCTTGCCAAAAACGTGGGATGCATAAAATGGGAGGGGAAGGGGGTATTTATAGCTTTAATGGATGGCATTCTTGTAATTTTGAAGCCATCTGAACATGTGGTCCTGGTTTTTCCTGGAATTTCCTATTTTCTTTAATTCTTTTTACTGCATCACCCTGGACACCTCATGGGACACCTCATAGGACACCTCACCACCCATATTCTTCATGTGACGAAATTTGGAGGTTCTGGAAGCTTTCCGGTCCAATCTGGCACCGGCCCGGTCCATCGCCTCGAAAAACGTGCCGTTTTCTGAATCTGATGTTTCTGAAGATCCTTTTTATGTCTACTGACCTCACATTTAGTATCTAGACCCTTTATATCATTAAATTTTTAATACTGGGTCCAGACTCAATTACAGATCCCCTGCGAAATGACCAAAATGCCCTTGGTGCCCTATCTTGTCCTATTTTAATCCCTAAGGGCAAAATCGTCATTTCACACCTTTCTGGACCCGGTCAAAGCTTATACTGGCTCTAGTCAACCTTATTTAGACATGTCTTGACCTCTGGGTCTGTCCAAAATGACCAGAATACCCTATATTCATCTGCTGCCCTTTTTGTACAACATAGGGGCATTTTCGTAATTTCGCACTTTTCCGGGGTTCTGCTGGACACTGGCCCACCCATCAGTCCAAGAGTCTTATTGGGCCTCTAATGGCGCCATTTTCGGGCTTCCTGGTTCCATTACCTGTATGGCACGCATTACGAGGAATCTTCCTTTAACACAATTCATTGAATATTTTAACTATTATTTACCGAGTATATACCTTTTCCGGACACCGGCTCTTTTTCCCAGATATAGTGTCCTACTGTGTTCAGGCATCCTTGGGGGTTATAACGGTCATCTGACCGAAGTCATCCGATCGCATTCAGCCTCTTTAAAAATACCGATAAATCTCCTACCCGGATCCCCGGAGGCCTCACACTCCGTCTGGATTTCTTTATTTTGTGAATAACTTTTCCTACAGACCTCCTATCGGTATCCTGTCAGTTTCCCGACATCCGCCCATAAAGGCGCATCATCCTGTATTTTCCCACTTATATCTGAAATCTAGGGTATCCGGTATAAATTTTTATAACTTTTGGACGATCAGTCCATTTCTGGCTATCTGGAGTCTTCAAAAATTCCGGTATTAGGCTTGGTTACCCGGCGTCACCTGCCCTACCTTCTGGTAGAATCTGGGACTGAAATGCTGTCGGGCGGTGCAAATCACTTCTGGCATATTTTCTTTAATTATACTTTAGCCCCAGGGAACTTTTCCTTCTTTATAATTAAGTCCCTTAATTTGGCTAAAATTACACTTTAAGACCCCATATTTTTGTCTACTTTTCATTCCTAACTTTAAACTTTCCATAATTACATTTAGGTCCCTTAATTTCCTTTCTTTTGCAATTTAATCCTTTTCTTTACATAAAGGTACACATGTTTTTCCTGAAATAGAGCTCATATATTCCGTTTAATCTGTACATAGGAACCAGTACAGAAAATTAAGGATATTACATTTCTCTCCCCTTAAAAATAAATTTCATCCCCGAAATTTACATTACATCTATCCTATACCAATAATTCAGGGTACTTTTCTCTCATCTTTTATTCTGTTTCCCATGTAGCCTCTTGTTCAGTCAAACCTTTCCAGATCACTTTAACTAAAGGAATCTGCTTATTCCGCAACTGCTTGACTTTTCTATCAGCAATTCGCACCGGTCCAACCTCATAGGTCAAGTCATCTCGCAGTGTAACCTCATCTTGCTCTATCACATGAGATGGATCTGGAATATACTTCTTTAATTGGGAAACATGGAACACATCATGTATCTGGCTGAGATTCGGAGGAAGAGCTAACTTGTAGGCTACTGCTCCTATCTTTGAGAGAATCTGGAATGGCCCGATGTATCTTGGATGCAACTTCTTCACCTTAATTGATCGTCCGGCTCCTGTGGTTGGAGTTAACTTAAGGAATACATGTTCTCCTTCTTCAAATTCCAACGGCTTCCTTCTGACATCTGCATAGCTCTTCTGTCTGCTTTGAGCCGTCAACAATCGTTTTCTAATTACCGCAACTTGTTCTGCAGTTTGATCCACTATATCCGGACCAAGCATTCTTCTCTCGCTCAACTCTAGCCAGCATAAGGGGATCTACATTTTCGTCCATAGAGTGCTTCAAAAGGTGCCATCTGTATACTGGCCTGATAACCATTGTTATATGCAAACTCTATAAGGGGTAAATGGATATCCCAGCTGCCTTTGAAATCTAGGACACATGCTCTCAGCATATCCTCTAACGTCTGTATTGTTCTTTCAGATTGACCATCTGTCTGAGGATGATAAGCTGTACTGAATCTGAGAGTAGTGCCCATTTCTTCCTGTAGAGCCCTCCAGAAATTTGAAGTAAATCGTGGATCTCTATCAGACACAATGCTGCTTGGGATACCATGGAGCCTAACGATCTCCTTTATATACAGCTTTGCCAGCTTTTCTAGAGAATCTCTCTTATTGATTGCCAGGAAATGTGCTGACTTTGTCAGTCGATCGATTACTACCCAAACCGCATCATGTCTACTTGGTGTCAAGGGTAGTCCTTCCACAAAGTCCATGGCAATCCCATCCCATTTCCACTCAGGAATATCTAAAGGCTGCAACGTTCCTGCTGGTTTTTGATGTTCAACTTTCACTTTCTGGCAGGTTAAACACTTAGATACGTAAGCTACAACATCTTTCTTCAGTCCAGGCCACCAGAATAATCTTTTAACATCATGGTACATTTTGGTCATACCTGGATGTACCGTATATCGGCTTTTATGTGCTTCCTCCAGAATTCTTTCCCTTAATCCCCCAACATTTGGGATATAGGGTTTTCCCCTAAACTGTAGCAATCCGTCTGGGGACATCTCAAAATCCCTTGTCTTCCCTTTCTCCAGCTTGTCTTTGAATATTGCTGCGAGCTTATCCTGCTCCTGAGCCTCTTTGATCTCATCTTCTATGCAAGTTCTGACATGAACTCCTCCAAAAGGATTCTCCGTCAGTTGCATTTGATATAGAGGGCTCCAGTCGCGCATATCTTCTATCAGTTCCAATTCCTTGATCATCATGTATGCAACCTGCACCACCTTTCTACTCAGGGCATCAGCTACCACATTGGCTTTTCCTGGATGGTATTTAATCTGGAAGTCATAATCTTTTAACAATTCCATCCATCGCCGCTGCCTCATGTTCAGCTATTTCTGATCCTGCAGATACTTCAGGCTTTTGTGGTCGCAAAACAACTCTATCGTTGCTCTATATAAATAGTGCCTCCATATCTTCAGGGCATAGACCACCGCCGCAAGCTCCAGATCATGAGTGGGATAATTCTCTTCATGTGGCTTTAACTGCCGAGAGGCGTAGGCTACTACTCGACCTTGCTGCATAAGCACACATCCCAGGCCCTGCTTGCTAGCATCAGTGTAGATTACATAAGTCTGAGTTGGGTCTGGAATAATCAGCACGGGAGTAGTCGTTAATCTCTGCTTCAACTGCTGGAAGCTAGCCTCGCACTTCTCATCCCACTTAAACTGCTGATTCTTTCTGGTCAGCTTGGTAAGTGGTAAGGCAATTCAAGAAAAGTCTTGAATGAATCGTCTGTAGTACCCTGCTAGGCCGAGAAAACTTCTAATCTCTGTCACTGTCCTTGGCTGTTCCCAGCTCAAAACTGCTTCAATTTTGCTAGGATCTACAGGTACCCCGTCTCGGGATATGACATGACCGAGAAATTTGACTTCTGAAAGCCAAAACTCACACTTACTCAGCTTAGCATAGAGCTTCTTCTCTTTAAGGATACCAAGAACAATCCTCAAATGCCTTTCATGCTCCTCTGGAGATTTGGAGTACACCAGGATATCATCAATAAAGACCACAACGAACTGATCTAGATAAGGCCTGAAAATCCGGTTCATATAGTCCATGAAAATAGCAGGTGCATTGGTTAGTCCAAAAGGCATCACCAAAAATTCAAAATGTCCGTAGCGCGTTCTGAACGCCGTCTTTGGAATATCATCTGGCTTGACCCTTAGTTGATGGTAGCCAGATCTCAAGTCAATCTTGGAGAATAAGCTCGCTCCTGCCAATTGATCTAGCAGGTCATCAATTCTGGGAAGAGGATACTTGTTCTTAACTGTAAGCTTATTTAATTCCCTGTAGTCAATGCACAGCCTTAAGCTACCATCTTTCTTCTTGACGAACAGTACTGGAGCACCCCATGGCGATACACTGGGTCGTATAAAACCTTTCTCCAATAGCTCCTCAATTTGCTTCTTCAGTTCCATCATTTCGTTGGGAGCCATCCTGTATGGGGCTTTTGATACTGGTCCAGCTCCAAGTACAATGTCGATCGCAAACTCCACTTCACGCTCCGAAGGCAATCCCTGAATCTCCTTTGGAAAGACTTCAGGAAATTCATTGACTACAGGAACCTCCTCGATGCCTTCCTCCACTTCTGTTTGAACAAAAAAGAATACCACATATCCCTGACATCCTTTCCGTAGACATTTTTCTGCCTGAGCCTCTGTCACGAAGTTCAATTGTACTTCTAAGCTCCGATCAGTGATCTTTGGACCAAGAACTAGGGTCTTGTTTCTGCAGTCCAACATCACATTATTGGAGGATAACCAATTTAAACCGAGTATGACTTCAATCTCCTGGAAAGGCATACAGATCAGGTCCAGGGTGGTACTACAGTGCTCATAACACACCACACTATTTAGACAGGCATCAGATGTGATCACCCTAGCGTTGGTGGGGGGTTTTCACCTGTATATCATAACATAACTTGCTTATCAGAAGGCCTAGGCATTTAGCACATTCATAAGATATAAAGGAATGACTTGCACCCGAATCAAATAGGGCAGTCACAACATGATCATTGAGATGGATTGTACCTTGGATCATCTCAGATGATCGCTGAGCATCCTCTCTAGTGAGTGCAAACACTCGTCCCGCCGTCCTTGGCCTTGGATCAGTTATAGCTTGAGGACATTCTTTGGAAAAATGTCCGGGCTTTCCGCAGGTGTAGCATACATTCTGGCCCATCAAACATGGTCTGTCACCATGATTCTTTCCACACTTTTCACATACTGGGGCCTTCAGATCCCTGTTATTGGATCTTTCGCGAAAATTTCCCCTATTAGGCCTCTTGGTCTGCCACGGGCGCTTTCTTTTCTTATAGCCGCTCCCACTGGCCGCTTCTTGATTCCGTCCGGCCTTATCAGGAGTCGCTTGATCTTTACTCCCAGATTTGGACAGCATTCTATGATTCATGCTGTTCTCAACGATTCGACATGCTTCCACAGCCTTATTGAACTGGCTGTATTGTTGGGGAGTTAACTTCTCCTTTAACATAGAATTCAGCCCTCGAATCATTCTTTCTGTCATCCAGCGTTCGTCATCCACTTGGCGTAGGTAAGTTGAATATTGAGATAGCCAGATGAACTTGGCCAAATATTCATCAAAAGCTTCTTTTTCTCCTTGCCTTAGCACAAGGAATTCAGCCTCCCTTTCTGTAAGGAATTGGAAGACACGCAGCGGAAATAAACTTTAAAAATTTTCCATTCCTTGCCAGGATCTGCCGTATGTGTTTAAGTCAAGTGGAAAGAATCATTACCCTTAGTGTTGCTCAGCGAATTTCACAGATTCTCTCCGCGGACGGTGGTCTCTTTCCGATCACAAGAAGTCGACGCCTCAGGTCGGCTTCCTCTACTGGTATCCACACGAACAGCGTTCCAACCACGAACGACGTGCTAGCGTCTCCTGTCCCTCCAAGGCTTTCACAAGTCTCCGTCTCTATTTCGGCAGTTTCTTGTCTGCAAACCTTTTGCAGATTCCGTTCAGCCTTTTGTGTTCTGTGTTATTTTCAAACGTAGCTCCTCCAATCAGATATAGAGGATGCTATGCGTTTTTCCACTTGACCTAATTGGATTTTGGAGTTAATCTTATATTAATTCCGAATTGATACAATATCATATATTGTATAATTTTATAAGAAACTAATTAAATAAAATAATATTAAATCCGTCCCACAGATTTAATTACTTATTTATTTAACTTTAAATAAAGATGAGACTGAGTTATATTTGATTTATTCCCATAAATCAAATTTGAGATATCCTATCAATTTAAATTTCGAATTTCAAACGTGATAGAGATTTAATTTATCCTTATAAATTAAATCTTATAAATATCTCTTATATGAGATATCCTATCAATTTGAATTTCGAATTTCAAACGTGATAGAGATTTAATTTATCCTTATAAATTAAATCTTATAAATATCTCTTATATGAGATATCCTATCAATTTGAATTTCGAATTTCAAACGTGATAGAGATTTAATTTATCCTTATAAATTAAATCTTATAAATATCTCTTATATGAGATATCCTATCAATTTGAATTTCGAATTTCAAACGTGATAGAGATTTAATTTATCCTTATAAATTAAATCTCATATATCTCATATATATAATATATATATATACGAATTTATATATATACGAATATAAATATAAATAAATATATATACATTCACCTGGATCTTTCATTGAATCTGGACATGTCTTAGATTCAATGAATCTGGACATCATAGCTCGTGTTGGGCTATTTTGTGTGCGACCCTGTAGGCCCATATGAAGTTGGCAGTGGGCTATTTGCTATACTAGCCCACAAGTCGCAAGCGGTCTCTAGCAAGACATAACAACTACCCAAATCATATGAGGATCGATAAACGATGTAACCTTTTATACAACCATATCATGTCCCTTCTGTCACGCGATATTTTGGTCATGGATGAGGCATGGATAATGTCATCCTCCTATTCCCGACCGTTACTTTCTCGATCCCTGAGTAGTCTGACTATAGAAATGGAACTACCTTTCCATTACAGTATGGCCATACATTTCTCAGACTCACTCATCGAGGGGCCCAGTAATATCTCTCCACGAATGTGAGGGACAAATTCCATCTTGACCATTCACATTCCTCCGCATGAAAAACCACTAAGCCCGAACATAGTCTTTATGATCACTCGGTCAAAAGTGACTTTTGACTAGGTCAAAGCTGAGCGTTTTGTCATGTAGGAATCCATGATGATCTCAGGTCAAAGGGCATATTGACATGGTTTGTATATGAGAGAAGCTTATGACGTTACCCATGCAGTTCTCTCATAGCGGGTCGGTCCAACACCCTGTACTCTTACATGTGCTTATGACTTTGATTTATATCTCTATACATCTTCAAAGTCATACTGGTCTTATTTCATCTGTGCTCCCACATAGATGATCGACCAGGGACATTTAGGATAATATCATGAATTATCCAAGGATGGTCATCATAGTAAACATGCAAATAATATGATAACTCAATTAATAAATTCATAAATCAATAATGTTCATAAGACAATGATTGGCCCCTAGGGCACGATTTCCAACAACCTCCCACTTGCACTAGGTACAATCATTAATTTGACTAATTCCCATTGACCTAACATGACGCTCATGCTTTGCCTGCACAAGCGGCTTTGTTAGAGGATCAGCAACATTATCTTCTCCTGCTACTTTGCATATTTTTATATCACCTCTATCGTTGATTTCTCTGATGAGATGAAATCGCCTGAGTATATGCTTGGTCCTTTGATGTGACCTAGGCTCTTTGGCCTGTGCAATAGCACCGCTATTGTCACAGAGCAAAGTTATTGGATCTGAGATGGTAGGTATCACCCCTAGTTCTGTGATGAACTTCCTGATCCAAACGGCTTCCTTAGCTGCATCAGATGCTGCTATATACTCAGCTTCCGTTGCAGAATCTGCTACAGTGCCCTGCTTAGAGCTCTTCCAGCTTACTGCTCCATTATTGAGGAGGAATATGTATCCAGACTGCGATTTTTGGTCGTCCTGGTCAGTTTGGAAACTCGCATCTGTGTAACCAGTTACACAGAGCTCATCATCCAATCCACCATAGACCAAGAATAAGTCCTTAGTCCTTCTTAAGTACTTAAGGATATTCTTGACAGCAGTCCAATGGCCCTCACCAGGGTCCTGTTGGTATCTGCTAGTCATACTTAAGGCAAACGAGACATCCGGTCGAGTACATAACATGGCGTACATGATAGATCCTATGGCCGAGGCATATGGAACCTTACTCATGCGACCTCGCTGATCAGATGTACTAGGACACAGATCTTTGCTGAGGTGAGTACCATGAGACATAGGTATGAAACCCCTCTTTGATTCGTGCATACTGAACCTATGCAGTATTTTGTCTATGTATGTACTCTGACTGAGTCCTAGAAGTCTTTTAGATCTATCTCTATAGATCCTGATTCCTAGGATGTAGGTGGCTTCACCCAAGTCTTTCATCGAGAAAGACTTTCCTAACCAAGACTTGACAATCTGCAAGGTAGGAATGTCATTCCCAATAAGTAGGATGTCATCGACATAGAGTACCAAAAACACAACTGTGCTCCCACTAACCTTCTTGTACACACAAGGTTCATCAATGTTTTGAAGAAATCCAAACTCTTTGATTACTTCATCAAAACGATGATTCCAACTCCGAGAGGCTTGCTTTAGCCCATAAATGGACTTTTGAAGCTTGCACACTTTACCAGAGTCCTCGGAACGCACAAACCCTTCAGGTTGTGTCATGTACACATCCTCAAGGAGCTTTCCATTAAGGAAGGCTGTCTTGACGTCCATCTGCCATATTTCATAGTCATAATATGCTGCAATAGCAAAGAGGATTCTGATTGATTTGGCCATTGCTACTGGGGAAAAGGTCTCATCATAGTCCACACCATGAGTTTGAGTAAAACCTTTTGCAACCAGTCGTGCCTTGAAGACATTTACATTGCCATCCATGTCAGTTTTCTCTTTGAAAACCCACTTGCACCCGACGGTTTTTACACCTTCAGGCGGGTCGACTAAGGTCCAAACCTTATTGTCGTACATGGATTGCATCTCAGACTTCATGGCACTAAGCCATTTTTCGGAGTTTGGTCCCACTATAGCTTCTCGATAGGTAGTCGGCTCATTATGCTCAATGAGCAACACATCACGACTATCAGAAATCAGAAATCCATATCTCTGAGGCTGAAGTCGTGTCCTATTAGACTTTCGTGGACCTTGCGTGACTTGAGGAGTCTCAACAACTTGTTGTGAGTCTTCTCTATTTTCCATCTGCAGTTCTGTGGTGTCTTGTAGCTCTCGAACTTCTTCGAGTTGTACCTTACTCCCACTGGTTCTTTTAGAGATAAATTCTCGTTCAAGAAAGATACCATTTCTGACAACAAACACTTTGTTATCAGCAGGGTTATAGACGTAATATCCCTTGGTTTCCTTAGGATATCCCACAAAAAGGCATTTTGAGGATTTGGGCGCTAATTTGTCTGAGGCTTGTTGCTTAACATAGACCTCGCATCCCCAAATCTTGAGGAAAGACAAACTAGGCGTCCTCCCAGTCCATATCTCATACGGAGTCTTTTCGATTGCCTTAGATGGAACACGATTGAGTGTGAACGCAGCTGTCTCTAGGGCATAGCCCCAAAAGGAGGGCGGAAGATCTGTTCGACTCATCATGGATCGAACCATATCTAATAGTGTTCGATTTCTCCGTTCAGAAACGCCATTCCATTGTGGTGTCCCTGGAGGAGTCAATTGTGAGAGTGTCCCACAATTCCTAAGATGATCTATGAACTCTTGGCTCAAATATTCACCACCCCGATCAGATCGAAGGGCTTTAATTGTTTTGCCAAGCTGGTTTTGTACTTCATTTTGAAATATCTTGAACTTTTCAAAAGATTCAGATTTATGTTTCATTAGATAGATGTACCCATATCTGCTGAAATCATCTATGAATGTTATAAAGTACGAATAACCTCCTCTGGCATTTGTGTTCATCGGTCCACACACATCTGTATGTATGAGGCCCAATAAATCAGTGGCCCTCTCACTGTGCCCAGTGAAAGGTGACTTTGTCATCTTTCCTAACAAGCAAGACTCGCAAGTGTCATATGATTCAAAATCAAATGAGTTTAGAAATCCATCTTGATGGAGTTTGGAAATGCGTTTCTCATTTATGTGGCCCAGACGACAGTGCCAGAGGTATGTGGGATTCAAATCGTTTGGTTTGACCCTTTTGGCGGTTATGTTATAGATATTTCCATGATTGGGTTGTTCCAAATTTAATATGTAATGATCAACATGCAAATCACCATGAGCATATAAAACATCATTACGATAAATAGAACATCTACTATTCCCAGCAATGGAAGTGAAACCTTCCTTATCCAAATAAGAAAGTGAAACAATGTTACTACTTAAAGCAGGAACATAATAGCAATTGTTCAAAACTAACAAAAGCCCAGTGGGCAGAACTAATTCATAAGTGCCTACAGCTAACGCAGCAACCCTTGCTCTGTTTCCAACTCGTAGGTCAACTTCACCCCTTTTCAGCTTCCTACTGTCCTTTAGTCCCTGCACATTCGTACAAATGTGAGAACCACATGCAGTATCTAATACCCATGAGGTGGAAGTAGAAAGATGAATGTCTATAACATAAATACCTGAAGCGATAGCCCCGCTATCCTTCTTGTTCTTTTTCAGATCTTCGAGGTAGAGTTTGCAATTCCTCTTCCAATGACCCGGTTCATTGCAGAAGAAGCAGACTCCTTCCTTCGGAGGCTTTGCCTTCTTTGGTGCAGGCTTGGTTTCGGGCTTGCCTGACTCTTTGGTCTTACCTGATGAGCCATGACCCTTCCCCTTGCCTTTGCCTTTCTTTTTCGTACCCTTTCCTTTCTGAACCATCAAAACACTACTGGGTTTCTTCTTAAGACTCGGCTCAGCAGTTTTAAGCATCCCATGCAGTTCAGAAATAGATTTCTCCATGTTGTTCATGTTGTAGTTCATAACAAACTGGTCATAACTTTCCGGGAGTGAGTTTAAGATCAAATCTGTAGCTAACTCCTGGCTCATGGGAAATCCAAGCCGTTCAAGGTGATCAATGTACCCTTTCATCTTTAAGACATGAGCACTGACTGATGCACCTTCAGCCATCTTGCAGGAATGTAAGGCCTTAGTGGTCTCATACCTCTCTTGCCTTGCCTGTTGCTGGAACATTTCCTTGAGATGCACAATCATCTCATAAGCCTCCATGTGTTCCAGATCTCTTTGGAGCTCCGGAACCATGGTGGCTAGCATCAAGCATCCCACATCGACAGAGTCTTCCTTATGCTTCATATAAGCATCTCTCTGAGCTCTGGGAGCATTGGCGGCTGGCTCCTCAGGAATGGGTTGATCTAGGACATGCGCCTTTCTTTCCTGCTTGAGAACAATTCTCAAGTTCCTAAACCAGTCAAGAAAGTTTGTCCCATTGAGTTTGTCCTTCTCAAGGACAGATCGCAGCGATAATGTAGCAGTATTACTAGTCGTCATGATTCTACAATTAAAATATGCAATGTAATTAGTAATCTCCCACTAAATAAACAACCCTCAATGCAATAGTTAGTGGGCTAAGATCCATATTTGGCTCAAACTTAAGTCCGCTTTGGCAGGACGCTTAGATTAAGTTATTTAGGTAGGTAACACCTTTACCAATTACATCAAATGTAACTCTTAGATATTCATGGGATCCTATCATCATATGATCTGGCATGTTCTAATCCCATCTAATGCCTTGAGATCCAAAACCGTTTTGTTAATCTCAATTAAGTCAAACAATAATGAACCTATGAGAGTAGCACCATTACTCTTTGCTTATCTCCCCAAGATAACTCAAAAGCACCCACTTTGGTGGAGTCCACAATTGAGCGATCAAGGTTTTGACAAGTGTTCATAAATTGACAGCATTATGACTTAAGATTTCTTTTAGAGGGCCTAATTTAACTATCTGGTTTATAAAACGCATGTTTCTCAGTTCGTATCTCATACAAGTAATATGCATGTGCTGATCTAATCATAAGATGCATAATTCAAACGTGATACAATATGGCTCACCTATCCTAAGTCCCCTCAAGCCAATGAGAGGAGCTCTCTAGTAAGAAAAGAGAAATTACATATAGAAACCTCTTTTAACATTCGAGGGGAGTGAGATGAGAGGAGAAGGTACATTGAGAGTATATAGAGGAAGGCACGACACGCAGGTCGTATTTTTAAAAATTACAACACTTGCAATCTAGAGCCATATTGTTCACCATACCCAAACATTCAAGAATCAATATTCAGATCTAATCGAAGGGCAAAAAACATTTACAAAGTAACATATGTTACGGTTATGTTGCGCTACGAACAGGTAGCTACGGCGGTCCCGCTAGCCGGTTAGCGGGCGGCTGTCCCGCTAGCCGGTTAGCGGGCGGGGTCTCTGGGGCAGCGCCCCGGAAGAAATTTTTTTTTTTTTGTTTTTGTTTTATAAATAATCACGAATCTGAATTCGGTTTTCACAAATAATCACAAATTCGAATTCGGTTTTCTTAGACCCCATCTATGCGGATTGATCAAATCAAAAAGCATCACCACCGATTTCAATTTCCTTTTAGATTCCTTTTATGTCATACACAACAAGGATTCCGTATATGTCACACATACAACGCTTATTATATGATCGGCTACTACTAACATATATCATATAAATCACAAATCAAGCCTAACTTAAACACAAAACGGCATGGCTCTGATACCACTGTAAGGAATTGGAAGACACGCAGCGGAAATAAACTTTAAAAATTTTCCATTCCTTGCCAGGATCTGCCGTATGTGTTTAAGTCAAGTGGAAAGAATCATTACCCTTAGTGTTGCTCAGCGAATTTCACAGATTCTCTCCGCGGACGGTGGTCTCTTTCCGATCACAAGAAGTCGACGCCTCAGGTCGGCTTCCTCTACTGGTATCCACACGAACAGCGTTCCAACCACGAACGACGTGCTAGCGTCTCCTGTCCCTCCAAGGCTTTCACAAGTCTCCGTCTCTATTTCGGCAGTTTCTTGTCTGCAAACCTTTTGCAGATTCCGTTCAGCCTTTTGTGTTCTGTGTTATTTTCAAACGTAGCTCCTCCAATCAGATATAGAGGATGCTATGCGTTTTTCCACTTGACCTAATTGGATTTTGGAGTTAATCTTATATTAATTCCGAATTGATACAATATCATATATTGTATAATTTTATAAGAAACTAATTAAATAAAATAATATTAAATCCGTCCCACAGATTTAATTACTTATTTATTTAACTTTAAATAAAGATGAGACTGAGTTATATTTGATTTATTCCCATAAATCAAATTTGAGATATCCTATCAATTTAAATTTCGAATTTCAAACGTGATAGAGATTTAATTTATCCTTATAAATTAAATCTTATAAATATCTCTTATATGAGATATCCTATCAATTTGAATTTCGAATTTCAAACGTGATAGAGATTTAATTTATCCTTATAAATTAAATCTTATAAATATCTCTTATATGAGATATCCTATCAATTTGAATTTCGAATTTCAAACGTGATAGAGATTTAATTTATCCTTATAAATTAAATCTTATAAATATCTCTTATATGAGATATCCTATCAATTTGAATTTCGAATTTCAAACGTGATAGAGATTTAATTTATCCTTATAAATTAAATCTCATATATCTCATATATATAATATATATATATACGAATTTATATATATACGAATATAAATATAAATAAATATATATACATTCACCTGGATCTTTCATTGAATCTGGACATGTCTTAGATTCAATGAATCTGGACATCATAGCTCGTGTTGGGCTATTTTGTGTGCGACCCTGTAGGCCCATATGAAGTTGGCAGTGGGCTATTTGCTATACTAGCCCACAAGTCGCAAGCGGTCTCTAGCAAGACATAACAACTACCCAAATCATATGAGGATCGATAAACGATGTAACCTTTTATACAACCATATCATGTCCCTTCTGTCACGCGATATTTTGGTCATGGATGAGGCATGGATAATGTCATCCTCCTATTCCCGACCGTTACTTTCTCGATCCCTGAGTAGTCTGACTATAGAAATGGAACTACCTTTCCATTACAGTATGGCCATACATTTCTCAGACTCACTCATCGAGGGGCCCAGTAATATCTCTCCACGAATGTGAGGGACAAATTCCATCTTGACCATTCACATTCCTCCGCATGAAAAACCACTAAGCCCGAACATAGTCTTTATGATCACTCGGTCAAAAGTGACTTTTGACTAGGTCAAAGCTGAGCGTTTTGTCATGTAGGAATCCATGATGATCTCAGGTCAAAGGGCATATTGACATGGTTTGTATATGAGAGAAGCTTATGACGTTACCCATGCAGTTCTCTCATAGCGGGTCGGTCCAACACCCTGTACTCTTACATGTGCTTATGACTTTGATTTATATCTCTATACATCTTCAAAGTCATACTGGTCTTATTTCATCTGTGCTCCCACATAGATGATCGACCAGGGACATTTAGGATAATATCATGAATTATCCAAGGATGGTCATCATAGTAAACATGCAAATAATATGATAACTCAATTAATAAATTCATAAATCAATAATGTTCATAAGACAATGATTGGCCCCTAGGGCACGATTTCCAACACTTTCATCTCTGACAGATTGAGGGAAATATTTTTCATAAAATTGCTCAAGAAATACTTCCCAGGTAACTGGAATATCTCTTGCTTGGAGAAGTAACTCTGTATTCTTCCACCATCTATCCGCATCCTTTTCCAATTGATAGATGGCCATTTGGGCCTTGGTTTCAGTCGGGCAATCGAGGACCTTAAAGATCTTCTCTAATCTGCTGACCCAATTTTCTGCTACATGTACTTCAAATGTCCCTTCGAATATGGGAGGATTGTGTTTGCAAAATCGCACCATCCATTGTTGGATGCCAACTGCCTCCTCCCTTGATTCAACCCTTCTCTGGGGCTGTTCTGCCTGCTGTGGTACTTCTTCAGGTTCTCTACTAGTTGCTCCTGAAGGCTCTGGTGGTCTTAAATTATTTACAGCTGCTGCTACTGCCGCGGCTATGGCAGCATCTCTGTCTTGTTCATTTCATGCTTGAGCAGCTCTCATTTCTTCTATCATCTTTTGTTGCTGTTCTAATCGTTCTAGAATCATTTGATTAAGGTTTCCAGCCTCTCGGGGTTCCTCAGCTAGAATAGTTCTCCTTGTTCGTACCATTTTGTTATACTTAAAAACAGAAGGGAATACAATAAATTTCATTTTACACATAATATACATACAGAATATATGTACATATCACAGTACCATTCTAGTCTTTTATACTCTAATTTTCTTAAACTTTATTCTAATGTATTCTTCTACTAGGTAGATCCAGTCGGATATGGTACAATATGATTCTCTATCAAAATACTGGTCCAACTCCGATCTCCAGGTAGGAGTCTTCGGCAATACGTCATTCATAATTTCTAGCCAAAACCCCATGGTTAACACATTTGAATCCCAGGCTTGATATATGGCTTTCACCCTTGTGATAAACTCCTGGTAGACCGAATAATCTTGATCTATGTTTTCGAACAGGGTCTGCCTCAACTCGTATAGTTGTCGGGCTAATGCTACCGAGCTCTTAAGTTGCTCTCTACTCAGGTTCCTCCCTGGGACCATTCTTACGATTAAACCTCCCAAATACATTTCTACCAGAGTCACTTCGGGCCTACTGGAACCTGGCGCATTACTCTGAACACGTACTTGGCTGGACCCTGAACTGTCCGTTATATTCAAGGGTACCGCACATATGGAAATGGCACGAATAGGGCCTTCTGTTATCATCACTTCCTGATCATCAATTGGAAAGTTTGATCCTATCGAGGAACTATCCTCCTCAGAATCACCAGCTACTGGAGGTGTCCAGAGGTCAGAATCATTGCTTACTATCTCTTCTTCTGAACTATCTGAACTAGAGACCTCTGGTCTTAATTCCCATTGGTTTACCGTAGTTTCAGACCCAAATCTATGTCTAGCCATCCTGCAAACACTACTTAGTGTCAATTATGACGGCTTTATCATGGTATATCTTTCTATAAATCATCTATTCAGAGCATTTCTTAAGCCAGAATCCTTTGCTCTGATACCAAAATGTCACATCCTTATATTTATACATCTTAGGGACCATTCAGTAGCACTTAAACCACTTTCAGGGTCATTGAAGTCTAAACACTTAATCTGGAATTTTATTCATATCGAGTACTGTTCACTGTGGCAAATTCCAGATGAGTGACCTGATTTTGAAAATTTATAACTAATTCTATAAAAATCGAAATGAAGTGGTTCAAATTGCTACATGAAGCTAACTCAAATATATTTCAGGGAAAAATCATTGGTTGACCAATCCTTGACAAATCTCACGTGGGTCAACGTTTCAATCTTACTGTTCATCCAATGACTTTCTCCTGAATCCAGCATTCTGGTCCCAACTTTAACAATTTATATCTTTTCGTGTATACATTCAAATTAGACATTATATATATCAAATTAAATCTTAGTATGTCTACTTTTTACCCTAAAAATTTCGTACATTAATTCAATCATTTACTATTTTTAATGATTTATCAAACATGAATGGGTCTTCACGAGTTACTGTTCACTGAGCCTATTTTCAGCATTTAGTCTTTACATACTCAAGCATACAGCCAACACATATCAGTCATACAGGCCAGATAATTAATATCAAATAATCAACTGTTATAAATTAGTGCATGATTAACTCCCTCATATTTTATTACATCCTTTTCTGTCTAACAACCGGCAGCATAAATGCTACAATTCTTCTTTAGAAAGTAACTCATGTTGTACCGATTCGGTAATTCCCTTATGCGAACTACCATTCTACGTAGTACCCAGGAAAGACTGGATGAACCTGCTGGGTCCACTCACTTCCAGCCTCCTTAGACAGCACTACGTACACAGTACGTATCAGTTCCTTGCTTTGTTCCGTCTTCGTTGTCAGAATTTCGGCAGCCTACCGGCGTCTCTTAAGATTTCCAAATTTTATTTTGACAGAACCTCCCCTGTAATGTTATGTTTGGGAATGAGATTCAAAAGAATCCCAGTAACAACAATCATAACAAAATATGTAATGCAAAGTGACGGTGCTTGCTTGTGACTGTGTATAGATAAGTATGCTGCATGCTTCCATATTCAATATCATATGATCATAGCATTGGAATAGACCTTCAAGCATAACATATAGGACAACAATCAACCAAACAAAACAACACATCACAAAGACATTACATAAGAGCTAGGATTAGTTGCTACCTCAAAAGCAGAGCTTCAGAACTTCCTTACTACTTCCAACTCCACCAGAACTTCCTTTCTTTCTTTCTTTCTCCTTCTCTCTCTTCTTTCTCTCTCTTTTCTTGCCAAAAACGTGGGATGCATAAAATGGGAGGGGAAGGGGGTATTTATAGCTTTAATGGATGGCATTCTTGTAATTTTGAAGCCATCTGAACATGTGGTCCTGGTTTTTCCTGGAATTTCCTATTTTCTTTAATTCTTTTTACTGCATCACCCTGGACACCTCATGGGACACCTCATAGGACACCTCACCACCCATATTCTTCATGTGACGAAATTTGGAGGTTCTGGAAGCTTTCCGGTCCAATCTGGTACCGGCCCGGTCTATCGCCTCGAAAAACATGCCGTTTTCTGAATCTGATGTTTCTGAAGATCCTTTTTATGTCTACTGACCTCACATTTAGTATCTAGACCCTTTATATCATTAACTTTTTAATACTGGGTCCAGACTCAATTACAGATCCCCTGCAAAATGACCAAAATGCCCTTGGTGCCCTATCTTGTCCTATTTTAATCCCTAAGGGCAAAATCGTCATTTCACACCTTTCTGGACCCGGTCAAAGCTTATACTGGCTCTAGTCAACCTTATTTAGACATGTCTTGACCTCTGGGTCTGTCCAAAATGACCAGAATACCCTATATTCATCTGCTGCCCTTTTTGTACAACATAGGGGCATTTTCGTAATTTCGCACTTTTCCGGGGTTCTGCTGGACACTGGCCCACCCATCAGTCCAAGAGTCTTATTGGGCCTCTAATGGCGCCATTTTCGGGCTTCCTGGTTCCATTACCTGTATGGCACGCATTACGAGGAATCTTCCTTTAACACAATTCATTGAATATTTTAACTATTATTTACCGAGTATATACCTTTTCCGGACACCGGCTCTTTTTCCCAGATATAGTGTCCTACTGTGTTCAGGCATCCTTGGGGGTTATAACGGTCATCTGATCGAAGTCATCCGATCGCATTCAGCCTCTTTAAAAATACCGATAAATCTCCTACCCGGATCCCCGGAGGCCTCACACTCCGTCTGGATTTCTTTATTTTGTGAATGACTTTTCCTACAGACCTCCTATCGGTATCCTGTCAGTTTCCCGACATCCGCCCATAAAGGCGCATCATCCTGTATTTTCCCACTTATATCTGAAATCTAGGGTATCCGGTATAAATTTTTATAACTTTTGGACGATCAGTCCATTTCTGGCTATCTGGAGTCTTCAAAAATTCCGGTATTAGGCTTGGTTACCCGGCGTCACCTGCCCTACCTTCTGGTAGAATCTGGGACTGAAATGCTGTCGGGCGGTGCAAATCACTTCTGGCCTATTTTCTTTAATTATACTTTAGCCCCAGGGAACTTTTCCTTCTTTATAATTAAGTCCCTTAATTTGGCTAAAATTACACTTTAAGACCCCATATTTTTGTCTACTTTTCATTCCTAACTTTAAACTTTCCATAATTACATTTAGGTCCCTTAATTTCCTTTCTTTTACAATTTAATCCTTTTCTTTACATAAAGGTACACATGTTTTTCCTGAAACAGAGCTCATATATTCCGTTTAATCTGTACATAGGAACCAGTACAGAAAATTAAGGATATTACATTTTACATGGTCCACTGCCTTCATAGGCTCTACTCCCAAGAAATTCCCCCGAAAAGTATTTATTTAGTGTTTTATTCCCAAGAAGTCATCTTTATAAATGTATGATCCGCACCTGAGTCATATATCGTATCTACTTAGTGATCATTAATCCATCCCATCTCTTGGATTATCTCAAGTGACTTCTTTAACTTTTCTCTAATCAGGGCAAAAATCTTTTATTTGTCTGGGAATTCTTACCTGTTGTATTATGTAGACATTCCCTGGCAAAATATCCTGGCTTGCCACATTTATAGCAACTTCCATGACCTGTTAAACAAATTTTATCTATGTGGTCTCTACCACATATCTCGTACCCCAGAGGTACTGATTGCATGTTTTAACTTCTTAATTTATTACCTCTTCTCAACCTCTAACCTTTACCTTTTTCTCAGTATTGTAAAATTCTCTTTAAAATATTGCAAGCCATTACCGCTCCATTAAACATTTGTAACCATTTGGGAAGAATCCTTTCTTGTAATACGAAACTCAGTTCATAAAATTCTCTTTAAAATATTGCATGCCACTACAGCTCCATTAAACATTTGTAACTGTTTGGGAAGAATCCTTTCTTGCAATACGAAACTCAGTTCGTAAGTCACCTGCTTAGCTGTACATCTCTCATCATTCATCTGAATAAACTTGGTTAGGTATTCATCAAAGGGTCTCTTTTCTCGCCCTGTCTTATCACTTAAACTTAGTGTCCACTGAGTAATTAATTCCTCTGTGATAGAATTCCTCTATTTCAAAAACATTAACTTTTAGTCTATTCATCATTACAGCTTTTCCCTTAGACCGTATACTAGGCAAGTCTCTAGATAAGCCTCATCTTGCCTCTACTGTCACATCCTTATATTTATACATCTTAGGGACCATTCAGTAGCACTTAAACCACTTTCAGGGTCATTGAAGTCTAAACACTTAATCTGGAATTTTATTCATATCGAGTACTGTTCACTGTGGCAAATTCCAGATGAGTGACCTGATTTTGAAAATTTATAACTAATTCTATAAAAATCGAAATGAAGTGGTTCAAATTGCTACATGAAGCTAACTCAAATATATTTCAGGGAAAAATCATTGGTTGACCAATCCTTGACAAATCTCACGTGGGTCAACGTTTCAATCTTACTGTTCATCCAATGACTTTCTCCTGAATCCAGCATTCTGGTCCCAACTTTAACAATTTATATCTTTTCGTGTATACATCCAAATTAGACATTATATATATCAAATTAAATCTTAGTATGTCTACTTTTTACCCTAAAAATTTCATACATTAATTCAATCATTTACTATTTTTAATGATTTATCAAACATAAATGGGTCTTCACGAGTTACTGTTCACTGAGCCTATTTTCAGCATTTAGTCTTTACATACTCAAGCATACAGCCAACACATATCAGTCATACAGGCCAGATAACAATTAATATCAAATAATCAACTGTTATAAATTAGTGCATGATTAACTCCCTCATATTTTATTACATCCTTTTCTGTCTAACAACCGGCAGCATAACTGCTACAATTCTTCTTTAAAAAGTAACTGATGTTGTACCGATTCGGTAATTCCCTTATGCGAACTACCATTCTACGTAGTACCCAGGAAAGACTGGATGAACCTGCTGGGTCCACTCACTTCCAGCCTCCTTAGACAGCACTACGTACACAGTACATATCAGTTCCTTTCTTTGTTCCGTCTTCGTTGTCAGAATTTCGGCAGCCTACCGGCGTCTCTTAAGATTTCCAAATTTTATTTTGACAGAACCTCCCCTGTAATGTTATGTTTGGGAATGAGATTCAAAAGAATCCCAGTAACAACAATGATAACAAAATATGTAATGCAAAGTGACGGTGCTTGCTTGTGACTGTGTATAGATAAATATGCTGCATGCTTCCATATTCAATAACATATGATCATAGCATTGGAATAGAGCTTCAAGCATAACATATAGGACGACAATCAACCAAACAAAATAACACATCACAAAGACATTACATAAGAGCTAGGATTAGTTGCTACCTCAAAAGCAGAGCTTCAGAACTTCCTTACTACTTCCAACTCCACCAGAACTTCCTTTCTTTCTTTCTTTCTCCTTCTCTCTCTTCTTTCTCTCTCTTTTCTTGCCAAAAACGTGGGATGCATAAAATGGGAGGGGAAGGGGGTATTTATAGCTTTAATGGATGGCATTCTTGTAATTTTGAAGCCATCTGAACATGTGGTCCTGGTTTTTCCTGGAATTTCCTATTTTCTTTAATTCTTTTTACTGCATCACCCTGGACACCTCATGGGACACCTCACCACCCATATTCTTCATGTGACGAAATTTGGAGGTTCTGGAAGCTTTCCGGTCCAATCTGGTACCGGCCCGGTCCATCGCCTCGAAAAACGTGCCGTTTTCTGAATCTGATGTTTCTGAAGATCCTTTTTATGTCTACTGACCTCACATTTAGTATCTAGACCCTTTATATCATTAACTTTTTAATACTGGGTCCAGACTCAATTACAGATCCCCTGCGAAATGACCAAAATGCCCTTGGTGCCCTATCTTGTCCTATTTTAATCCCTAAGGGCAAAATCGTCATTTCACACCTTTCTGGACCCGGTCAAAGCTTATACTGGCTCTAGTCAACCTTATTTAGACATGTCTTGACCTCTGGGTCTGTCCAAAATGACCAGAATACCCTATATTCATCTGCTGCCCTTTTTGTACAACATAGGGGCATTTTCGTAATTTCGCACTTTTCCGGGGTTCTGCTGGACACTGGCCCACCTATCAGTCCAAGAGTCTTATTGGGCCTCTAATGGCGCCATTTTCGGGCTTCCTGGTTCCATTACCTGTATGGCACGCATTACGAGGAATCTTCCTTTAACACAATTCATTGAATATTTTAACTATTATTTACCGAGTATATACCTTTTCCGGACACCGGCTCTTTTTCCCAGATATAGTGTCCTACTGTGTTCAGGCATCCTTGGGGGTTATAACGGTCATCTGACCGAAGTCATCCGATCGCATTCAGCCTCTTTAAAAATACCGATAAATCTCCTACCCGGATCCCCGGAGGCCTCACACTCCGTCTGGATTTCTTTATTTTGTGAATGACTTTTCCTACAGACCTCCTATCGGTATCCTGTCAGTTTCCCGACATCCGCCCATAAAGGCGCATCATCCTGTATTTTCCCACTTATTTCTGAAATCTAGGGTATCCGGTATAAATTTTTATAACTTTTGGACGATCAGTCCATTTCTGGCTATCTGGAGTCTTCAAAAATTCCGGTATTAGGCTTGGTTACCCGGCGTCACCTGCCCTACCTTCTGGTAGAATCTGGGACTGAAATGCTGTCGGGCGGTGCAAATCACTTCTGGCCTATTTTCTTTAATTATAGTTTAGCCCCAGGGAACTTTTCCTTCTTTATAATTAAGTCCCTTAATTTGGCTAAAATTACACTTTAAGACCCCATATTTTTGTCTACTTTTCATTCCTAACTTTAAACTTTCCATAATTGCATTTAGGTCCCTTAATTTCCTTTCTTTTGCAATTTAATCCTTTTCTTTACATAAAGTTACACATGTTTTTCCTGAAACAGAGCTCATATATTCCGTTTAATCTGTACATAGGAACCAGTACAGAAAATTAAGGATATTACATTTCTCTCCCCTTAAAAATAAATTTCGTCCCCGAAATTTACATTACATCTATCCTATACCAATAATTCAGGGTACTTTTCTCTCATCTTTTCTTCTGTTTCCCATGTAGCCTCTTGTTCAGTCAAACCTTTTCAGATCACTTTAACTAAAGGAATCTGCTTATTCCGCAACTGCTTGACTTTTCTATCAGCAATTCGCACCGGTCCAACCTCATAGGTCAAGTCATCTCGCAGTGTAACCTCATCTTGCTCTATCACATGAGATGGATCTGGAATATACTTCTTTAATTGGGAAACATGGAACACATCATGTATCTGGCTGAGATTCGGAGGAAGAGCTAACTTGTAGGCTACTGCTCCTATCTTTGAGAGAATCTGGAATGGCCCGATGTATCTTGGATGCAACTTCTTCACCTTAATTGATCGTCCGGCTCCTGTGGTTGGAGTTAACTTAAGGAATACATGTTCTCCTTCTTCAAATTCCAACGGCTTCCTTCTGACATCTGTATAGCTCTTCTGTCTGCTTTGAGCCGTCAACAATCGTTTTCTAATTACCGCAACTTGTTCTGCAGTTTGATCCACTATATCCGGACCAAGCATTCTTCTCTCGCTCAACTCTAGCCAGCATAAGGGGATCTACATTTTCGTCCATAGAGTGCTTCAAAAGGTGCCATCTGTATACTGGCCTGATAACCATTGTTATATGCAAACTCTATAAGGGGTAAATGGATATCCCAGCTGCCTTTGAAATCTAGGACACATGCTCTCAGCATATCCTCTAACGTCTGTATTGTTCTTTCAGATTGACCATCTGTCTGAGGATGATAAGCTGTACTGAATCTGAGAGTAGTGCCCATTTCTTCCTGTAGAGCCCTCCAGAAATTTGAAGTAAATCGTGGATCTCTATCAGACACAATGCTGCTTGGGATACCATGGAGCCTAACGATCTCCTTTATATACAGCTTTGCCAGCTTTTCTAGAGAATCTCTCTTATTGATTGCCAGGAAATGTGCTGACTTTGTCAGTCGATCGATTACTACCCAAACCGCATCATGTCTACTTGGTGTCAAGGGTAGTCCTTCCACAAAGTCCATGGCAATCCCATCCCATTTCCACTCAGGAATATCTAAAGGCTGCAACGTTCCTGCTGGTTTTTGATGTTCAACTTTCACTTTCTGGCAGGTTAAACACTTAGATACGTAAGCTACAACATCTTTCTTCAGTCCAGGCCACCAGAATAATCTTTTAACATCATGGTACATTTTGGTCATACCTGGATGTACCGTATATCGGCTTTTATGTGCTTCCTCCAGAATTCTTTCCCTTAATCCCCCAACATTTGGGATATAGGGTTTTCCCCTAAACTGTAGCAATCCGTCTGGGGACATCTCAAAATCCCTTGTCTTCCCTTTCTCCAGCTTGTCTTTGAATATTGCTGCGAGCTTATCCTGCTCCTTAGCCTCTTTGATCTCATCTTCTATGCAAGTTCTGACATGAACTCCTCCAAAAGGATTCTCCGTCAGTTGCATTTGATATAGAGGGCTCCAGTCGCGCATATCTTCTATCAGTTCCAATTCCTTGATCATCATGTATGCAACCTGCACCACCTTTCTACTCAGGGCATCAGCTACCACATTGGCTTTTCCTGGATGGTATTTAATCTGGAAGTCATAATCTTTTAACAATTCCATCCATCGCCGCTGCCTCATGTTCAGCTATTTCTGATCCTGCAGATACTTCAGGCTTTTGTGGTCGCAAAACAACTCTATCGTTGCTCCATATAAATAGTGCCTCCATATCTTCAGGGCATAGACCACCGCCGCAAGCTCCAGATCATGAGTGGGATAATTCTCTTCATGTGGCTTTAACTGCCGAGAGGCGTAGGCTACTACTCGACCTTGCTGCATAAGCACACATCCCAGGCCCTGCTTGCTAGCATCAGTGTAGATTACATAAGTCTGAGTTGGGTCTGGAATAATCAGCACGGGAGTAGTCGTTAATCTCTGCTTCAACTGCTGGAAGCTAGCCTCGCACTTCTCATCCCACTTAAACTGCTGATTCTTTCTGGTCAGCTTGGTAAGTGGTAAGGCAATTCGAGAAAAGTCTGGAATGAATCGTCTGTAGTACCCTGCTAGGCCGAGAAAACTTCTAATCTCTGTCACTGTCCTTGGCTGTTCCCAGCTCAAAACTGCTTCAATTTTGCTAGGATCTACAGCTACCCCGTCTCGGGATATGACATGACCGAGAAATTTGACTTCTGAAAGCCAAAACTCATACTTACTCAGCTTAGCATAGAGCTTCTTCTCTTTAAGGATACCAAGAACAATCCTCAAATGCCTTTCATGCTCCTCTGGAGATTTGGAGTACACCAGGATATCATCAATAAAGACCACAACGAACTGATCTAGATAAGGCCTGAAAATCCGGTTCATATAGTCCATGAAAATAGCAGGTGCATTGGTTAGTCCAAAAGGCATCACCAAAAATTCAAAATGTCCGTAGCGCGTTCTGAACGCCGTCTTTGGAATATCATCTGGCTTGACCCTTAGTTGATGGTAGCCAGATCTCAAGTCAATCTTGGAGAATAAGCTCGCTCCTGCCAATTGATCTAGCAGGTCATCAATTCTGGGAAGAGGATACTTGTTCTTAACTGTAAGCTTATTTAATTCCCTGTAGTCAATGCACAGCCTTAAGCTACCATCTTTCTTCTTGACGAACAGTACTGGAGCACCCCATGGCGATACACTGGGTCGTATAAAACCTTTCTCCAATAGCTCCTCAATTTGCTTCTTCAGTTCCATCATTTCGTTGGGAGCCATCCTGTATGGGGCTTTTGATACTGGTCCAGCTCCAGGTACAATGTCGATCGCAAACTCCACTTCACGCTCCGAAGGCAATCCCTGAATCTCCTTTGGAAAGACTTCAGGAAATTCATTGACTACAGGAACCTCCTCGATGCTTTCCTCCACTTCTGTTTGAACAGAAAAGAATACCACATATCCCTGACATCCTTTCCGTAGACATTTTTCTGCCTGAGCCTCTGTCATGAAGTTCAGTTGTACTTCTAAGCTCCGATCAGTGATCTTTGGACCAAGAACTAGGGTCTTGTTTCTGCAGTCCAACATCACATTATTGGAGGATAACCAATTTAAACCGAGTATGACTTCAATCTCCTGGAAAGGCATACAGATTAGGTCCAGGGTGGTACTACAGTGCTCATAACACACCACACTATTTAGACAGGCATCAGATGTGATCACCCTAGCGTTAGTGGGGGGTTTTCACCTGTATATCATAACATAACTTGCTTATCAGAAGGCCTAGGCATTTAGCACATTCATAAGATATAAAGGAATGACTTGCACCCGAATCAAATAGGGCAGTCACAACATGATCATTGAGATGGATTGTACCTTGGATCATCTCAGATGATCGCTGAGCATCCTCTCTAGTGAGTGCAAGCACTCGTCCCGCCGTCCTTGGCCTTGGATCAGTTATAGCTTGAGGACATTCTTTGGAAAAATGTCCGGGCTTTCCGCAGGTGTAGCATACATTCTGGCCCATCAAACATGGTCTGTCACCATGATTCTTTCCACACTTTTCACATACTGGGGCCTTCGGATCCCTGTTATTGGATCTTTCGCAAAAATTTCCCCTATTAGGCCTCTTGGTCTGCCACGGGCGCTTTCTTTTCTTATAGCCGCTCCCACTGGCCGCTTCTTGATTCCGTCCGGCCTTATCAGGAGTCGCTTGATCTTTACTCCCAGATTTGGACAGCATTCTATGATTCATGCTGTTCTCAACGATTCGACATGCTTCCACAGCCTTATTGAACTGGCTGTATTGTTGGGGAGTTAACTTCTCCTTTAACATAGAATTCAGCCCTCGAATCATTCTTTCTGTCATCCAGCGTTCGTCATCCACTTGGCGTAGGTAAGTTGAATATTGAGATAGCCGGATGAACTTGGCCAGATATTCATCAAAAGCTTCTTTTTCTCCTTGCCTTAGCACAAGGAATTCAGCCTCCCTTTCATCTCTGACAGATTGAGGGAAATATTTTTCATAAAATTGCTCAAGAAATACTTCCCAGGTAACTAGAATATCTCTTGCTTGGAGAAATAACTCTGTATTCTTCCACCATCTATCCGCATCCTTTTCCAATTGATAGATGGCCATTTGGGCCTTGGTTTCAGTCGGGCAATCGAGGACCTTAAAGATCTTCTCTAATCTGCTGACCCAATTTTCTGCTACATGTACTTCAAATGTCCCTTCGAATATGGGAGGATTGTGTTTGCAAAATCGCACCATCCATTGTTGGATGCCAACTGCCTCCTCCCTTGATTCAACCCTTCTCTGGGGCTGTTCTGCCTACTGTGGTACTTCTTCAGGTTCTCTACTAGTTGCTCCTGAAGGCTCTGGCGGTCTTAAATTATTTACAGCTGCTGCTACTGCCGCGGCTATGGCAGCATCTCTGTCTTGTTCATTTCGTGCTTGAGCAGCTCTCATTTCTTCTATCATCTTTTGTTGCTGTTCTAATCGTTCTAGAATCATTTGATTAAGGTTTCCAGCCTCTCGGGGTTCCTCAGCTAGAATAGTTCTCCTTGTTCGTACCATTTTGTTATACTTAAAAACAGAAGGGAATACAATAAATTTCATTTTACACATAATATACATACAGAATATATGTACATATCACAGTACCATTCTAGTCTTTTATTCTCTAATTTTCTTAAACTTTATTCTAATGTATTCTTCTACTAGGTAGATCCAGTCGGATATGGTACAATATGATTCTCTATCAAAATACTGGTCCAACTCCGATCTCCAGGTAGGAGTCTTCGGCAATACGTCATTCATAATTTCTAGCCAAAACCCCATGGTTAACACATTTGAATCCCAGGCTTGATATATGGCTTTCACCCTTGTGATAAACTCCTGGTAGACCGAATAATCTTGATCTATGTTTTCGAACAGGGTCTGCCTCAACTCGTATAGTTGTCGGGCTAATGCTACCGAGCTCTTAAGTTGCTCTCTACTCAGGTTCCTCCCTGGGACCATTCTTACGATTAAACCTCCCAAATACATTTCTACCAGAGTCACTTCGGGCCTACTGGAACCTGGCGCATTACTCTGAACACGTACTTGGCTAGACCCTGAACTGTCCGTTATATTCAAGGGTACCGCACATATGGAAATGGCACGAATAGGGCCTTCTGTTATCATCACTTCCTGATCATCAATTGGAAAGTTTGATCCTATCGAGGAACTATCCTCCTCAGAATCACCAGCTACTGGAGGTGTCCAGAGGTCAGAATCATTGCTTACTATCTCTTCTTCTGAACTATCTGAACTAGAGACCTCTGGTCTTAATTCCCATTGGTTTACCGTAGTTTCAGACCCAAATCTATGTCTAGCCATCCTGCAAACACTACTTAGTGTCAATTATGACGGCTTTATCATGGTATATCTTTCTATAAATCATCTATTCAGAGCATTTCTTAAGCCAGAATCCTTTGCTCTGATACCAAAATGTCACATCCTTATATTTATACATCTTAGGGACCATTCAGTAGCACTTAAACCACTTTCAGGGTCATTGAAGTCTAAACACTTAATCTGGAATTTTATTCATATCGAGTACTGTTCACTGTGGCAAATTCCAGATGAGTGACCTGATTTTGAAAATTTAAAACTAATTCTATAAAAATCGAAATGAAGTGGTTCAACTTGCTACATGAAGCTAACTCAAATATATTTCAGGGAAAAATCATTGGTTGACCAATCCTTGACAAATCTCACATGGGTCAACGTTTCAATCTTACTGTTCATCCAATGACTTTCTCCTGAATCCAGCATTCTGGTCCCAACTTTAACAATTTATATCTTTTCGTGTATACATCCAAATTAGACATTCTATATATCAAATTAAATCTTAGTATGTCTACTTTTTACCCTAAAAATTTCGTACATTAATTCAATCATTTACTATTTTTAATGATTTATCAAACATGAATGGGTCTTCACGAGTTACTATTCACTGAGCCTATTTTCAGCATTTAGTCTTTACATACTCAAGCATACAGCCAACACATATCAGTCATACAGGCCAAATAACAATTAATATCAAATAATCAACTGTTATAAATTAGTGCATGATTAACTCCCTCATATTTTATTACATCCTTTTCTGTCTAACAACCGGCAGCATAACTGCTACAATTCTTCTTTAGAAAGTAACTGATGTTGTACCGATTCGGTAATTCCCTTATGCGAACTACCATTCTACGTAGTACCCAGGAAAGACTGGATGAACCTGCTGGGTCCACTCACTTCCAGCCTCCTTAGACAGCACTACGTACACAGTACGTATCAGTTCCTTTCTTTGTTCCGTCTTCGTTGTCGGAATTTCGGCAGCCTACCGGCGTCTCTTAAGATTTCCAAATTTTATTTTGACAGAACCTCCCCTGTAATGTTATGTTTGGAAATGAGATTCAAAAGAATCCCAGTAACAACAATCATAACAAAATATGTAATGCAAAGTGACGGTGCTTGCTTGTGACTGTGTATAGATAAGTATGCTGCATGCTTCCATATTCAATAACATATGATCATAGCATTGGAATAGAGCTTCAAGCATAACATATAGGACGACAATCAACCAAACAAAACAACACATCACAAAGACATTACATAAGAGCTAGGATTAGTTGCTACCTCAAAAGCAGAGCTTCAGAACTTCCTTACTACTTCCAACTCCACCAGAACTTCCTTTCTTTCTTTCTTTCTCCTTCTCTCTCTTCTTTCTCTCTCTTTTCTTGCCAAAAACGTGGGATGCATAAAATGGGAGGGGAAGGGGGTATTTATAGCTTTAATGGATGGCATTCTTGTAATTTTGAAGCCATCTGAACATGTGGTCCTGGTTTTTCCTGGAATTTCCTATTTTCTTTAATTCTTTTTACTGCATCACCCTGGACACCTCATGGGACACCTCATAGGACACCTCACCACCCATATTCTTCATGTGACGAAATTTGGAGGTTCTGGAAGCTTTCTGGTCCAATCTGGTACCGGCCCGGTCCATCGCCTCGAAAAACGTGCCATTTTCTGAATCTGATGTTTCTGAAGATCCTTTTTATGTCTACTGACCTCACATTTAGTATCTAGACCCTTTATATCATTAACTTTTTAATACTGGGTCCAGACTCAATTACAGATCCCCTGCGAAATGACCAAAATGCCCTTGGTGCCCTATCTTGTCCTATTTTAATCCCTAAGGGCAAAATCGTCATTTCACACCTTTCTGGACCCGGTCAAAGCTTATACTGGCTCTAGTCAACCTTATTTAGACATGTCTTGACCTCTGGGTCTGTCCAAAATGACCAGAATACCCTATATTCATCTGCTGCCCTTTTTGTACAATATAGGGGCATTTTTGTAATTTCGCACTTTTCCGGGGTTCTGCTGGACACTGGCCCACCCATCAGTCCAAGAGTCTTATTGGGCCTCTAATGGCGCCATTTTTGGGCTTCCTGGTTCCATTACCTGTATGGCACGCATTACGAGGAATCTTCCTTTAACACAATTCATTGAATATTTTAACTATTATTTACCGAGTATATACCTTTTTCGGACACCGGCTCTTTTTCCCAGATATAGTGTCCTACTGTGTTCAGGCATCCTTAGGGGTTATAACGGTCATCTGACCGAAGTCATCTGATCGCATTCAGCCTCTTTAAAAATACCGATAAATCTCCTACCCGGATCCCCGGAGGCCTCACACTCCGTCTGGATTTCTTTATTTTGTGAATGACTTTTCCTACAGACCTCCTATCGGTATCCTGTCAGTTTCCCGACATCCGCCCATAAAGGCGCATCATCCTGTATTTTCCCACTTATTTCTGAAATCTAGGGTATCCGGTATAAATTTTTATAACTTTTGGACGATCAGTCCATTTCTGGCTATCTGGAGTCTTCAAAAATTCCGGTATTAGGCTTGGTTACCCGGCGTCACCTGCCCTACCTTCTGGTAGAATCTGGGACTGAAATGCTGTCGGGCGGTGCAAATCACTTCTGGCATATTTTCTTTAATTATACTTTAGCCCCAGGGAACTTTTCCTTCTTTATAATTAAGTCCCTTAATTTGGCTAAAATTACACTTTAAGACCCCATATTTTTGTCTACTTTTCATTCCGAACTTTAAATTTTCCATAATTACATTTAGGTCCCTTAATTTCCTTTCTTTTGCAATTTAATCCTTTTCTTTACATAAAGGTACACATGTTTTTCCTGAAACAGAGCTCATATATTCCGTTTAATCTGTACATAGGAACCAGTACAGAAAATTAAGGATATTACATCTACTACTTCTTTCATTTGGAAAATTAACTAGTATAATGAAGTATTTCATAATGTAGATATATTTTGGATTATTGCATGAAAGATCTATTTTTGAATATCCCTTAAACTGATATTCATATGTCATTGTATCGCACTAGCTGGCTCAGCCGCACATTGTATCAATCCTCTACCTGATAAACTTCATTGAAGTTGGTGCCTTTATTCTCATTGTCTCTACATCATCTTGTTGTTGTCTCTTAGTGCATCAAACGATTCTAATTCATTCCCATATCTAGCACCATTTTTGTAAGCCTTAAAATTCTCTTGACAATAACATATCTATCATTTTAGGTTTGGCTTAGGCCTCATACTATACTTTCTCAATTTACATTATAATCTTAGGGATTTTCTCGCTCTTCCAGCTACTCTCATGATCTTTAACAATTATAATCAGTACAGAGAGAGGACTTATACAACTATTCTTTTTGTTTACTTTACTACTAAGTAGGAGCACATACACTAACATGCATAATACCTGGCCAACATATTGCAAGACTACATACCTGCTCATGAATGCAAAGCTTTAATATCGGAGTTCAAGTATTCCTTTCTTTAATATGCACAGCTTTAACACTAAGAGCTTGCATAGCTTTATCATGTGGAGCTTGCACTGCTCTAACATTCAGAGCTTTGGTATATTTTACAAATATAACATAATGCCTGGTATTTCATGCAAGGAGTGAAAGCTCTCGCTTGCTATTTCATCTATAACATAACCTATAACATAACTTCAAACATATTATCCCTATAAAAGGGAGCCTCTCTATCTGTCTACAGAGTCAGCTGTAAAATCATCTTCTTGTTCATAAAATTAAAGGGAGAGGACTTATACTAGTCTATTTTTTCTTCTATGCTTAATATCTTATTAAGCTCTATCTCTAAACTTTGTTCTTGGCTAATCATACTTTTATTGGGAAAAGTCAACTCCAGTTGCCTTACATCGGTTGTATTCTCTTTGTTCTTAATGGAGGACATCTTCTTATGTCAAAACAACGTCAACTCCATCATAATTGTATCCCTTTTTTTACATGGATATGGTATATTGATCTATTTGGAGTAATATCAACTTTAATTCGGAGGACTAATTCCCAATTCTTAAGAAAAACTAGGTGGCCAAAACTTTCATACATCATATCCTTTACTCAAGAGCCTCTTAACCTAACCCCAAAACTGAGTAGCTGTTAACATTATTAGAATGTACTTATCTCTCATAGTACTAGTTTCCCATAGCTATATGCCTCATTATCTATCTCTTATCATGTCTTTATATTAATCCTCAAGAAATTAATAAGGCTATTTATCTTTAGCTTACTAACTCCAAGATCCTGTTTATCAATTTAGGGATCTGAGATAGCTATCAGTCAACTATCTTACGTTAACTAGGCTATATTCATTATAAACTTTAGGAATTAACTGGCTAACTATCTCATTGACCACTTTTTCTATTGCTTTATCATTACCAAGTTAAATTCTCCAAGTGCACGTCGTATGGTATGGGAGCAACATAACTTTCTCATCATATATACTCTACCCCGCATGTAATGCAAAAGGGGATCATTTATTCATCATAGCATACTCTAACATGCATAGTGTGCAAGGAGATGCAATTATTTAAGCATACTCTAATATAAGTGTCATCATATGACAACTGTAAGGAGATGTAATTATTCACCATAACTTATGGTAACATAAGCCATATCATCACATAATTTGCTTAACCATCCATTATACCCACACTGGAATTAAACAACTCTAGGTAAACCTTAAAGCATTCTTTTCTTTGTCACATTATCTGTCAGATCCTGATCATTTATTCAGGAACCTAAGATAACTATCTATTTAACTTAAGATGCACTCTACCCTCCTACCGGGGTATAGACTCAACCCTTAGCTACTTTATCTAACTTTCAAGCATTACTCTTTCTGAGACAGGGGGTCTCTTAATTTGTGGCTACCTTTCCCTTTACTACTGCTAGTCATACTTAGCTTCATTCTATCATAACATCCCCCATCCCATGTAAGACTTCTGTGTCCTTAGCCTCTCTAAGATCCATAATTGAATCAGATGCTTTCTTTCAGCTAACTGAGGACAGGTCTGGATCACATCTTTACGCTATTCATACTTTTAAGTTTTCCCTATCCTTAAGGATCACTATCACGCAAGAAGCTATCTCTTATTAAACCTTGACATTCAAGTTCCCTAGAGCATTCATCTCCAATCCATAATCTTAGTTTGATTGTGAACAAGTAACACATTACTAACCTTAATCTCAATTGGGCTTTAGCTAATCTGCTACATACTTTGTTTCCTAATCAGAGCAAGTTTATCTTCTACCAGAATCTTTATTATGTGCTAAAAGCTTTGTTCTGTACCAATATTTGAAACTTTTGCTCTGACAACAAAATGAAATATCATACTTTAAACCTATCAGAGTACATATTCAGAAGCTTATTTGATTAGCGGAAGCATTACGTTGACCCAAAAATTAAAATTGTAAAACTTACTTCTCGGGTACTATTCATTAGGTAATTTCCATATTGACATTCTAAATTTAAAAATTCATAACTAATTGTACAAAAATCGTATGGAGGTGTTCAAAATTTCTAATTGAATCTCTTTCATAGCTCTTCAAGTGAAAATATAAATCTGGACATTTACTTTTCCAATCGATACAGTTAAATTGTTAGTTTTTACTGTTTATATGGCAAATTCTGAAAATTCTAGATTCTATCTTGTAACTTTGGAAATTTGTTTCTCTTGATATACACATCTAAATTAGGTATGTTATATATTCATTTAAATCTCTGGATGTGTAGTACATGCTCATAAAATTTTTTGAATTAATTCTTTTATTTACTAGGTCAAACTGAAGCTACAACAAAACTGCTATAGGACTTACATTTTTACCATTTTAGTTTCATTTATTTAATTCTCAATAACTTTTCCAGCATTTATAAACCATCTCTTTAGCCTTTTATACATTTGTATACATCATGGAGTTATACCATAATTATTTCATATATTTTTCTTTATGTATAATGGCATACTACATAGCATTACATAAAAAGAATGATAACTTCTTTTCTTCAATTCCTTAGCTCATGTATCAAGCATGGCTCTTCCATCATAAATAACCTATTATGGTCTTTTATGGGAGGGTGAGATTCTAGAAAATCTTAGTAGCAAACGGTACTATTCAATGCATATAAGATGAATGCAAGTGCATGCATGTTTCACTTATATTTCTTTAGCTTCCATTTGCATACTATCATGCTCCATGCACATCACTATCATGCATGACCATAAACTCATAAAAGGGTAGAGCATATATCATTGATACATATCATACATCATTATCACATATCATAAACATATCAACACATAAGGATATACATCAAACATACAAGAATGAGTAAGTTCACTACCTTAAACATAAGCTTTGTCTCTTGTTCTTGCACTTTTTCCCTAAGCTTCCAACCATGCATACCTTTGGTCAACCACTTCCTAACTGTTGGAAATCGTGCCCTAGGGGCCAATCATTGTCTTATGAACATTATTGATTTATGAATTTATTAATTGAGTTATCATATTATTTGCATGTTTACTATGATGATCATCCTTGGATAATTCATGATATTATCCTAAATGTCCCTGGTCGATGTAATACTATGATGATCATCCTTGGATAATTCACGATCATCTATGCGGGAGCACAGATGAAATAAGACCAGTATGACTTTGAAGATGTATAGAGATATAAATCAAAGTCATAAGCACATATAAGAGTACAAGGTGCTGGACCGACCCGCTATGAGAGAACTGCATGGGTAACGTCATAAGCTTCTCTCATATACAAACCATATCAATACGCCCTTTGACCTGAGATCATCATGGATTCCTACATGACAAAACGCTCAGCTTTGACCTAGTCAAAAGTCACTTTTGACCGAGTGATCATAAAGACTATGTTCAGCCTTAGTGGTTTTTCATGCGGAGGAATGTGAATGGTCAAGATGGAATTTGTCCCTCACATTCGTAGAGAGATATTACTGGGCCCCTCGATGAGTGAGTCTGAGAAATATATGGCCATACTGTAATGGAAAGGTAGTTCCATTTCTATAGTCAGACTACTCAGGGATCGAGAAAGTAACGGTCAGGAATAGGAGGATGACATTATCCATGCCTCATCCATGACTAAAATATCGCATGATAGAAGGGACATGATATGGTTGTATAAAAGGTTACATCGTTTATCGATCCTCATATGATTTGGGTAGTCGTTATGTCTTGTTAGAGACCGCTTGCGACTTGTGGGCTAGTATAGCAAATGGCCCACTGCCAACTTCATATGGGCCTACAGGGTCGCACACAAAATAGCCCAACACGAGCTATGATGTCCAGATTCATTGAATCTAAGACATGTCCAGATTCAATGAATGATCCAGGATAGATGTATATATATTTATTTATATTTATATTCGTATATATATATATATAAATTCGTATATATACATTATATGTATATATGAGATTTAATTTATAAGGATAAATTAAATCTCTATCACGTTTGAAATTCGAAATTCAAATTGATAGGATATCTCATATAAGAGATATTTATAAGATTTAATTTATAAGGATAAATTAAATCTCTATCATGTTTGAAATTCGAAATTCAAATTGATAGGATATCTCATATAAGAGATATTTATAAGATTTAATTTATAAGGATAAATTAAATCTCTATCATGTTTGAAATTCGAAATTCAAATTGATAGGATATCTCATATAAGAGATATTTATAAGATTTAATTTATAAGGATAAATTAAATCTCTATCATGTTTGAAATTCGAAATTCAAATTGATAGGATATCTCATATAAGAGATATTTATAAGATTTAATTTATAAGGATAAATTAAATCTCTATCACGTTTGAAATTCGAAATTCAAATTGATAGGATATCTCAAATTTGATTTATGAGAATAAATCAAAAATAGTTCAGTCTCATCTTTATTTAAAATTAAATAAATGGGTAATTAAATCTATGGGACGGATTTGATATTATTTATTTAATTAGTTTCTTATAAAATTATACAATATATGATATTGTATTAATTTTGGAATTAATATAAGATTAACTCCAAAATCCAATTCGGTTGACAGAGAAAAACGCATAGCATCCTATATATCTGATTTTAGGAGCTGTGTTTTGCACAGAGAAACATATAGAACATAGAAAGGCCGAAGGGGACTCTGCAAAAGGTTTACAGATAAGAAACTGCCGAAATAGATACGGAGAGGACAAACTCTTGAGAAAGCCCTGGAGGGACAAGAGACGCTAGCACGTCGTTCGTGGTTGGAACGCTGTTCGTGTGGATACCAGTAGAGGAAGCCGACCTGAGTCGTCGACTTCTTGTGATCAGAAAGGGAGCACGAGCCGCAGAGAGAAGCTATGAACGTTGTGACCGAAAGCTATGGAAGTCGCTGAGGCACACTAAGGGTAATACTTCTTCCCACTTGACTTAAATACATATGGTAGATCCTGGCAAGGAATGGAAAAATTTTTAAATTAATTTTCGCTGCGTGTCTTCCAATTCCTTACAGTGGTATCAAAGCCATGCCGTTTTGTGTTTAAGTTAGGCTTGATTGGTGATTCATATGATAGGTGTTAGTCGTAGCCGATCATATAATATGCGTTTCATGTGTGACATATAAGGAATCTGTCTTATGTATGACAGATAAGGAATCTAACCGGCTAGCGGGACCGCTGTGGCTACCTGTTCGTAGCGTAATATAACCATAGAATATGCTATTTTGTGAACGTTTTAAGATTTGAAACATCAATTGCCTTGCAATTAAATATGAATGTTGATTCTTGAATGTTTGGGTATGGTGAACAATATGGCTCTAGATTACAAGTGTTGTAATTTTTAAATACGGCCTGCGTGTCGTGCCTTCCTATATATTTACTCTCAATGTACCTTCTCTTCTCATCTCACTCCCCTCGAATGTTAAAAGAGGTTTCTATATGTAATTTCCCTTTTCTTACTAGAGAGCTCCTCTCATTGGCTTGAGGGGACTTAGGATAGGTGAGCCATATTGTATCACGTTTAAATTATGCATCTTATGATTATATCAGCACATGCATATTAATTGTATGAGATACAAACTGAGAAGCATGCATTCTCATAAACTAAACAGTTAAATTAAGCCCTCTAAATGAAATCTTAAGTCATAATGCCGTCAATTTATGAACACTTGTCAAAACCTCGATCGCTTAATTGTGGACTCCGCCAAAGTGGGTGCTTTTGAGTCATCTTGGGGAGATAAGCAAAGAGTAATGGTGCTACTCTCATATGTTCACTATTGTTTGACTTAATTGAGATTAACAAAACGGTTTTGGATCTCAAGGCATTAGATGGGATTAGAACATGCCAGATCATATGATGATAGGATCCCATGAACATCTAAGAGTTACATTTGATGTAATTGGTAAAGGTGTTACCTACCTAAATAACTTAATTTAAGCGTCCTGCCAAAGCGGACTTAAGTTTGAGCCAAATATGGATCTTAGCCCACTAACTATTGCATTGAGGGTTGTTTATTTAGTGGGAGATTACTAATTACATTGCGTATTTTAATTGTAGAATCATGACGACTAGTAATACTGCTACATTATCGCTGCGATCAGTCCTTGAGAAGGACAAACTCAATGGGACAAACATTCTTGACTGGTTTAGGAACTTGAGAATTGTTCTCAAGCAGGAAAGAAAGGCGCATGTCCTAGATCAACCCATTCCTGAGGAGCCAGCCGCCAATGCTCCTAGAGCTCAGAGAGATGCTTACATGAAGCATAAGGAAGACTCTGTCGATGTGGGATGCTTGATGCTAGCCACCATGGTTCCGGAGCTCCAAAGAGATCTGGAACACATGGAAGCTTATGAGATGATTGTGCATCTCAAGGAAATGTTCCAGCAACAGGCAAGGCAAGAGAGGTATGAGACCACTAAGGCCTTACATTCCTGCAAGATGGCTGAAGGTGCATCAGTTAGTACTCATGTCTTAAAGATGAAAGCGTACATTGATCACCTTGAGAGGCTTGGATTTCCCATGAGCCAGGAGTTAGCTACGGATTTGATCTTGAACTCACTCCCGGAAAGTTATGACCACTTTGTCATGAACTACAACATGAACAACATGGAGAAATCTATTTCTGAACTGTATGGGATGCTTAAAACTGCTGAGCCAAGTCTTAAGAAGAAGCCCAGTAGTGTTTTGATGGTTCAGAAAGGAAAGGGTACTAAAAAGAAAGGCAAAGGCAAGGGGAAGGGTCATGGCTCATCAGGTAAGACCAAAGAGTCAGGCAAGCCCGAAACCAAGCCTACACCAAAGAAGGCAAAGCCTCCGAAGGAAGGAGTCTGCTTCTTCTGCAATGAACCCGGTCATTGGAAGAGGAATTGCAAACTCTACCTCGAAGATCTGAAAAAGAACAAGAAGGATAGTGGGGCTATCGCTTCAGGTATTTATGTTATAGACATTCATCTTTCTACTTCCACCTCATGGGTATTAGATACTGCATGTGGTTCTCACATTTGTACAAATGTGCAGGGACTAAAGGACAGTAGGAAGCTGAAAAAGGGCGAGGTTGACCTACGAGTTGGAAACAGAGCAAGGGTTGCTGCGTTAGCTGTAGGCACTTATGAATTAGTTTTGCCCACTGGGCTTTTGTTAGTTTTGAACAATTGCTATTATGTTCCTGCTTTAAGTAGTAACATTGTTTCACTTTCTTATTTGGATAAGGAAGGTTTCACTTCCATTGCTGGGAATAGTAGATGTTCTATTTATCGTAATGATGTTTTCTATGCTCATGGTGATTTGCATGTTGATCATTACATATTAAATTTGGAACAACCCAATCATGGAAATATCTATAACATAACCGCCAAAAGGGTCAAACGAAACGATTTGAATCCCACATACCTCTGGCACTGTCGTCTGGGCCACATAAATGAGAAACGCATTTCCAAACTCCATCAAGATGGATTTCTAAACTCATTTGATTTTGAATCATATGACACTTGCGAGTCTTGCTTGTTAGGAAAGATGACAAAGTCACCTTTCACTGGGCACAGTGAGAGGGCCACTGATTTATTGGGCCTCATACATACAAATGTGTGTGGACCGATGAACACAAATGCCAGAGGAGGTTATTCGTACTTCATAACATTTATAGATGATTTCAGCAGATATGGGTACATCTATCTGATGAAACATAAATCTGAATCTTTTGAAAAGTTCAAAATATTTCAAAATGAAGTACAAAACCAGCTTGGCAAAACAATTAAAGCCATTCGATCTGATCGGGGTGGTGAATATTTGAGCCAAGAGTTCATAGATCATCTTAGGAGTTGTGGGATAGTCTCACAATTAACTCCTCCAGGGACACCACAATTGAATGGCGTTTCTGAACGGAGGAATCGAACACTATTAGATATGGTTCGATCCATGATGAGTCAAACAGATCTTCCGCCCTCCTTTTGGGGCCATGCCCTAGAGACAGCTGGGTTCACACTCAATCGTGTTCCATCAAAGGCAATTGAAAAGACTCCGTATGAGATATGGACTAGGAGGACGCCTAGTTTGTCTTTCCTCAAGATTTGGGGATGCGAGGTCTATGTTAAGCAACAAACCTCAGACAAATTAGCGCCCAAATCCTCAAAGTGCCTTTTGTGGGATATCCTAAGGAAACCAATGGATATTACGTCTACAACCCTGCTGATAACAAAGTGTTTGTTGTCAGAAATGGTATCTTTCTCGAAAGAGAATTTATCTCTAAAAGAACCAGTGGGAGTAAGGTACACCTCGAAGAAGTTCGAGAGCCAAGAGACACCATAGAACTGCAGATGGAAAATAGAGAAGACTCACAACAAGTTGTTGAGACTCCTCAAGTCACGCAAGGTCCACGTAAATCTAATAGGACACGACTTCAGCCTCAGAGATATGGATTTCTGATTTCTGATAGTCGTGAAGTGTTGCTCATTGAGCATAATGAGCTGACTACCTATCGAGAAGCTATAGTGGGACCAAACTCTGAGAAGTGGCTTAATGCCATGAAGTCTGAAATGCAATCCATGTACGACAATAAGGTTTGGACCTTAGTCGACCCGCCTGAAGGTGTAAAAACCATCGGGTGCAAGTGGGTTTTTAAGGAGAAAACTGACATGGATGGCAATGTAAATGTCTTCAAGGCACGACTGGTTGCAAAAGGATTTACTCAAACTCATGGTGTGGACTATGATGAGACCTTTTCCCCAGTTGCCATGGCCAAATCAATCAGAATCCTCTTTGCCATAGCAGCATATTATGACTATGAAATATGGCAGATGGACGTCAAGACAGCCTTCCTTAATGGAAAGCTCCTTGAGGATGTGTATATGACACAACCTGAAGGGTTTGTGCGTTCCGAGGACTCTGGCAAAGTGTGCAAGCTTCAAAGGTCCATTTATGGACTGAAGCAAGCCTCTTGGAGTTGGAATCAACGTTTTGATGAAGTAGTCAAAGAGTTTGGATTTCTTCAAAACATTGATGAACCTTGTGTGTACAAGAAGGTTAGTGGGAGCACAGTTGTGTTTTTGGTACTCTATGTCGATGACATCCTACTTGTTGGGAATGGCATTCCTACCTTGCAGATTGTGAAGTCTTGGTTAGGAAAGTCTTTCTCGATGAAAGACTTGGGTGAAGCCACCTACATCCTAGGAATCAGGATCTATAGAGATAGATCTAAAAGACTTCTAGGACTCAATCAGAGTACATACATAGATAAAATACTGCATAGGTTCAGTATGCACGAATCAAAAAGGGGTTTCATACCCATGTCTCATGGTATTCACCTCAGCAAAGATCTATGTCCTAGTACATCTGATCAGCGAGGTCGCATGAGTAAAGTTCCATATGCCTCGGCCATAGGATCTATCATGTACGCCATGTTATGTACTCGTCCGGATGTCTCGTTTGCCTTGAGTATGACTAGCAGATATCAACAGGACCCTGGTGAGGGCCATTGGACTGCTGTCAAGAATATCCTTAAGTACTTAAGAAGGACTAAGGACTTATTCTTGGTCTATGGTGGATTGGATGACGAACTCTGTGCAACTGGTTACACAGATGCCAGTTTCCAAACTGACCAGGACGACCAAAAATCGCAGTCTGGATATATATTCCTCCTCAATAATGGAGCAGTAAGCTGGAAGAGCTCTAAGCAGGGCACTGTAGCAGATTCTACGACAGAAGCTGAGTATATAGCAGCATCTGATGCAGCTAAGGAAGCCGTTTGGATCAGGAAGTTCATCACAGAACTAGGGGTGATACCTACCATCTCAGATCCAATAACTTTGCTCTGTGACAATAGCGGTGCTATTGCACAGGCCAAAGAGCCTAGGTCACATCAAAGGACCAAGCATATACTCAGGCGATTTCATCTCATCAGAGAAATCAATGATAGAGGTGATATAAAAATATACAAAGTAGCAGGAGAAGATAATGTTGCTGATCCTCTAACAAAGCCGCTTGTGCAGGCAAAGCATGAGCGTCATGTCAGGTCAATGGGAATTAGTCAAATTAATGATTGTAGCTAGTGCAAGTGGGAGGTTATTGGAAATCATGCCCTAGGGGCCAATCATTGTCTTATGAACATTATTGATTTATGAATTTATTAATTGAGTTATCATATTATTTGCATGTTTACTATGATGATCATCCTTGGATAATTCATGATATTATCCTAAATGTCCCTGGTCGATTATCTATACGGGAGCACAGATGAAATAAGACCAGTATGACTTTGAAGATGTATAGAGATATAAATCAAAGTCATAAGCACATGTAAGAGTACAAGGTGCTGGACCGACCCGCTATGAGAGAACTGCATGGGTAACGTCATAAGCTTCTCTCATATACAAACCATGTCAATACGCCCTTTGACCTGAGATCATCATGGATTCCTACATGACAAAACGCTCAGCTTTGACCTAGTCAAAAGTCACTTTTGACCGAGTGATCATAAAGACTATGTTCGGCCTTAGTGGTTTTTCATACGGAGGAATGTGAATGGTCAAGATGGAATTTGTCCCTCACATTCGTAGAGAGATATTACTGGGCCCCTCGATGAGTGAGTCTGAGAAATGTATGGCCATACTGTAATGGAAAGGTAGTTCCATTTCTATAGTCAGACTACTCAGGGATCGAGAAAGTAACGGTCAGGAATAGGAGGATGACATTATCCATGCCTCATCCATGACCAAAATATCGCGTGACAGAAGGGACATGATATGGTTGTATAAAAGGTTACATCGTTTATCGATCCTCATATGATTTGGGTAGTCGTTATGTCTTGCTAAAGACCGCTTGCGACTTGTGGGCTAGTATAGCAAATGGCCCACTGCCAACTTCATATGGGCCTACAGGGTCACACACAAAATAGCCCAACACGAGCTATGATGTCCAGATTCAATGAATGATCCAGGATAGATGTATATATATTTATTTATATTTATATTCGTATATATATATAAATTCGTATATATACATTATATGTATATATGAGATTTAATTTATAAGGATAAATTAAATCTCTATCACATTTGAAATTCGAAATTCAAATTGATAGGATATTTCATATAAGAGATATTTATAAGATTTAATTTATAAGGATAAATTAAATCTCTATCACGTTTGAAATTCGAAATTCAAATTGATAGGATATCTCATATAAGAGATATTTATAAGATTTAATTTATAAGGATAAATTAAATCTCTATCATGTTTGAAATTCGAAATTCAAATTGATAGGATATCTCATATAAGAGATATTTATAAGATTTAATTTACAAGGATAAATTAAATCTCTATCACGTTTGAAATTCAAAATTCAAATTGATAGGATATCTCATATAAGAGATATTTATAAGATTTAATTTATAAGGATAAATTAAATCTCTATCACGTTTGAAATTCGAAATTCAAATTGATAGGATATCTCAAATTTGATTTATGAGAATAAATCAAAAATAGTTCAGTCTCATCTTTATTTAAAATTAAATAAATGGGTAATTAAATCTGTGGGACAGATTTGATATTATTTATTTAATTAGTTTCTTATAAAATTATACAATATATGATATTGTATTAATTTTGGAATTAATATAAGATTAACTCCAAAATCCAATTCGGTTGACAGAGAAAAACGCATAGCATCCTATATATCTGATTTTAGGAGCTGCGTTTTGCATAGAGAAACGTATAGAACTTAGAAAGGTCGAAGGGGACTCTGCAAAAGGTTTGCAGATAAGAAACTGCCGAAATAGAGACAGAGAGGACGAACTCTTGAGAAAGCCTTGGAGGGACAAGAGACGCTAGCACGTCGTTCGTGGTTGGAACGCTGTTCGTGTGGATACTAGTAGAGGAAGCCGACCTGAGTCGTCGACTTCTTGTGATCAGAAAGGGAGCACGAGCCACAGAGAGAAGCTGTGAACGTCGTGACCGAAAGCTGTGGAAGTCGCTGAGGCACACTAAGGGTAATACTTCTTCCCACTTGACTTAAACACATACGGTAGATCCTAGCAAGGAATGGAAAAAAATTTTAAATTAATTTTCACTGCGTGTCTTCCAATTCCTTACACTAACATCCTCTTGGATGTTTAAAGGTCCTAAACACAATCATATTCATCATATAATTCATTAGGACCATGAACTTAAGCAATGCTCAAGACTATCCTTCTTCAACTTTTAACTCTTTACTTTAACTTCAAGAATTTCTATCTCTCTTTCTAAACATTACTTCCATAGGTCAATCCCATACAATTTTTCATGATAAATCTAAATATGATCTTAGATTTATTAAAATCAAACTCCTTCCGCATGAACTGAATAGAAATTGTGGTATTCTTCAACATTTTACAAAAATTCTCATTTTAATTCCAATACTTATTTTTCTACTTTATCCTACACAATTTTTCATTTTAAAATAATTAGAAGCGTCATATTCATCAAATTCCAACTACTACTTAGGTGCATGACCAGTGACAAAGGATCTCAAGATTATAATTCCAAGATTACATGATTTCCTAAGCTCAAACTACTTAATTCTAGCTTGTTTAAACTTGTCTAAATATTCAAAGACTTAAAATTCATATTTTCCCTTTAATTCTATATCATATCTAGCAGCCAAGATGTAGTAATTGACGTAGGTCCCAATCATCATTTATTTATTTTTCCTAATTTCATGAAATACATAAAAGCAAAATACTTTCATGCAAATCAATTTAATCAAGAGAAATAATAAAATTAATAAAAATACAATAAAAGGATATTTTATTCATTTAATTTATATAATCAATTAAAGAACAAAATAACCACTACTACTACAATAATGCCTATTAAACATGATAAATTCTCTGAAATAGATATAAAATAATATGATAAAATAGAAATTCATCAGTCGCTTTAAAAGTCATTTAGAAGGGATCAATTTTTATTAATTACATTTAAAACCTAATGGCCTGTAGGCAGAGGTTTTTCTTTATCTGCATTTACCAACAATGTATTTTGGCATTTAATCCTATATACAGTGAAGTAAAGTCGTATTTCTTGAACTGTGGTTAATTATTTACATGATGCTACATATGATATGTATGAGAAATCTGATAAAATTATTTATTCTTCATTTCTTTTCCCCCCAAAATTGTGTCCTCTTGCACAAAGAGAGTTAGGTTCTCTATGTCTGTTCTTTTTGTTGCTAGCATTGGATTTGAGTTCCTTACTCCTGCATTGCCACAATACTTCCTACTGCTTGCAACTATTGCCAACATTGCTCAGCAAATAAGCCTGGCATGCTACTTAGAAACTCTGGTAAGGTATCAAGTCTTAATAATTTGAAGATCCATATTATAGTTTTTCATGGAATATTGTCTATCTTTATCTCAAAATTGATTGTTTTTGTCAAGGATATGATATTCCATATTATACTTGCTTGATGAGAAAAGTATCAGTTTGATCGTAAAACAAAGAAAGCCATGTTTATATACCCATTGCCTATCATTTTTCCTTTTATGTTTTCATGATATGTTATGATGATGTGTTGGAAACAAGGTGGAAAAGGAAAAAAATAAATGAGAAATTTTTTTTGGCATGATGAATAATAGTTCATAAATAATACTTTTCTTTGTGACAGCAATATGTGAGACCTTTTAGTGATGTTTTGCTTGAGACCTCAGATTTCTGTCGTCATGCTAATTGCTGCCTTTATTTTTGTATGTTGTTGTAGAATTGTTCTTCCCAATTTAATATTTATGTTTTACAAATGCCTAAAGCATGTTGGGATATGATAGCTTAATATTTATGTTTTCTTTTACATACTTATTTTTCCTCCAATATATCCTAATTATTATTTCTACATTGATATGTGTGAGATACAAACTGTGTTCACTTATAAATATGTTGTTTGAGAGCTATCTAAGGTTATAATTTATTGTCATTCATTAAGTATTCTTATTTTGGGTATAAAATGTCAAGTTGGCTGTGCCATCGAAAAATGAGCTAATTTTAATTTTTTTATTTTTTGTTCCTACACACATGTTTGATGTGTGTATGTACATATATACAAACACATGCATATAGCTTATTTTCATATATATACATATATATATATGTACTGTAAAGTTTCAAGTTTTTTGCATAAATATTTGAGTTTGTTTTTTCACTTACCTTATTTATTTTCTGGCTTGGAAGACGACAAGTAGGTCTTCATCTCCTTATTTATCTCAGTTTTGCTGGCATGGATCTTCTTGGGATATATCAGGGGCTGAATCATGTCCACCTTCAAACTTTGACTAAGGTGGATTATATGATGGCTTGAATTTTAAATAGGCTATGATACCCCTCCACTTTTCTATTTTTCTGTAATCGTGATCTTCAGTTCATGTCTACCGAGTTTCTCAATTCCTCTTTTCAAATTTTAGAGTAAAACTGGTCGGGAATATGATGCTCACACTTGATGCGCTATTATTTTAAGATAGACTTAAAATTATACTCAATACTTTGATTGAGTCTAGATACGTTCCTTCAACTACAGAGGTGAGCGAGAAAGAAGGAATTAACATGCTGGGAATTGGAGGTGATATGCTATGGATTCTTTTAATTGTATTTAATGCTTTATAACTCACCAAATTGAATTGTGATAAATTGTAGTCATTTGACAAGAATTTGATCAGGTCAAGCCAATTAGAATAGGGTGTTTAAATTCCAGCAACCAAAAAATACCCAGGTGGTCAATATAAGCAATGGGATGTATAACTGGAAAGGATTTTTACTTCATATGCATGGTGATCTTCCCCAAAAGATTAAAAAGAATTGGGTAGGTGAGCATAATTAATGAGCCCATTCTGGAGCTCCTAAGCTTACTAAACTTCTAACTTATTAGCTCTGTGTTATAAGGGTTTTATATAACTCATAACTTGTTGCTTGTTGGTTACCACCCAACTCGGTATCCTTCTTTCCTTGAGTGAAGGAGCTGAAACATTGCATGCAATAATGGGTTTGCTACAAGTGAGAATACTCTTATAACCAATGGCTTTTAACTATTATGATCAATATCATGATGAATGCTCCTGTACCGTTAGGTCATCTCTCTTGGTTTAACTAGAGTAGGTCTCTCTCTGCCCCTTCCTTCTTACTTCTTGGTGTGTGTGTGTTTGACTACTAGTTTTTCTAAACCCAGTTCCTGTTTACAAGACCCACTTTCACTTTCCTAAGAGCAACTATTTATTTTTAGCAGAACCTAGTTTTAGGGTAAAATTCTATCTTAGAAAGTCAGTTTTGAACCACCCAAACAGGTATTATCGAAACAGGATTTTTCAAAAGTCAGTTTGAACATTCTAAACTAGTAGCCAAGCACACACTAACTACTAACATATTTAGTTTCCCATTAGAAATAATCAAAACCTTGATTTTTGGTGGAAGTATGTAACTACTTGCTTTCACCAAAACCTTGGTTCAAAAACAAACATGCAGTGGTTGCTTCACTTGGTTTAGGTAGAGTGGAAAGTCTCTCTGTTTTTCCCATTTCATACTTTATGACAAAATACTTTAAAACCTGTTTTGCTTATGTAGATGATCATTGATATGACTTTTCCCCCTTTTTTCTATTTAGGCTTGCTCCATGCGCAAGGTCCTTATTACAGATAGTAGTAGGCGGGAGAATAGTATCAGGGAAACTAATGATTCATACTTGGTCTTGGAAGAGTGGTCTATGATCATTAAGGATAGCAAGAGATCTACTGAAAAGGATATGTCTAATTTGATGGAACGAATTTTTAGGAAGGGCTGGGAAGTCAAGGGCATCTTACTATCAAGAAAGGAATTGGAACGATTCACTTTCAATTGCAGTTACTGAATTTTGTTGGGATCCTTAGGTTTTGTTTGGATAACCTCTAAAGCATGGTTTTAGAAGTACTCTTACTAAGCCTAGTTAAAACTTCTTTCATACCTAGTAGTGTAGAGTATTTGGGGGTTTACATTTTTTAAAAATTATGTTGAGTCAAAATTGAGTTAACCCTCAACTTGTTGAGATTTTTGTTGAGGTGATGTTCTATAAATCATCAAAGTAGAAATCCCTCATATTTGTAATAGCATTGCCAAGTTTTAAAATGAAAATTTGATAGGCATCCAACATGACCAGTCTATGTTTTAATTAAATAGATAATTTTCAGATTGCTTGTAAGATTTGTATGCTTGTCACATTTTAATTGAATAATGATTTTTTATTATATGTTGATTATAAAATTTGAAAAAATACAATAAATTGTGTCAATATGTTTATGAGCATTATATTATATTCCTTTGATCCTAAATATAAAAACTAGTTTAAGAATGAAGTTTAGTTCTTATTATAAAACTTTTTTTCATGTTATCTCATATTTATCATTTTTCTTAAACTAATTTGCCTAATTTATAAACTGATTTAATGTTACAAAAAAGTATTTTAGAGATATCATATTATATATATGTATATTATAATTAAGTAATTTATTTAGTTTTTTAATATATCTAAATTAGATAAATATGTCTTATAATATGCTTAGGAGGATATGTACAAAAAAATAAGCTCCTTTTTGTCCTTCACTTTCTTACATGATCATAAGAGAGATGTAAAATTTGTTGGATGAATCGGACTATTTAAATATTTCCACATCATTTAAAAAATGGTCAAGGACTAGTTTTATTCTACAAGTGTTAAAAAATAAGCAATGTCATCATGAGTCATTAAAAATATTAGTAGTTAACATTCAATTACTCATTTTTTTAACATTTTTAGGACGATATAAATTCAACAAAAAAAATTAGGATACCTATAGTTTTACACAAAAAACTTCTAGAACAAAATTATACATTTACCCTTTAACAAAAACCCCATCTTGATCCTCTCTTTTTTCAACAGACCCAAGCTTCAAATTAGTCTACCCTAATTCTTTTTTTTATTAGAGTTGTGACTTGTCAGACTCTTCTGTAGTTTTCTATAAGGAGATGGGCAACTTGACTAAGGATGGTTAGGGGATCTAGACCCCTAATCAATACTCACAGCTTGTTTGGTTTTAGTCCATACCATAGTTTGAAAGGCCCTTTTGGGCCAATTTATGGTTTGGGCTAAAAATGAAACAAACAACCTTCAAATGTCCATAAGAACTTTTGAAGTAAACTATGATTTTTTTTTCAAATAAGCTTGTGAAAATTGCTTCTAGATGGGAAAAAGAACTTTTGGGCATCAATTGACCATTTTGCCTTACTTTTTCTCATACTCTCTCTTCTCTCTTCTGTCTTTTCTCTCTCTTCTCTTTTACTTCACGAGAGAAGGAAGCTTCCATTTCTGATGAAGGTTAAGAGGTCCAAGACAATGACAATGGTTTTTTTGAGTTGTAGATGTTTTGACGGAGAGGAATAATGATGTCAGAGGAAGGTTTGATGGGTGAGGACAACGCTTGCATTTTCTATCTCCATATTTACTCACATTAAATTTGCAAGCTTCTTCAATCTTTGTAACCACCATCAACGAACTCGATGACAGAGATGTTTTTGAAGAGGTTCTGACAGAGGTAAATAAAGAAGAATGAGGTGATTATGAAGAGGAAGAATCCAGTGGTGGTGGGGATAGGAAGAAGAGTTTACAAGTTTCTGAGGCAAAATATTTCATCACCGAAGATGAAGAAAAAGACATGGTGACAAATGCCAAAGATTTGGAAAGATGAGAGAGAGATCTGGGTGGGACCCACTAAATTAAAAATACCACATGCCTCACAACCGTTTTAAAAATTTACCAATAATAAAAATTATTATGATAATAACCATCAAAATACTTATTTATTTAAAATTATTTTTTTAAAAAAAATATTATTTTTAAATTATTTTTTTTCTATAAATTCTTCTTCAAAAGTTGAACTAAACATGCCCTCACTAGTGCAAAAAGGACTCTAATCAATAGCCAGCCCTCTTCAAGCGAGCAAGAGGAACTGTTAAATTACAAAATTAATCTGGGTCTGTACCAAAAACAAACATAAAAAATAAATCTCGGGCAAGGAAGCCCAATACAATCCCCAATCCATATGCAGCAAGTCAGCAACTTGTCCTGCTGCAGTTGTTGTGCGTTTCTATAGGTCAAGGTTTGCTTCTCCAGCACTTCAGCGCGGCCCGGTTTACTTTATAAATTTGATAAGAAAGACGTGGTTTCAAGGCTTATTTTATAAATTTGACGCCTTTGTCACTGGCCATCACCAGTATTACTTTCATTCACGCAGAGGAGCGGCCATTTTCCATCAGGTTCGTGACGACTCCTTTTCCCTCGCCCTCTTCTCCTCCATTCCCTAGACCTCGTGACTCACTTCACGCTCACTCTCTTACGTTCAGCTCCTTGGACGCTTGACTCGCTTCTCACTTCCTAGCTCAGATCTGCTCATCCTCCTTCCTTTTCGTCGCCGGCCGCCACTCCTTCGTCCGTCCTCGTCGTCCGACGTCCGTCCATCCTCTGTAGTCGTCCTTGCTCGTCCAGTCCGTCCTTACTCGTCTTGGGATTCTTCGCCCAGTCGTCTCTCTCCTTCTCTCAAAGGTCAGATCTATGATTAAGATTAATATTTTGAACTTGGACGCATTTTGTCGCTCTAATGCGGCGTATTTTGTTTTTTTATCTGTCAAAAATTATAGCTTTGAGTTTGAGCTTAACTTTGTTGTGTGTGATTCAGATTTCGGAATTTTATTGTTTTATCATGCTTTCCTTGAACTCGATAGGAAACTATTGAATGTAGGAGTTTTAGTTTTGATATTGAGTTACGAAAGTGAATGCACCTGTTTCATTAAAATATCAGGTGTAGATTAGCAAGGAAGGGAAATCACCGAATCTGTGGCTTGCTGTGTTTGTGTATGGGTTATCATCAGTTTTTGCACAAAAGCGTATAAATAGAAATAGAACAAGCATGGAAAGAAGAAAAAAGAGAGATAGAAACAGAGTCATATAGTGTGCATCAAACAAAAAGTTCTTGGTGGTGCGTGTTCAGGAATTCCAATATGTTCTTTGCATACCTGATTTTAATAGGGAAGGCTGTGTTGTATCTTTGAATCTCATGTTTATTTTGGGGACTTAATAAGAATTTCATGTTTATTTTGGGAACATTTGCCTATAGAGCGCCAAGGTATTCATTATGATATGGATATATGGTGAAGTGGTAGTTTGCAATGCTTCCTTGATGGAATGGTTTAGGTTCATTTGGGCCTGCACTTCAAAGTTCTAAACTGTTAGATAATTGATTTCATCAACTTCAAAGGGTGCCAAGTAAAAGCAGGAAAAGAAATGGAAGACATGAAGTGATTTGGCAAGAACCAAATGCTGCTATTATTTTCCTTTTTCTGCTTCTTGATCTTTGTTCTAATCTCCTCCCTTTCTGTGTCATTTAGTGATCTCATCAAATCAGAACCAAGATGTTTCTTACAAGGTGAACCCTTTTTTTCCATTTGTTGCAAGATGCTCCCCCTCCTCCCTCTCGTTTGCTATCTTCTGGCCTGTATTTACAAGTTGATATGAAGCTTCTTCTGAAACTTTTGTTTATTGTGTTTGGATGTGAGAAAGGACTGAGTATGACCGAGGAGTTAATACGTTTTCTCCTGAAGGCAGGCTATTTCAGGTTGAATATGCTATTGAGGCCATCAAGGTATGGTGCTCTTCACAGTCACATCTCATTTCCTTTTTATTGTTTATTTCTATGGTTAGGACATGTTGTTTCTGTGTGATCAACCCCTCAGTTTTGTATATGAATCATATTCATGGTTTGGAACTTTTTGGCTTATAATGGAGCCGGGAGAAGCTAGACTTTTTTCATACTTCCCATATCTGCTATTTGTTCTTTTGGAACTGGTACAGCTAATTGCCAGTGAGCGATTTATTATTTTTTTCCCACTGTTTTGTTTCTTCTGATTTTGAGCTGGCATAAGAATATACAATAATTGTAAATTATAATTGGCTTTTGTTGGCTGCAGCTGGGATCAACTGCAATTGGGTTGAAGACAAAGGAAGGTGTTGTCCTTGCAGTTGAAAAGCGTATCACTTCACCACTGTTGGTGTGTTTATTTACCAAATTGCATTGTTGTAAAGTGTCATTGGCTAAAATCATTTTTAAGAAATGCGATGGTAGCTCTGTTATTGGAGCAGGTGATGAGTAGTATATATGCAAGAAAATTGTGTGTTGAAATTTGAGGCCGATTTACTGGATGAGAGTTGTACTTTGGGAGTCATCCTGTTGGTTTTGGGTTTGCATAATAATTTATTTTACTAATATATTGTTTTGAAGAGTATTTTACTTCTGGTTCTATTGTGATATTAATAATATGCATTAGCCAAATTGTATTTGGACCATGACATTGAATACTTCTAACCTTGGTTTTATTTCATCTATTTTTCATTGTGTGAAAGTTGTTATTTCTTTAGATTCTAATAGAAATGAACATAATATCTATTTCATATTCTAACTTAACCTAGAGTTATGTTCTATTTGGGCAAAGATCTCAAAATTTTGTTATATATTTCTGATGATATCCGCTTAGTTCAAGCCATATTTTCTTTGGGCGGTGATATTTATATTTGTGCGAATTCATTATTATTATTATTTTTTAATTTCTCTGGCAGGAGCCAAGCAGTGTTGAGAAAATCATGGAAATTGATCAGCACATAGGTTGTGCAATGAGTGGACTAATTGCTGATGCTCGAACACTTGTTGAGCATGCGCGAGTTGAAACTCAGGTTCTGTTTCTGTTCCTTGTTTAATTTTAATTGTTAGTTTATTGATTATCTAGTGATTTACACGTATCATGTTATTGTTCACAGAATCATAGGTTCTCCTATGGGGAGCCAATGACTGTAGAGTCGACAACCCAAGCTCTATGTGATCTAGCCTTGCGATTTGGTGAAGGTGATGAAGAATCAATGGTAAAGAACTACTTAGCCTTCTGAATCATCTCTATATATGCTGTTTTTCGTTTGATGTTACATGATATGCATAATATGGGTCCAACAATCTATAAACAGTTATTGCTAAGTGGCATTGTATGTAATTTGCATATTTACCAGAATAAGTATATTTTAGGCTCATTCAATGTTAGCTATCTGTAAATTAAGAATTATAGATAAACAAGTACAATAAATTTAGTTAAGGGAGCAGTTCTAATTAAGAATAAATTATAATTATTATTAGTTCTTTTATGTATTTTACTTATTATGTTTTGAGTTACTTGCTTTATTAATTATTAATTGCTTAGGATTTGCCTACTATAATGGGTCTTTACTATGTCGATAGATTCATGAGTAAAAGTTCTATTAGCTCTCATCCTTTCTTTGAAATCTCCTACCCTCTTTTCTTATGCTTGCTATGCCCCTATTTCATCTTCATTCTTTTAATTAGTTTGAATTTTTGTAAAATATATGGAGTGGTTGCTATTACTGCCTTTGTTTTGGAAATTATCCTTAGCCTTCCTTTGTCTTGGAAATTATCCTTATTTTTATTTGGTTGCTCCGGTATTTTAACTTTTGTATTTCTTTACCAAATCTGCCAAGGATGCATTTTAATATATGATCTATATTTTTTCCCCATCTTGACAGTCACGACCCTTTGGAGTGTCTCTCCTCATTGCAGGCGCTGATGAGAATGGACCTAGTTTGTGAGTACGCATGTTCATTTTTCTGTGAATGGCTACTTGTGACGTCTACTACAATATTATGGTTGTTGCCGATTGTTTATCTCATTTTAATGGTGGTAGAATGCAATTTATATGTGTTTATGCATGGATTTGTGAATTTGTGAAGAATAATTATTTTTACATCACTTCAGTACAAATTGTTTGCCTATAAGGTCCTTCAATTACATACTTTTATTAGAATGAGGGCAATGGGAATAACAGTAGGTGGATTATTTATTAGAACAAGTCTGAATCTAACGAATCTAGTTATCAGTAATCATTTTTTACCAGTTTCATTTTGAACATTATCGGACCCCACACCTTCATTAGTTTCTGTTTTAGGTCTTTCTTTCTCCTGCTGTATGTGATAATAGGTGGTGGAATTCTATCAGTTAAATCTCTTATTTGACATGTGGTAACGAATCTAGTTATGAGTAATCATTTATTTCCAGTTCTAAGGATTCATAAGGAACTACCTTCTGATGTTTGTGTGGAATGCTATAAAACCTTGGAGACTTGTTGAAATTTGCTTTCAACAGCCCGTTTGGTACATTGATTAGAAAAGAAAGGAATATATTGAAAAACCTGATTTTGGGAATTGAAAATGACTAGCGTAACCTATTCCCCACTTTATAAAAGGTAGTAAAAGATAAAAAAAGCTGTTGAATAAATGATTAAAAGAACAACAACAACAACAAGCCTTATCCCATTAAATGGGGTCAGTTATATGGATCATACGACGCTATTGTACTTTATAAAAAATTAAATTTTTGGATAGGTTATTGACCAGGAGATTCCGTTCAATGACCTCGTTGAGCGTTTTCTTTGGCCTTCCTCTACTCCTTTTAATCGGTGTCCATACTGTTTGATCCACCCTCCTCACCGGCACATCCCTTGGCCTTCTTTGCACGTGTCCAAACCACCTAAGACGGTTCTTTACCATTTTCTCTTCAATAGGTGCCACTCCAAGTCTTTCCCCGTATGTTTTCATTACGAATAATTTTTTGTATGTCCACACATCCATCTCAACATCCTCATCTCAGCTACCCCAACTTTATGCTCTTGTTGTTCTTTTAAAGCCCATCATTCCTTTCCATAAAGCATTGCTGGTCTTATAGTAGTGCGATAAAACTTTCTTTTTACTTTATCTGATACTTTCTGATCACATATAATCCCAGTAGCCTTTCTCCATTTAAACTACCCATCCTGAATTCTGATTAACATCTAAAATTTCACCGTCCTTCTGTATAATTGATCCCAAATATTTAAACTTATCTATTTGTGGAATAACTTGATCTCCCAATCTAACCTCCAAGTTACTTATAGCTTGCCTCTTATCAAAATTACAATGCATATATTCAATCTTACTTCTATTCAGACGAAAACCATTTGACTCTAAAGTATTTCTCCATAACTCAAGTTTAAAATTAATCTCTTCTTTTGACTCCGCCACAAGAACTATATCACCCGCAAAAAACATGCATATAGGGGTTTTTTCTTGAATAGGCTTAGTTAGAACATCTACTACTAGATTAAATAAACAAGGACTCACGGATGATCCCTGATGTAAACCAATCCTTGTGGGAAAATTCTTTGTTTTGCCCCCAGACGTTCTTACAGTAGTTGTTACCCTCTCATACATACACCTTTCTTTTTCAAAGTTTTCCAAAGCACCTCCCTTTGCACTCGATCATATGTTTTTTCTAAGTCAATGAAGACCATATGCAATTCTCTTCTTTTAGTCTAGTACTTTTCCATTAACCCCCTTAATAAATAAATCGCCTCTATTGTAGACCTACCCGGTATGAAACCACACTGATTCTCAGTAATATCGGTCTCTAATCTCAATCTGTGTTTAATTACCTTTTCCCACAACTTCATAGTGTGACTCATAAGCTTTATCTCGCTGTAGTTTACACAATTTTGAATATCCTTTTTATTTTTGTAAATAGGAACTAAAGTACTTTTCCTCAGTCATCCGACATTTTCTTAGAACTTAAGATCACATTAAAAAGTTTAGCAAGCCACACCACCCCCACTTCACCTAAATACTTCCAAATTTCAATAGGAATATCATCAGGTCCAACGGCTTTACTATTTTCCAATTTCTTAAACATCTCTTTAGCTTTTGCCAACATGGATCCTACGGGAAAAAGCCAAATTTGGTTCAACTTCTTGTGTTAAATCTTCTAGCTCATAACTTGACCCTTCTCCCTCGTTATTAAATAATTTGTAAAAATAGGTCTCCCACCGTTCTTTAATATCACTATTTACAACTAAAACCTTGCCTTCTTCATCCTTAATACATTGTACTTGATCCAAATCCCTCGATTTTCTTTATTTATCTCTTGCAATCTTATAAATCTTTTGTTCTTCAGACTTTGTCCCTAACTCCTTATAAAATTTCTCAAAAGTCTTAAAACGAGTTACACTCACCGCCTTCTTAGTTTCCTTCTTAGCTAAACGATACTTTTCCCAATTTTTGGTATTGTTACATAAGTGTATAGTTTTGAAACAGTCTCTCTTATATTTAACTTTCTCTTGTACGCCCTTGTTCTACCATCAAGTCTCTTTATCTCGTTGACCAAAACCTTTAGATTCTCCCAAAATTACTTTAGCAACCGCTCGGTCCTTCTCAGCCATTTCCTTCCACATGATATTAGCATTTTCCTGTGCCTCCAAAATCCCTTCATTTAACATAGTTCTTTTAAAATTTTCCCTCTTCTCCCCTTTTAGCTGCCACCACTTGACTCTTGTATTTAAAATATGTCGGCGCTTTTCCTTCCTACACATAATACGCCCGTCAAGGACCATTAACCTATGCTGGGTTGTCACTTCGTCTCCTGGAATCACTTTACAATTTGTACAAAGTCTTCTGTCATGACTCCTTACAAAAAAGAAAGTAATCTGTGATCTGTGGAACCCACTCTTGTATGTGATCAAGTGCTCCTCCCGCTTCTTAAAGAACGTGTTGACAATCTTAATGTTGTAAGTTAAGAAAAACTCAAGGATAGATTGCCCTTCATTATTAAATAATTACAAGTGCTTGCAAAATTAAAAGGAAGCATATGCTGCTGCAGTAGTATTTGGGCTGGTCTCTCTGGTGTTTTCTGGAAGGCTTGGGTTTGTTCTTTGAATCTGATGCAAGCTTTGTACTAGAATGCTATAGATTAGGAATTGAGATGAAGAAAAATACTGAAGGGAACTCGTCTCAACTGATGGCATTTGCAGTTTCTTGTACAGTAGTTCCTTTTCTTCCATGAGGATAAATCCTGGTCTCTATGACGGCTCAATTTTTATATAATTCATATAGATATGCATATCGCACTTAATGCCGATTGTTATTTGTTTTAATTTTTCTTTTTGTAGGCTCCTTTCCTTTTATTAACCAAAGGAAATTATTTATTTTGTTGTTGCTGGTTTTGTTGATACAAAGTCCTTGCTGAAGTCTTTAATTTTGTGGATCTTTAGCTGACTCAAAGGCTTCTGATATGCAGATATTATACTGATCCGTCAGGAACATTTTGGCAATGCGACGCTAAAGCTATTGGTTCAGGCTCAGAAGGAGCAGACAGTTCTCTGCAAGAACAATACAACAAGGTATACATGTTCTGACTGAGGCTGTTTCTACATATATTATTACTGTCTGACAATAAAATGTGATTGGCAGAGATGATGAGAATTGTAAAGAGTAAAAAAGAAAAAAGAAATAAATTTGTGGACGTACTGCTTATTCTTTCTGGGTTGATTGAAATTGGAGGGATTGACAATATTATTAATCTAGCTTAGTGGCAATAGAGGAGCAAAAGTGTATTAAAATATATACTTTCGTTTTGAATGGCATTTCTGTGAGCGAACCTACGGGTAAAACCATATTTTTGTCTGGTATCTGAAAAGATTAAATTCTGACACATCTTTATTTCATCTCATTCTTTAGAAGTTAAGTATATTCCTCTTCAATGTAGAGCACAAATGATACTAAATTAGCAAATTGTTATCATCATTTATACTTTTTTACCGAGTATGTAACACTTTGTATGACTTATTATTATGTACCATGAATCGTGCGACTTTCATTTATCTTTGGTTCCATTAACCTGCTAGCTATTTTGTGTTCTATGCAATGTTACAATTAGACAATTGTTTTGATATCAAAATAAAGTATCCTTTCCTCTTTGTATGTGCTGATTTGGCGGATTCTCTTTCCAGCAGCATATATATGGGCATGAAAACTGGTTGTCATGACATTTGTTTGTTTCGCAGGACCTAACTCTTCAAGAAGCTGAGACTATCGCTCTATCCATTCTCAAGCAAGTTATGGAAGAGAAGGTAAGGATTAACTAAATGTTAAATATTCTATTTATAGTGCTAAATGCTAATTGCTTATCACTTCCTGGCTCCTGGCATCATGATTATCTGCTCTCTTCATTTCTTTCAAAGTTGTCTTCTGGAATGTTCTAAGGCCCGATCTACTACAGAACCTTAACTTGTTTCCATTATATTTTGTTTTTAATTTCAGGTGACTCCCAATAACGTTGACATTGCTAAGGTGGCTCCAAAGTACCATCTTTATTCCCCCTCGGAGGTGGAAGCTGTGATAAGTCGCCTATGATTTCCCTTTTTCAAAAGATTTGCTCTCATCATGCTTTTATCTTCATCCATCAGTCATGCGTGGAAAGCACACAATTTGGTAATTTGGCAATATGACTTGGATTTGTACTTGTTATGGTATTAAAGTTGCATAATTTACTTGAGCAGAATGTTATCAAGTTAAAGTTTCATGTAGCCAGTAGCAGTAAGCCGCTATATTCTTCGTGAATTTGAGTGAGTTGGTGTTGGACTCTTCTTTTGTATTTTTCCTTCTCTCTCACTTCCTAGTTTAGCATTAGGAAATAAATAATTTGACCCCTTAAATATATGAACTGTTACAAAAGATCATTGATATTGAGAAACGTAGGTGTTATAGAGCAACAAGTTTCAGATTATGTTTGGATATTATTTATCAAAATAACTTTAGATGTGTAATTATAAAAAATTAATAAGATTTTAATGTCATTCTTCTATTTTTATAACTTTAATTTTTAAGAATATTTTCGAAGAAAACTTATAATACACATTTTATCAATTGAATTTTATATTAAAAATTGTAAATTAAAATTACTCATCTAATTCTGTTACAAATAATATTTTATTTCATTTCAGGATATTTTTACCTTTACAAAATGAAATTTGTACGGGAACTTTGTTTTATTCTATAATATGTTACCATCGTACATGTTAGGAAGTTTTAATGACATTTTTACATAATTTATTATTCAAAGTACGTCGTGTGGTGAATTATTCAAAAGTTAAAATTTAGTGTAAAGAACATATAAATATTAAAATTTAAAAAATATATAAAATCTAGATAATAATCATGTATATTAAAAATATAAATAACATTTTAATAATTTATTATCGTTGTACATATTAAAATATGGAAAACTGAATTTATTTTAAAGTTTTTAATCTCTGCAAATTGAATTCTTTCATAACATTTCATTCAATTCAATTTAAAAATCTAAATGACGTACATAAAATTATTTTACAGTTTATTACTCCATGCTCCTAGTGTATTTATAAGTTATTAAAACAAATAAAATTAATTATAAAACTACATAAGTAGGAAAATATGTTATCATGTGCCATAATATTAAAGATTAAAAATAGCAAACTAAATTTAGAAAATATTATGAGAAATATTTTCTTAAATGTTAGTAGAGGTCAAATATGACGTTGTTTAATTTTTTTTTAAAAATAGTAAAATAGAAAGTCGACAGTGCAAACCGACAGTAATTACAATACGTAGTAAACTAGACAAACCTAGCATCCATTCGAAAACGATCCAACAATAAAAAGACCCATCCCATTAAAAAGTATTTCCTCCTAATCTAAATATGAAAGTTAGATAGATAATTTATCCACGTTATCTTATAAAATTATAATTTTTTTCCTAAAATATTCCTATATGATTACACATATTAAGGGATAATTTAAATATATATGGTTAAATATAGTATTTTAGTAAAACTAATATATAATTATTACAAATAGGGTATCAAATACATGAATAATATCACATAAACTTATTTCACAATCAAAATATTGAATAATAAATCCTCAATATTATATGTTCTAAAAGTGGATCAACTTATTAACAAATCACAAGCAATAACCTAAGGCCTTAACTCCACTACTAGAATTACCATAATCAAATCTAAACAAACTATTGCATAACATTAGAGAATGAAAAATGAGTCATATTGTGCCAATATATAGTAGCTATTGAACACAAATTATAAGGAGGATGCTATACAATTTTTATAGTACTAATCAAACCTCTGCAGCATTCCTTGGGGTACTAGTATGAGATTAACACCTAAAAAATATTAATAACTACAAGGTAAGATAAAAGTTTTAATAACCAATAATTTCTACTATCATATATAGTAATATGTGCTCGTGAGGTGTCAAATGAGACATATATATAATAATATAATAATTAATAGTAAATAAGCAAATTTTAATGATATGATGCAAATGTAATCCTATAACTATAACCACGAGTCATAAAGGCCTATCTCATGCACTAGGGGACGTAGGACCTATCCCATGCACTAGGGAACGTAGGATCCGGCACATTAGTAGGATCTATAAGAGGCCCATCCCACACACTAGGGGACAAAAAGAGCCACTAGAGTCTACTCACACATTAGAAGGCGAAGGAGTCAACCATCATGCATCAATGGAGACCTCATCACGTGATGGTAATAGATGCAATTCATTCACAAATTCCTATCATATGCATCATTCTCTAAAGCTCGATAAATAGTCAATTTCAACATAATTATGTAAGTTTTAAGGATTGCATTTTCCAAACCACAATACTATTTCAACTTCAAATAATTCCATCATATATATTCCATAGCATTTAATAAGTTTAAGAAACCAAAACTATTCACAAATAAGATATTAGCATATATAATAATAGAAAGTAGTTACCTTTTATCAAAACTAATAAAAGTACCATAAATGAAGAGCTTATACTTAGATCATAATTCACCAGTTAATCTATAAAATTAGTATAAATATACATCAATAATATGCTAATTTACACAACAATATATATGTAATTTTAAATAAAAACTCACTTTCTCTTCCAAATATAATTTATCCAAAAATTCTCAATTTATTACCATAAATTAATTTCTGTCTCAACCATTGTTTTCCTATTATCCAATAACTCTATTATACTTATTGAAATTATTAACAATAATAATTTCTTCCAATCACCCTAAAATCCCCAAAATTGCTCACTTTAATCATTAGAAAAATATCCATAAATCAACTATTCCTCAAATCATCATTCTCATTATAATCTTATATTTTTTCAACTCTATTATACCAATTTAAATTCATATATAACATTAAACACCCCAAACCATAAAAAAAACCTCAATTTCCAACCCTTAAAGTTTCACTCAAAAAAAATCTTCAATATTCACATTTTATCTTGAACCTCAAAAATCAATTCATCCAATCATCAATATCAATTTGTTAAAAAAAATAATCAATTTAATTACATAAACTTAAATTTCCATATTTTCCCTCTAACTTCCAAACCTCATTTATAATGTCCAAATCTCCATTCCAAGATTAAATCACATCATTTCTATATTTCAATAATACATTTGAACCAAAAATTAGCCCACAATTACTCAATTTGATATAAATCTCCATTTTCTCCAATGTAGGGTTTCAACAAAGAATCCCATTTTTAGTTTACAAGCTCTAGTAACAATCTACCTTCAACAAACATAACCCAATCATTAAACTTTAATTTAATCACTAAAATCATCTCCTTTCCTCTCGGCACATCTCTATTTTTCTTCCTCCATCGATGTCATTTGCTATGCAAACGTGACTGTGAGATTTCTAAAGTGCTCCAGTTTCGTGTGGGTATTCAGTGAGTTTAACAAAGGATTCCAGGTACGCCTAAAACCTACAGTGGCATCAGAGACAAGTTATATGCTTTCGCATGCTTCTCTGTGATTTTTTAATTTTTTGGTTATGCACTGTTCCGTTGCTTATTTCTATTTTAAAGTGTTTATTTAGTGATAATATGCATAGAGCATGCATTTAAACCATAAACATAAGCATTTTCAACGTAAACAGTAATTGAGCACTTTTATTTTGAAATTAGGTCATTGGAAAATAGAGGATTCAGGCCTTGAAATTGATCCCATTGCGTAGAGCACGAAAAATGAAGAAAATGAGACTAAGAATGTCAAAATCGGACGTCAGACGGAGAAGTTATAGCAAAACCTATTTCCTAGTCGAGTCTGTGCAACCCAGTTAGAGGTCAGGGATGATCAAAATGCACCATTTTGAACATCCTAAAATGGCATTGTTTTGATGCCTGAAGAGAAAAAAAAACAACGCAGCACTGTTCCTGCAGACTGGGTTGCATCTAGCCCAGTCCAATAACAAAAAAAAAATTGGGCTGACATAAGCCCATTGAAAAAAACATTTTTTTATGTTTTGGAAGTAGGGGTAATGGGTCAGGTCAGATCAGTGGATCCAACCCGAACCCACATAAAAAAGTTATTTAAAAAAGAAGAGGAAATTCTAGTGGTTGACACGTGGCAGCACTAGACTGGCATATTCAATGCACGCGCTAGAGGCCGAGTGGGTTTTGTTCAGTTTTTTATTTTTTCTGAATTATTTCTTCTTAAAAGTCCCTAAAATTAAGATCTTGATTGTGATATATAATTTGTCTAATTTTGGGGGCAATTCTGGATCTATTTATAAATATTCAATGTATTTTTTGGTGTTTTTAATATTTAAAAATTCTAAAAAAATATGATAATTAATATTTTTTATTATTTAGGTAAAAATGACTTCATTTAGCACTAAATCTCTGGGATATACTTTAAATGATGACATCTCATTTTTGGATGATGTCAATAACCTAGATGAGAACATTCAAGAGGACCCCGAGGGGGAACCTGAGGAGGATCCATAACAAGATATTGATGAACTTTCTGAAGAAGACCCAGAGGAGTTGATGGAGGAAGTTCTGCAAGAGGAATCAGAAGTAACATATGATTCCAGACTGTGCTCAGAAACTTTATCCCCATCAAACCACTTCCTCTACAGCCTTTCGTGGTGTCTTCAGATTTAAACTCGAAGTTGGTGCTTACTCTTAACAGTGAATCTCTAGTTGAGGACGGAGAAGAAGTGAACCAACCTCTAACCCCTACTTTGGCCATGAACATAGTTGAAAAAGATGCAGCCAAACTAACAAACATAAAAGGCGTTAATGGCGTGATTGGTGATTACATTGAATGCATGACAGATAAAGAGAATATTGAATTCTACTTGAAAGTCATAATGGAATATATAAGAGAGACAAGGGTTAGAGGCAAGCCCAAAACAGGACGCATAAGCAAAACATATTGGCTTAGAACAATAGAATTTGTATCAAACCTTAAAAATTCGCCTTATGAGCTTAAGAAGCTAAGAAAAGCGATGTTAGAATATTGTAAAGCTCATATCAAATGATGTGTATTTGTCTTTTGATTTCCATTGCTTTACTTTGTTAAGGACATCCTTTATTACTCTTTCTTCATAAAGACTTGTCATTTATACATGCCTTATATGCATGAAAAACATGTTTCATTTCATTTCTTTATCTTAGTTGTGATTCATGTTTACCTTTTTATAAGTAGGAGCTTTTTTAGATGATGAGTATTCTAAAAAGTAATATTTTATGAGAATGGTGCTTATATTAATTTTGATAGGAAATGATGGCGTTGCTAGTGCTTGTGTGATGGGAGGTACAAACGTATTCTCCTAATCATGGGTTTGGTAATATTATTCTTTTCTAATAAAAAATGATAAAAGTACATGACATTGTATTCTTTACATGTGTTATATATATGTAAATTCACTTAAATGTTCTATGGTTCAATAAATTAATGTGAGAAAGGTTTGTCGTATAACCAATATTGAATAATGGCATAAAAGAACATTATTGCTGAATTGAAGAAAGGGAAAAAACTCAATGGGGACAACTGGGATATTTTGCACCGAAAGGTCCAATATATTTTAGAAGAACAAGATGCAATTGAGCCATTAACAATAGCTATGGTAGAGTTTGAGGCTGGAAATACGGCCCAGCACAGGAGAGACTAGGAAGCATACCTGTCTTGGAAAAGGAAGAATATCATCACAACAATCACACTGCTGAGTGCAATGGCTAATGATTTAATGAGTTTGAGACACATAGAATGGCACAAGCAATATGAATTGGCTTAAAGGAAAAGTTTGGGGGAGTTTCCATGACTAAGCTTTGAAGGTTGACAATTAAATTCGATACCTATAAGCTAAAACTAATTAATCCTATGAGGCAATATCTACGAAAGATATCCACAATGATTCATGAACTGAAGGAAGCTGGACATAATCTATCTGATGAACAACAAGTGTAGGCTATCATCAGGTTGTTCCCTACCACTTGGGAGCACATGAAAGTCAATATGACCTATAATGAAAATATCATCACTTTCAATGATGTAGCTAAGAATTTGGAGCTAAAGGATGAACGTCTGGAGGCTTATAAGGATACTGGACAAGCCTATTTGACCGAAGGTGCTAGTCCATCCCAATCAATGCCTGAATTCAAAAAGGGTAAGAAATTTTAAAAAAATGGAAAGAAAGGTTGTCTTCCACCCAAGAAGGGCAAGCAATAGTACAAGAAAAAGGGAAATAAAGAAAGCAAGAAAAAGTTAGACCTAAAGAAGGTCAAATGCTTTGCCTTTCATAATATGGGACATTTCGCATGTGACTGTTATAAACAGGCCAAGAGCGGAAAGATAACAGTGAATTATGTGAATTCACATGTCTTATTTGTTTTTAGCACCTATTTTTCTAACATAACCTATTTCTTTTTCTTGGATTATTGACTCAGTCTACACATACCACGTAAGTCAAGTTCGAGGATCTTTCGTGGAACACCGTCAGTTGCAATTTTAAAGCAAGTGGCTTTTCGTTGGCAATTATGCAAGGATCGAGGTTCTAGGCATTGATACCTGCAAACTTGTTTTGCGTGGTAGAAAGACCTTGATGCTGCATGATGTGCTTCATGTTCCTAACATCCGACGGAATTTAATTTCTGTAATTTGCTTATTAGACTTTGGGTTTAATGTAAACTTTCATTGTAAAGTTGCAGATATTTGTAGCAACTCAATATTTTATGATTTAGTGTCATCTCCAATTTTCTTATCTGATGTATATGTACAGTTTATATGTGAAGGACATGAGATTCTTGGAATAAACTGTATCAGATTGAGGAAGGAAAGAGAGGGATTATTAACTAAGGAAAGTTCAAGGACCTAAATTAAAAGTAGAAAAGGTTGGAGGCCAAAAGTGAAAGTAGAAACAAAAGTTGGGCCAAAAGTGGTAATTATCAAAAGTTTAGGGACCTAAATGTAATTAACTAAAAGTTCAGGGGCAAAAATATAATTATGAGAAAGTTGAACTAGAAAAGGCCCAAAAATGCTAAGAATCATATTAGTCCCAAATTTTACCAATAGATAGACAAAATTATTCTGATCAGTTTAACGCAACACATAATTTTGATTTGAGTTCCTGAATAATTGATATGAATTCCTAACGTCAAGAAGAATTATTACAGTATTTTGCATACCTCATAATTAGATAAAACTTTAAAGTAAATTCCTATATTTAATATAAGAATTTATAAAATTGGCAGAGTCAGAAAAGCAATCCTGCAGAATTCTTATGGGATTTTACAGTGGAATAAAATACCTGATAAATACAGTCGGGAGTGATTTCTTGGGGTTTGTGCCATAAGGTAATGGACCAATACTAAGGCCCAAATAGAATCCCAAGAGGCCTAATAAAGTGGTTAGATAGTTAAGTGGGCTAGAGTCCAGAGCAACCCCGAAAAAGTGTGAAATTATGAAAATGCCCCTGGGTGGCCAGATTATCCCAGTGATGGATGGAGGGCATTTTGGTCATTCTAGATAGGCCAAAAATGTCCTAGATAGTATAAAAATGATTAGTTAGAGCCAATATATACCCTAATATAGTATAAAGAGGTGTGAAATGACAATTGTGCCATTAGGGTTAATATAGTGCAAGAAAGAGCAACAAGGGTATTTTAGTCATTTTCCAAGGGATGGTTGGCAGATAAATACTCAATCTAACAATATCAATGGTAGATAAATACTCAGTCTAACAATATCAATGGTAGAAAAAACCTAGACACCGGTTTCCATGATAGAATGCATATTCTGGAATATTATAAAAATTAAGAACATAAAACAGTCTGGTTTTTGTGAAACTGCTCCGATCGGTACCGAATTGGATTGAAATTTTTCCTATCAGTATATTTACCTTTTTCCATCCAAACATGGCCCTAAATGATGTCATGCATGGCGTCAATCTATGGCTTCTAGGGCAAGCTTGCTTCAAGGTGGAATATGGACTATTAGATCAAATAGTAACCAAACTAATCTTGGTCTTCTATTTCCACCCAAGATTTTCCATAAATACCCCAAAACTAAATTGGTGCGGCATCTTGGAGTACCTTAGGGAACCTCTAACCAAATTTTCTTTGAACAAGAAAGAAGCATACAACTTGAAGCAACAAGCAAGGTAACTAGCTCCCTTGTTCTTGGACTTTAATCTAGCAAGTTAGCTCTTAGTTTTAAGGGGTTTTTGTGACATATTTCCCTTAAGGGTGCTTATGGAAGTTCTTTCCATATGTGATAAGAATATGAGTTTTATGTTATGGATAGTTTAGACAAGCTTAAACAAGCTAGAATCAAGTGGTATAAGCTTAGAAATTCAAGCATGCATGTAGTTAGGGTTTTGTGTTCTTGGCTGTTACTGTATGAATCACTGTTAATTGTTGGAATTTCATGATTTTAATGCTTCCAATGGGTTTAAAATGGAAAATTGTATGGGGATAAAGTAGGAGAACAAGTATTGGAAGCATTGGAATCAAAATGTGAATTTTTGGAAAAATAAGGGTTCACTCTGGTTCTGTACAGCAGCTCATGGTGTGTTTTGATTTTGGAAATTTTGGTTTCATATTTGGATTCTACATGAAAAATTATTTGGAAATGAACCATGAGAATTTATTTTAGAAAGATGAAAGTAGGGAACATAAAATGGAAAAAGAATGGAAGTTAGTGAAAACCTAGTATTGGAATTGTTTTCAAGTTGAGTTGTAACTTGACTTTACTTTGTAATGGCTAGGTTTTGACATTTGTGAGGGAAGGAAACCATCTCAAGAAGACTTTGTCAAGGATAGCTAAAGAGGTAGCAAGAATACCTAACTATAGTTTCATGTTTGCTTGATTGTATGCTTGCTTATTAGTTATGATGTTTGGTTGAGCTTGAGATTATGCCATCATGTTGATGATGAAGTATGAATGATTGCAACTCCTTGCAACTAATGTCATGACAATGTGCATGTTAGAGTTTGCTTATGTATTATTATGAAGTAGCTCCCATCTCATGATAACATGTTAAGCATTTAATTAATCATGCATGATATTATAGTTTGTATGACTTGCTATTGAGATTTCCATGAAATCTTATTCTTTCCATATGTATAACCATATTATAGGTGCTGGAACATCTCAAGAAAAAAGGGTAAATATAAATGGTTGAACTTGTATAATAAGTTATATTGGTTATTTGACACTATGGAAGGATATGATGGGATGCATAGTTTATGATCTTGTTGTATTTTAAGGCTGTGGCTTTGTTACGATGTTTATGACGCATTAACCAATGATTTTGAGCTTAAAATTTGGTATGATCATAGCTAATATATAGAGATTTAAATTCACACCAATAATTCCTCAATTGGTTATGTATTCGATTTACTATGATTTTTCTAAGTTGGAGATAAAATCTGGAATTGAGATAAAGTGAGTAACTGGAGGCAGTAACGTTCCAAAGTTAATTTCATAGGGTAAATGAACGAGTTTTTCTATGAAATTTTATGATCTTAAAGAACACGTCTTGAGCTTTAAATCCATAGGTAACACGGTTCATTTGGTTAAGTAACCAAAGAGAATTAAATTTTTGTAGTTAAGGTAAAGAAATTGGTCTAGTATAAAAATTCAATTAAATTCAATTCAAAGAAACTGGTTCATTTGGACACGGTTCATTTAAATGGTCATATTTTTTTCCTTAACTACAAAAATTTAGTTCTCTTTGGTTACTTGTCCAAATGAACCATATTACCTATGAATTTAAAGCTCCAAACGTCCTTCCAGATTTACTAAATGAACAATATTTTTCAACGAATAAACTGAATTCAATGGGACAATGGAACCTCAGTTTTACATTTTTCCATCAAAGTTAAATCAAAGAGATTTCATTAGAAATTGGAACCACCTTATTTCAATTTTTCTACATTTAATTATGAATTTTTAAAGTTAGGTACATGTTCTAGATTACCAAATGAACAGTACCTGAGAAGCAATCTTTTGAAAATGCATGTTTTGAAAGAAAAAGGTTATGTAATTGGTTCAAATGACTTCTAATTGAGTATAATTGAGGTTGAAAATAAGGATACGCCACTTCTATCATGAAGATCCAGTCAGTTATACTATCATATGGTTCTTTATTAAAATAAGATCTAACCCTGTTCTTCAAGTCTCTTTGGTAGGCAAAATATCATCCATGATATTAGTCTAATCCTCTAAGGTAAGGGTATTTGGATCAAAAGCCAAATAAGCTTTACTGACTATGACTATAAAATCTTGACAAATCTTGTAATCTTGGTCTATATCTCTAACCAAAAGTCAACCTAAATCATATAATTGTCTTGCCAATTCCACAGCATTCTCAGACTGCTCTTCATTCATTTATCTACAGGCTCTAGTTCTATGTTATGGTTTCCAGGGGTATCACTACTTTTGGTTTACTAGGACTTGGATATCTATCTAACTGGGTCCTAGAAAATCTATGTTAATAGATTTTTTGAATGGAGGATTTGTGGTACCTACAACCTGGGAATGACACTCATCATATTGTAGTGGCTGAGGCTGAGGATATGCTATATCTCTCTTATCCATCTCTTGGTTAGGGTTTGACATAGCCGGGGGAACATCTTGAGCTACATCATGTAAAGGAGAAATGGGAATAGGTTCCTCATATGCTCTATCAATATCATTTGATCCAATAGATGAACTATCAAATCTATCTAACTCATAGTCATCAAAATCTGGTACATGTTTCACTGGAGGAAGTCAATAATCATCATCATTCTTTATCATAAACTCCTCTTCTGATTTTAAACCAAACTTATCTAAACTAAAGACCTCTGGCATAGGGTCTCCTTGATTAATTGTGGTTTCTGATTTGGTCCTATGTTTAGTCATCATTGTCTTGGAACAAATAGCTTAGTGCCAATTATAAATTTTTTTAATTATGTACCTGTCTATAACTAATATATTCAAAGCATTTCTTAAGCTATAATCCTTTGCTCTAATACCAAAGTGTTGTATCCTTATTTTCTCCCTCAGTTATACTTAACTGGAAGTAACTTGAATCAATTAAACACCTCTTTACTTTAGAAACATGAATTTTCAAAAAAAATGCTTCTCGGGTATTGTTCACTGGTACTGTTCATTTGGTAATCTAGAATACATACTTGACTTTGAAAATTCATAATTAAATCTAGAAATATTGAAATGGAGTGGTTCTAATTTCTAATAAAAGCTCTTTTATTGAACTTTGATTAAAAAAATATAAAACTGAGGTTTCATTGCCCAAATGAAATCAGTTTATTCGTTGAAAAATACTGTTCATTTGATAAATCTAGAAGTTCCAGTTTCTTTGCCTTATTTTCAAAACTTCATTTCTCCTTGCTTACTTATCCAAATGAAAGTTATTATCTATGGATTTAAAGCTCAATATGTGCTCTTTAATTTCATAAAATTTCGTAGAAAATTTCGTTCATTTACTAAGTTAAATTAGTGCTTGAATCTCACTGCCTCTAGATGCATATTTTATCCTATTTTAGATTTTATCTTGAACTTTGAAAACTCATAGAAAATCGAGAACTTAATCAATTTAAGCTTTCTTTGTGTCCATTTAAAACTATGTATCTTGTCATATCCCTAATTTTCTTATCTGATATGTGTATACAGTTTATCTGCAATAGATATGAGATTCTTGGAATAAACTATATCATATTGAGAAAGGAAAGGGAAGGATTAATAACTAAGGAAAGAATAGGGACCTAAACAAAAATTGAAAATCTTGAAGGCAAAGAGTTAAAGTAGAAGAAAAAGGAGGGACCTAAATGCAATTAATGAAAAGTTCAGGGATTAAAGTGCAATTATTCAAAAGTTAAGGGACCTAAATGTAAATATGAAAAAGTTGAGCCAAAACAGGCTAAAAATACCCGAAATCAGATTAGACCCAAATTTTACCAGTAGATAGACAAAAATATTCCAGTCAGTTTAACGTAACACAGAATTTTGATTTGAGGTCCCGATTAATTGATATAAATTCCTGAAGTTGAAAGGAATTATTATAGTATTTTTCAGATCTCAGAATTAGATGAGACCTTATAGGAAATTTATATATTTAATATAAGGATTTATAAAATTGATAGAGTCAGAAAAAGAATCCTGTAGAAGCCATACTGGGATTTTACAGTGAAATAAAATACCCGATAAATAGGATCGGGAGAGTTGTATTGTGAGTAGGGCCATAAAGGCAATACATACAATGAGCCCATATCAAGGCCCAAATGGCGCCATAATGAGCCCAATAAAGTAATAAGACACTTATGTGGGCCAGAGTCTAGAGCAATTTAGGAAAAATGCAAAATTATGAAAATGCCCCTAGATGCCCATATTATACTAGTGATGGATGGAGGGTATTTTGGTTATTCTGGATAGGCCAAAAACATGACATATAGTATAAATATGATTAGTTAGAGTCAGTACATGCTCTGATGCACTGCAAAGAGGGGTGAAATGACAATTATGCCCTTAGGGTCAATATAGTGTAGGAAATGACACCAAGGGTATTTTGGTCATTTCTCAAGGGATGGATGGAAGATAAATACTTAGTCTAACATTGTCAATGGTATGAGAAGTCTAGACATTGATTTCCATGACATAATACATATCCTGGCATAGTATAAAAAAATTAGGAATAGAACACAGTTCGATTGTTGTGAAACTGCTCCGATTGGTATCGGATTGAATTGGAATTTTTCCAAAGGCTTCCGTGCATGAAAATGGCACCACATACCCCCATGAGGTGTCCCTTGAGCTGTCCTTTATGGTGTCATAATTATTCTTTTTGGAAAAAGTTAAATTCAAGATTAAATGTGAGCCCTTAGATCAAACAGTGTACAAATCAATTTTGGCCATCTATTTCAACCCAAATTTCTCTATAAATACCCCCTATTCAGATTTCTTCAGTATGCATGGTGAACCATAGGGAAACTCTTGCAAAATTTCCATTCAACCAAGAAAGAATCACACAAAGTGAAGCAACAATTAAGGTAATCATTTACCTTGATCTTGAGTTTTGTTCTAGCAAGTTAGCTCATGGTTTTAAGGGGTTTTCATGGTATATTTCCCTTATGGTTGCTTCTGGAAGTGCTGCCCATATGTGGTTAAAATATGAGTTTTAGATTATGGATAGTTTAGATAAGCTTAAACAAGCTAGAATCATTTAGGGTTTTGTGTTCTTGCTGGTACTGTACGTGGAACTATTCATATGAGGGAATTTCATGATTTTGATGCTTCCAATGAGTTTAAAATGGAAAATTATGTGGGGATAAAGTAGGAGAACAAGTATTGGAATCAAAATGTGAATTTTTGGAAAAAGGAGGGCTTGCTTTGGTTTGGTACTGTAGCAATTGGAATGTTTTGATTTTGGAAATTCTAATTTCATATTTGGATTCTACATGAAAAATTTTATGGAAATGAACTATGATAATTTATTTTTGAAAGATGGAAGTATGAAACATAAAAGAGAGAAAGAAAGGAAGTTAGTGAAAACCTACTCTTGGATTTGGTTTCAAGTTGAGTTGTAACTTGATATTATTTTGTAATGGCTAGGTTTTGACATTTGTGAAGGAAGGAAATCATCCCAAGAAGGTCTTGACCAAGATAGCTAAGAGGTAGCAAGAATACCGAACTATAGTTTCATGTTTATTTAATTGCTTGCTTGCTTGTTGATTATGTTGTTTGGTTGGGCATGAGAATGTGTCATCATGTTGATGATGAAGTATGAATGATTGCAACTCCTTACAAGTTATGTCATGACAATATGCATGTTAGAGTTTGCTTATGTACCATTATGAAGTAGCTCCCATCTCATAATAACATGATAAGCATCCAATTATTCATGCATGATATTATAGTTTGTGTAACTTGCTATTGGGATTTCTATGAAATCTCATTCCTTCCACATGCATAACTATGTTTTAGGTGCTGGATCCTCTCAAGGGAATAGATTAGATGTTGATGATTAAGGTTGTATAATAAGTTACATGACTTACATGACACTATGGGATGATATGCTAGTATGCATGGTGTATATTTCTGTAACTATGTTTTGAGGCTGTGGTGATGTGATGATGATTCTGACACTTAAATCAACGAGTTTTAGTCTGAAATTTGGCATTATAATAGGTAAGATACATAGATTTAAATGGACAACAAGAAAACCTTAATTGGATAAGTATCCGAATTGTTATGATTTTCCAAAATTGGAACTAAAATCTGGATTGAGATAAAGTGAGTGATTAGAGGCAATGATGTTCACGTGTTGATTTTATATAGTAAATAAACGATTTTTTCTACAACATTTTGTGATCTTAAATAGGACATAAAGAGATTTAATTCTATAGGTAACACGGTTCATTTGGACAAGTAAATCAAGAGAAATGAATTTTTGAAGTTAAAGCAAAGAAACTGGAACTTCCAGATTTTACCAAATGGACAATGTTTTCCAATGATTAAACTGATTTCATTAAGACAATGGAACTTCAGTTTTGTATTTTTCCATCAAAGTTCAATGAAATAGATTTCATTATAAATTGGAACCAACTCATTTTGATTTTTCTACATTTAATTATGAATTTTCAAAGTAGGGTATATGTTCTGGAATTACCAAATGAATACTGAAAGTGAACAGTACCCGAGAGTTATCTTTTGCAAATGAAGGTTTCTAAAGCAAAAGGCTATGTAATTGGTTCCAATGACTTATGAATGAGTATAATTGAGGTTGAAAATAAGGACGTGACATATCTTATATATGTTCATGCCAAATTTTATGTCCAAACTTGTTGGTTAGGTTATCGCAATTACCATCACAATGTTACTGCCTCATAATACAAACACATTGTAATGTACGATGCATCCCATCATATCATCCCATAGTGTCAAATAGTTAACAAAACTTATTATACAAGTTCAAACATTCACATTTACCCTTTTTCCTTGGGAGGTTCTAGCACCTATAACTTGGTTATGCATATGGAAAGAATGAGATTTCATGGAAATCTCAATAGCAAGTCATACAAACTATAATATCATGCATGATTGATTAAATGCCTAACAGGTTATCATGAGATGGGAGCTACTTCATGTTCATACATAAGAAAACTCTAACATGCATATTGTCATGACATTAGTTGCAAGGAGTTGCAATCATTCATACTTCATCATCATCATCATAGTATCATCTTAAGCTTAACCAAACATCACAACTAACAAGATTATAGTTAAGTATTCTTGCTACCTCTTGGGTTATCCTTGACAAACTCTTCTGGAGGTGGTATTCTTTCCACACAAATGTCAAAACCTAGCCATTACAAACTAACATCAAGTTACAACTCAACTTCAAAACAACTCCAAGACTAGGTTCTAACTAGATTCCATTCTTTGTCTACTTTGACTTATGCTTCCATCTTTCTAAAATAAATTCTCATGGTTCATTTCCACATAATTTTTCATATAGAATCCAAATATGAAATCAAATTTTCCAAAATCAAACCACTTCCTTGGCTGCTATACAAAACTTAAATGTCTCATTTATTTTCCAAAAATTCTCATTTTGATTCCAATACTTCAACTACTTGTTTTTCTACCTTATCCCCACACAATTTTCCATTTTAAAACATTTGGAAGCATCAAAATCATAAAATTCTAACATATGAATAGTGATTCATACAGTGACAACCAAGAACACAAAACCCAAACTACATGTATACTTTAATTTTCAAGCTAATACCACTTGATTATATCATGTTTAAACTTGTCTAATGAAACAAGCTTACTTTCATATATCTTAGGGACCATTCAGTAGAATTTAGAACCACTTAAAATACCTTAGAAGTTTATTAGCTAAATCTAGAATTTTACTTTTCCCGAATTACTGTTCATATGGTATTCTAGATTAGGCGATGAACTTCAAAAAATCATAATTAATTCTAAAAATATTGAAATGAAGTGGTTCAAAAAGATAAGTGAAGATAACATCTTTAAGTTTAAGAGAAAAATAATCTCCAGACCAAATACTTAGTCAATTAATACAGTTTAATCGTCAAAGATTACTGTTGATTTGGTAAAAAATTCTGGAAACAGATTTTGGTCCCTTAATTTGGAAAATTTGTTCTCTTTGTACAGATATCGAAATAAGGCATTCTTGGTGTCAAACTAAAGCTTGACATGTTAACTAAATGTTCATAAAATTTCATACATTTATTCAATCATTTACTATTTTTCATTACGTCATGACCATCACCACTTATATTGGTCATATAGCAACATTAAATATAACAATTCCTCACATAACATATATACTATCCAATCCCTAACTCCTCTTCATGCTTCATCTATTAGGAATTGGAAGACACACAGCGGAAATTAACTTAAAAATTTTTTCCATTCCAGGATCTACCGTATGTGTTTAAGTCAAGTGGGAAGAAGCATTACCCTCAGTGTTCCTTAGCGACTTCCACAGCTTCTGGTCACGACGTTCACAGCTTCTCTCCACGACTCGTGCTCCCTTTCTGATCACAAGAAGTCGACGACTCAGGTCAGCTTCCTCTACTGGTATCCACATGAAGGGCGTTTTAACCATGAACGACGTACTAGCATCTCCTGTCCCTCCAGGGCTTTCTCAAGAATTTGTCCTCTCCGTCTTTATTTTGGCAGTTTCTTATCTGCAAACCTTTTGCAAATTCCCCTTCGGCCTTTCTGTGTTCTATATATTTTAAAACGTAGCTCCTAAAATCAGATATATAGGATGCTATGCGTTTTTCCTCTACCAAATTGGATTTTGGAGTTAATCTTATATTAATTCCAAAATTAATACAATATCATATATTGTATAATTTGATAAGAAACTAATTAAATAAATAATATTTATATGAAATTCGTCCCACAGATTTAATTCACCTATTTATTTAACTTAAAATAAAGATAAGACTGAACTATATTTTATTTATTCTCATAAATCAAATTTGAGATATCATATCAATTTGAATTTCAAATTCAAACGTGATAGAGATTTAATTTATCCTTATAAATTAAATCTCATATATCTCTTATATATAATGTATATATACGAATTTATATATATACGAATATAAATATAAATATATACATCCACCCTAGATCATTCATTGAATCTGGACATGTCTTAGATTCAATGAATCTAGACATCATAGCTCGTGTTGGGCTATTTTGTGTGCGACCCTGTAGGCCCATATGAAGTTGGCAGTGGGCCATTTGCTATACTACCCAAATCATATGAGGATCGTTAAATGATGTAACCTTTTATACAACCATATCATGTCCCTTCTGTCACGTGAATATTTTGGTCATGGATGAGGCATGGATAATGTCATCCTCCTATTCCTGACCATTACTTTCTCGATCCCTGAGTAGTCTGACTATAGAAATGGAACTACCTTTCCATTACAATATGGCCATACATTTCTCAGACTCACTCATCGAGGGGCCTAGTAATATCTCTCTACGAATGTGAGGGACAAATTTCATCTTGACCATTCACATTCCTCCACATGAAAAACCACTAAGCCCGAATATAGTCTTTATGATCACTCGGTCAAAAGTGACTTTTGACTAGGTCAAAGTTGAGCGTTTGTCATGTAGGAATCCATGATGATCTCAGGTCAAAGGGCATAGTGACATGGTTTGTATATGAGAGAAGCTTATGACGTAACCCATGCAGCTCTCTCATAGCGGGTCGGTCCAACACCTTGTACTCTTACATGTGCCTATAACTTTGATTTATATCTCTATACATCTTCAAAATCATACTGGTCTTATTTCATCTCTGATCCCGCATAGATGACCGACCAGGGACATTTAGGATAAGATCATGAATTATCCAAGGATGGTCATCACAGTAAACATGTAAATAATATGATAACACAATTAATAAATTCATAAATCAATAATGTCATAAGACAATGATTGGCCCCTAGGGTATGATTTCCAACATCATCATCCTCTTTCATCATTCATAAACCTACTAGGGTTGGGATTACATAGAAGGGTGAGATTTTTGGGGAAATCTTAGTAGTAAACGGTACTAAACAATGCATGCATTAATGTAAATACTTGTGCTTGCTTGTGAAAATGTTAACATTGGGTAATATGCATGCTTCCATGTAATATATGAAATACAATTGGATAAAGTAATCATAGAAACATAGCTTCAATCATAAGAACATATGCAACACAATTCAACAAAGCCATAGCACAACCAAGCATAATATTCAATACATACAAGTTTAGGATAAGTTTACTACCTCACTTGCTTGATTTCTTTCACTTTAACTTTGCCTCTTTCTTCTTACTTCTCTTGGATGTGTGGCTGGCTCTTTGGAGTCCATAATCAAATCCTAACATCACATAATCATTCATCCATTACAATCTAACTTTCTCTTGAACATTGAGCTCATTTAACAATATTAACTTTTCTTAATCTTAATGGACTTGGCCTTTGAACCAATTGATGTCTTGACTTTACCCTACACAATTCCACCTTTTGAATCCATTTATGAGCTTAGAATTATGAAATTCCAGCTCCTATACACTGTTCTGGACAGAGTTTAAAAAAATGCATAATTCTTCCAAAAATTCTCATATTGATTCCAATGCTTCCCATACTTGTTTCTCTACTTTATCCCACACTTTTTATTTTAAAACCATTGGAAATATCAAAATCATGAAATTCTAATCACGGTTCATACTAGTGAATAGTAAAAGAGAAGAACTTCAAAAACTACAACTTGGAATTCTAATGCTTCCAAGGTTCAAAAGCTATCCAATCCTACACAAAATTATCATACGAATTCAATGGAAGCATTATATCATTGAAACTCCATCTCCTTCTATCATGAATAGTGTAGACCGAAATGGTTCAACCATGGCAAAGACAAGAATATCAACTTGATTCAATAACCAATCACCTAACTAGCTTGTTTAAACTTCAATCACATATCTCTAACTTTAATTTCTTCTTTCTCCTTTCATCTAAGGTTTTGGACAGCACATACACCTTAGATAAAACTCAACTTTCATCCATGAAAACCCTAAGTTTAAGCTCCTAAATCAAAGGAAAATAAGCTAAGATAGATTGCTTACCTTTAATCTCTAGCTTGTTTGAACTTTGGTACCTTGAATCTTCTTTGTCTTGGCTTGATTTTTCATTTTCCAAGAGGTTCCACAAGGGTCCTTGCTCCATGGTTTGCATAAGAAATTGTGGGGGTATTTATAGCCAAATTCATTGGAAAATCAATGGCCAAGATCACTTGTGCACTATTTGATCTAATGGCTCATAATTGCTCTTACATCAAGCTTGCCCACCAAGCTAATTTGAGATAACATCACATGACAAAAATTTTCTCCTCACCTTGTCTTGGACGCCATGTGTGAGGGTGTGTGGGTCCCACCATGTGCAAAACCTAATTCTCACTTTATTTCTTTTTCTTTTCTTTTTCAAAAATCCATAAATCATTCACTATTGGACTTGGGCTCCAAGACAACTTTTAGGACTTATTGGGCTGCCCTATGATTAAATATTGGACTGCCTTAGGCCTTTCTTGGGTCCCATAGCTAATTGGCTCAAATCCTAAGGTACTTATTGTAAGGAATTGGAAGACACGCAGCGGAAATAAACTTTAAAAATTTTCCATTCCTTGCCAGGATCTGCCGTATGTGTTTAAGTCAAGTGGAAAGAATCATTACCCTTAGTGTTGCTCAGCGAATTTCACAGCTTCTCTACGTGGGTGGTGATCTCTTTCTGATCGCAAGAAATCGACGGAGTGTTCCTCAGCGACCTTGACAGATTCTCTCCGCGGACGGTGGTCTCTTTCCGATCACAAGAAGTCGACGCCTCAGGTCGGCTTCCTCTACTGGTATCCACACGAACAGCGTTCCAACCACGAACGACGTGCTAGCGTCTCCTGTCCCTCCAAGGCTTTCACAAGTCTCCGTCTCTATTTTGGCAGTTTCTTGTCTGTAAACCTTTTGCAGATTCCGTTCGGCCTTTTGTGTTCTGTGTTATTTTCAAACGTAGCTCCTCCAATCAGATATAGAGGATGCTATGCGTTTTTCCACTTAACCTAATTGGATTTTGGAGTTAATCTTATATTAATTCCGAATTGATACAATATCATATATTGTATAATTTTATAAGAAACTAATTAAATAAAATAATATTAAATCCGTCCCACAGATTTAATTACCTATTTATTTAACTTTAAATAAAGATGAGACTGAGTTATATTTGATTTATTCCCATAAATCAAATTTGAGATATCCTATCAATTTAAATTTCGAATTTCAAACGTGATAGAGATTTAATTTATCCTTATAAATTAAATCTTATAAATATCTCTTATATGAGATATCCTATCAATTTGAATTTCGAATTTCAAACGTGATAGGGATTTAATTTATCCTTATAAATTAAATCTTATAAATATCTCTTATATGAGATATCCTATCAATTTGAATTTCGAATTTCAAACGTGATAGGGATTTAATTTATCCTTATAAATTAAATCTCATATATCTCATATATATAATATATATATATACGAATTTATATATATACGAATATAAATATAAATAAATATATATACATTCACCTGGATCTTTCATTGAATCTGGACATGTCTTAGATTCAATGAATCTGGACATCATAGCTCGTGTTGGGCTATTTTGTGTGCGACCCTGTAGGCCCATATGAAGTTGGCAGTGGGCCATTTGCTATATTAGCCCACAAGTCGCAAGCGGTCTCTAGCAAGACATAACAACTACCCAAATCATATGAGGATCGATAAACGATGTAACCTTTTATACAACCATATCATGTCCCTTCTGTCACGCGATATTTTGGTCATGGATGAGGCATGGATAATGTCATCCTCCTATTCCCGACCGTTACTTTCTCGATCCCTGAGTAGTCTGACTATAGAAATGGAACTACCTTTCCATTACAGTATGGCCATACATTTCTCAGACTCACTCATCGAGGGGCCCAGTAATATCTCTCCACGAATGTGAGGGACAAATTCCATCTTGACCATTCACCTTCCTCCGCATGAAAAATCACTAAGCCCGAACATAGTCTTTATGATCACTCGGTTAAAAGTGACTTTTGACTAGGTCAAAGCTGAGCGTTTTGTCATGTAGGAATCTATGATGATCTCAGGTCAAAGGGCATATTGACATGGTTTGTATATGAGAGAAGCTTATGACGTTACCCATGCAGTTCTCTCATAGCGGGTCGGTCCAACACCCTGTACTCTTACATGTGCTTATGACTTTGATTTATATCTCTATACATCTTCAAAGTCATACTGATCTTATTTCATCTGTGCTCCCACATAGATGATCGACCAAGGACATTTAGGATAATATCATGAATTATCCAAGGATGGTCATCATAGTAAACATGCAAATAATATGATAACTCAATTAATAAATTAATAAATAAATAATGTTCATAAGACAATGATTGGCCCCTAGGGCACGATTTCCAACACTTATATCGATATCCTTAAAATATCTAAATTTTGAAATAAATGCTAGACACCTCTTTTAATGGTTCTAACATTTTTAGAAATTCATTATAATATAAAATAAATCCCTTACAAAGTCTCAAAATTTTTTGAGACTCATAAGTCCTGATAAAAATTCCCTACATTTCTTTAAGACCCTTTATTAGTGTCCGATTTCACTTTAATTTTTCAAAGGGCATTATCGTATTTTCACACCTCATCAGAGTATTCCCTGACCTTGATCAACTATTTTAGGAACTCTCCTTGACTGTCTAACCTTAGTCAAATGACCAAAATGCCCTTCGTCTGACTCTGACTCAGACTCTGACTCAATGACAACACATTGGCATACTCAGTGGCATTTTCATAATTTTATATTTTCCCATTCTTTATTAGCCTTAGCCCACATACTTTCTAAAAATATTATTGGGCCTATAAGGCACCATTTTGGACCCTATACATGATCCACTACCTTCATGGGCTCAACTCTTGAGAAATTCCCTCGAAACATATTTATCGGGTGTTTTAATCCACTGTAAATTCCATAATAAATTCTACAGAATTTCTTTTTAATCTATGTCAGTTTCATAAATTCTCATATTAATTACAAGAATTTAGTACCAAATTTCATCTGATTTTGAGATCCAGAGGATACTATATTAATTTCCATTTATTTAGAAATTAATATAAATTTTTCGGGACCTCAAATAAAAATTATGTGTTGCGTCAAACTGATCAGAATAATTTTCTCTATTTATTGGAAAAATTTGGGACTAATATGATTTTGGTCATTTTTGGGCCTTTTCTGGCTCCACTTTCAATAATTACCATTTTGCCCTTGAACTTTTGAAAAGTACACTTTACACCATAAAACTTTTAAACTTTCCATTTTAGTCCCTCATCTTTATACCTTTGTCTAATCATTATTTTTCCTTTCTATTCATCATCACAATCCTTTCCAAACATCTTTCACTATTAGTATTATACAGATAGAAAAAGTAAGATGTGACATTTCTACCCCCTTAAAATAAATTTTGTCCTCAAAATTTACTTAGCACCTCAGTCAACTTATCTTATATATATATCCTTTTCCCACTTTATGACTAAGGATTTGGGGTATCTATTTCTTGTCTTCTCTCTTGACATCTTAGTGAAGTACTTTTCATATCCGCAGATCTTCATATCTTTGTTGTAATTATTCTTCGTTTCTAAATCAACTCAATTAGAGTTGAACTCTACTTCATTCTATTACTTGCTCACTTGCTATGCATCTATTTGCATATGGACTTCTCACTATACTGGACTTGTGAGTAGTGTCTATTTCTTTCATATAAATCTCTCGAACACTGTTGTATTCTAGAGTTTTTGTCAACTACTCATCATATCTCTTCTTCTTCTTATCATATTTAATAATTCATCATAATACAGATAGAGGACTTATGTCATTATTCTTTATGTACTTTACTACTAGATAGGAGCACATACACTAACATTCATAATGTTTGGCCAACATGTTGTAGGACTACATACCTGCCCATGAATGCAAAGCTCTAACACTGGAGCTCAAGTATTCCTTTTCTGAATATGCACAGCTCTATCACATGGAGCTTGCATTGCTCTATCATTTTGAGCTTTAGCATATTTTACAAACATAATATAATGCCTGGCATTTTATGCAAGGAGTGAAAGCTCTCACTTGCTATTTCATATGTAACATAACATTCAAACATCTTATCCCTTTCAAAAAGAGAGCCTCTCTATTTGTTTACAAAGTACTCTTTATGTTATGAGTTAACCAACTTGTGAAGCTTTTCTACCGTAACATTTTCCTTGGTATTCATCCTTCCAAAGAAATACTGCACTTATGACTCATTAATTTCTTTCTCTAGGCTAGGTCTACTGCAACCCTCAGAATCTACTACAATCAACTGTAAGCCTCTTCAGGATCTAACTGTGACCCTATAATTTTATTCTCTGTGAGCCATGCTAGGATCTAACTATAATCCTCCAGAATCTACTATGATTCCGTTATATTTTATTCTCATCTCTGGAAGACCTAACCAACGGACAAAGTTACAAGGTTAGCCACTTCCACTTAGTTGTTAACTCACCATATAATTCCCCAAAAATGATCACATAAGCCAATATTATCTACTAGAACTTTACTCATTTCCTCTATCACTCAGGAATTTCTCATATCATTCCCATCTTTCATAACTTTATTATGTCCATTACTGCAAAGAGCTACATAGGCTCTACCATGCACATATCTATCATAATATGTTCATCTTATCTGGTGGATATTACTCTACATGAGCTGCACTGTCTATCCATCTCTTGTTCATTATTACAACAAAGGGGCATTTTCGTAATTTTGTATTTTTCTCGGGTTCCTCTAGACACTGGCCCATTTGACTGTTCAAATATCTTATTGGTCCTTTTGGATGCCATTTTTAGCCTCTATATGGGTTCAATACCTTTATGGCTCAATTCCAAAGAAACCTCAATTGAAGGTATTTATCGGGTATATAATTATACTGTAAATTCTATTAAAAATTCTACATAACTCCTTTTTAAGCTCTATTAGTTTTATAAATTTCTATATTAATTATGAGAATTTACTATCCAATTTCATCTGATTAAGAAATCCAGAAGGTCTTGTAATAATATCTAGATTTTAAAAATTAATATAAATTATCTGGGGCTTCAAAATCAGAATTTTGAAAAATATGCCTAGCCAATTTTAATTCTCTATTTAGTGGTAAAATTTGGGACTTCAACATTTTTGGGCAGTTCTGGGACTTTTCTGGCATAACTTGCTCATAATTACAATTTTGCCCCTTAAACTTTTACTTAATTATATTTAGGTCCTCAAACTTTTTGAAATTATACTTATTGACCCAATTTTTTCTCTACTTATTTTGCCCCATAAACTTTTCTAAATTTCACTTAGGCCCTTGAACTTTCTATTATTTTCAATTTAATCCCTTTCCTTTTTTGGATTGCAACATTTTTCTTAAAGAATCTTATGTACATTATGTACAAATTGTATATATATATCATATAAGAAAATTGGGGATATGACAAGAAGTATAAGTATGGAAATTTTTTGAAAAATAGGCATTTTCAAGAGCTTTATCAAATAGCCAATCAAATTAATTCCCTCTCCCCACACTTAAACCAGATGTTGTCCTCAACACAGTACTAAAGCATATGTCAAAGGAAAAAGGGAAGATGGTTAAAGTGTCATGTGCTAAAAGGGAGATTTATTCAAAGAAAAACTAACCTAAAACTAAGAAATCCTTAAAATGCAACATATTCTAAGAAATTGTTAAAAGATATAAAGCAATAAATTTAGATTATTCTACTTTTTACTATTGGGATTGTCCCTCCCCCACACTTATCTCAAACAATAAAACTCAAAATATATAGAAAGATAAGATAAGGAAAGAGACAACCTAGTGCCTTTATGCAGCTTAAGGGTCTTGAAATTGAAAATTTCATCGATGATGAGGAACATGCTCTCACTTAAGTGTACCTTCTCTACATAGCTTTCTCTAGGCTTTTGAGGTGGTGGCTCGGGGTTGTGGAGGCACCATAATATAGGGAATATGGTGATCACCATACAATTCTCCTAAGTGAGGCACTTGCAAGAGATTCAAAAAACTACAAGAAGGACCTTTTCTAACTCCAAGTATGGGACAAGAATAAAAATATGTGAAGCCATGGAAATCCTTCAAGCATGCTAGGTTAGTAATCAAGACACTTGATATGAGAACTATATAAGAGATATAAGAACTCAAGTTTTTCTCACATCCAAGAAAATCAATAAAACTCCCTTCAGTAAGAGTCTTAACTTCAACATGAGGAATTGGAATATAATAATTAATGATTATTTCTTAATCGGGTGGCAAATCACATGATAATATCTCATCCTTATCAGTACTCTCATTTGCATCCTCCTGAATGGTAAGCATGATTTGTAATGGTTTAAGATTGGTCTTATGCCTCATTTTCTTTGTTCTGGCATTTTGTGATGTTAGAGCGACTTCCTTAATTATTATAGTAGCATTGTCTTCATTATACAATTTATTGGGTCCTGGAAATACAACAAAAACACCTTCCTTAAGCCTTTTAGGACTATTAAAAATTAGAAGAATGGCATCTTTATCAACTCCATCATGTTCATGCAATGTAGCTAACTTTCTAGATAATTAAGTACAATTCATACAAAGTAAACTATCACTACATGTACATGGAAATGATGTATGTGAGGTATGATTATTAGAATTTCCTTTAAGAACTTTATTGTCCTTATGTGCATGTAAGGGGAGAAGGAGATTCAAGTAAGTTCTCATTACAATTTAAGTCAATATTAGCCCTCAAGTAGGGCTTAATGTTCACAACATATTCACTATCATCACTAGTACAAGAGGATACACATGTTGTACTAGGTATACTAAGAAAAGAAATATGATCAAGCATATTATTATCATTACATAAAGAGGTAGATGCATCGCAAGTAACATCTGTATTTAAGGTATTACCATTAGAGTTAACATCTTTAAGGATAGGAGCTATAGTACTAAAGGGAGAATATGACTCTTTTGGGGTTTGTTATTGACTTACCTTTTGTTGGCTATTGTTTGAGGCTTTGTCTAAAGTTGTTACTTTCTTCTCACATGAATGTTGAGGATATGAGGCTCCTTCTTTTCCTTTAAATTCAATATGGGTTGTGCACTCAAAAGCTTATCCATAATACACTTATATTCCTCTAATTCTTCAAACCTTATAAATACCTCTGCGTCAATAAGTAATGAGGGGGATTGTGATACCAAGTGATCATATAGTGTTTTCATAAATCGTATATCCTCATCCTTAGAAATAGAAAGGAATGAGGAATGCTTACTAAACTAAGAGTCACTATATGGCTTGCATGACTGGGTTAGGGGTTGTACGGTGGCACATATAGAGTAAATAAAGGTTTAGAGTGGGGTCTATGTGGTGGGAAGGGTGGTTCATTATATAGTTGAGGTCACAATTAAGCCATATATTGTTGGCTACTCATGACAAATGATCTAAGAAGCTCCTAAGCTTCGTGTGCATTTAGCTCCAACAACTCTCCTCTAGCTGCACTGTCTATTATTTTTGGTCCCGCTATTTCAATCCCAAATTTTATTAAAAGATTTGTGGATGTTCTGTGCAATGTAGTTATTTGCTTTCTTACCTGATCATTTAAAATACTATAACATGTGAAAGACTGGGAGGGCATGGTTAGATTAGGATTATATTGATGATGATTATTAAACCAAGCTATTATATAATTTAGAGAAGGTAGAAAATGTAAATAACGATAAATTAAAAAATGAAAAAAATAAACAATATAAAGAAAAATAGAAAAACTAACACAAACATTCAAACTTGGCAAAAATAGGTCAGGCCTAATAGCTAAAGCTATTAAAAATATTTAGAACATTGAAAACTTGTAGTATGAATTTTTTTAGATTATTCTAGGCAAGTTAGAAATAATTCTAGCAAGCAGTGAGGATCAAACTGAAATATACCAAACTAAAAAATACCTAAAGATTAAACTCTACTACACACTAAGAAAAATAAAGGCAGAAAAAAGAGAGAACACACTTACTTAATCTTGGAGTCAAGGGAATTGACTCCCCGACAACAGTGCCAAACTTTGATGTCGCTTGTCGTTAGAGATCAAATTATTTACTAAATTAATCTCTATATACTATAGAAGGCAACCTAGGTCGTATTCTTTATGTTAAGTCAATGATTGGGTTAACTCTAGATTAGACTAAGTATGCATAGAAGTAGTAGTAGAAGAGAACTTGGTTAATGATTTTTAGAAGATAAAAGAAGATAATAACAAACATAAAATAAAATGAAAGCAATAGTATAGAATGATATCACCAATAAGATGAGCGCTCCCAAGGATTGATTCGTTACTATCATCATTCAATAATATTTTGGGGTTATAACAATTATATATGTTAAATCCAATGTTTTGATAATGACAACTAATTGGAAAAGATTTCAAACGGATTTCAAAATGTAACTTAATTGATAATGAGAATTTATCAATAAGCTTTTCAATAAGATAGTTATTCAATAAGTAATTCGATAAATCAGAAAGAACTTTTGAAGGAAAATATAATTTTTGAAAAGTAATTATCGATGACCTATTCGATAAGGTTTCTTATTGATAAAGACTTCGAAAAGTCAATTAGATATTTAGCTTATGAAGATTATGAGTCATTATTTTCAAACTAAAGTTATTTGAAGAGTTATTCGATAAGTGGATTTATCAAAGAAGCTATTTGATAAGTATTTCATAGACTTAGCTTTGGAAAATAATTTTATGAAAAGCTTTATCGAAGCATTAATCAACAGAGTATTTATCGATAAGATATTCAATAAATAAAATTTGATTTTCAAAGAAGTCATTCTATTTTCTAAAGCTCATTTATCGAAGGATTATTTGATAAGGGGATTTATCAAATACCTTTTGATAAATAAGAGAAAATTTCTAAGTCTTTAAAAGCACTAAACTATGATCTTTCACACTATTTTCTTTTGATAAAATATTAATTTATGTAAACATGTTTTATAAAATCTTATGATAAAAAAATAAAAAGGTTTATAGGTTTAAAATTTGATCATTGAAAATGTGTTTGAAATTGTCTAGATCACCGAGTTTGAGTTTTCTGATACATGATTTTACAGTGATCTAATCAAATTGAATTGTTATCTTCTTAAAATTGATATTTGGAACTTTAAGTTACAATTATATAAGATCGAGTTTGAGAAAGAAGAAATAAATCGTTTCAGATTCAAATCATTGGAATCTTGATGTTGATTAATGCTCTTGATGTGATTTAATTGTTTGAAATATTTTGATGAAGATTCATTTATTATAATGCTTTATTGATTTATTTCAATCATCTCTCCATAATTAAGAAAGATTATTCATAAAAGATTCTTTGTAAAATTCATTATGCTCTTACTAATAAACTATTAAATCAGGTCATTTATCAAAGAGATCTTCGAAAAGATTATTTGTTAAGAATAATCTGTCCTGGAATGAGTTTAACGATCTTATGAATTACTTGAATTTGACTAAATGAATGAACTTCATGAATTCTATAGCCTGATCTTAGTTGATTATATGCTGACTTGTTCTGTTATGATTTAATCTCTATTTTGATTTATTGAGCTAAATTATAAACTTGACCTGTATTACTAAATGATATTGATTCTTGATCTTATTTGTTAAAGTAATCATATAAACTTGAGTTTCCAAAATATGATGTATGATTTGAGAAAATATCATAATGATTGAAAGTCTATTTGAGAAGTTTTTAAAAGAATGTATTTTAGTCTTTATCAATAAGCTATTCAAAGAGCATATTTATTAAAGAAGACTTCAATAAATAACATATTGTAAAATATATCGATAAATCAGAAAGTATATGATTTGAAAGAAAATTCTTCGAAGAGTTTATTGATAAGGACATTTATCAAGGAACTATTCGATAAATCATGAACTATCATTTTACAATTTATTAAGATTTATCAAAGTCATTTTTTATAAGACTAATTATCGAAGAATTGCTCGAAAATGTTTTAACTGTTTCAAATGTAATTCTTTAGCAATTTATCGATGACTTTTTCGATAAAGGTGATATTCAATAAGCTCTTTTATAATTGAAGCCATTTTACTAAAAGAATTTAAAACCATACTTTATCGTATCTTGATCTTTAATTCTAAATAATTTGGATTCACTTACTATATGCTTACACTAATTATATATCATTACTAAAGCATATTTCAAGATCATTTCAAGCTAAAACAAAATTAAATGAAGAGATCAACTAAAGAGCCAAAAAGATCCACGTTAGCAAATATACAATGGCTATCACAACAACTACTTCAAGGGATTTATGAAGAACAAAGTATAAAAGAAGAAGAAGCCAAACTAAGGAAAGCAAAAGTTGGGAAAAAGTAAGAACTTACCTCAAATGACTACAATACACTTCAATCACATTTACTTATTGTATCTCTATTTTACTTTATTTCTTATCTTTTGGTCCAGAGCATATCATTTTCTTCAAAGAGAGAAACATGAGAGCTTGAACTTAAGTATGTATCAAAATTCATTCTATTGAGAGAGATTTACGATTGTATTAATCACTTTTCAAATTGCTCAAGAAGATTCTTAAGTGTTATAGCCTTACGAGTGTAAAGGGGAATGGGAGGGATTCTCACTGATTGTATACCTTACGGGTTGTAAAGAGGAGTGAGAGGGGATTCTCATGTTAATGTACTGAGCCACTAAGGTCCACTGAATCTTGGAGTATAGTGGAACACTTAGAGGAGCTCTCTGGGGTTTAGATGTAGACCAAGTGGATTAGGCTGAACCAGTATAAATCGACTTGTATAATCCTTCTTTATTTAGTGATATCATTCTAAACTCTTCTATTTAAATTTATTCAAATATCTTCAGAGTTTTCAACATTTTTAAAACTAAACCAATTCACCCTGTCTTGGATGAAACAACCATTCTAACAATATATGCTAAGTCTATAACATCCCAAATTTTCCCTATGTGTATATGACTAATAGAGGAAAGAGGTTCTGAAGAGATTGGGATGGTAATTAGAAGAAAAGATAATGATTAAGATAAGTGTTAAACCAAAGAAAGAGAGAAGGTATAAAGTTGTTATGGCTCTAAAAAAGTTAATAAGTAAATCTAATTCATCAAAGGATATATGTATATTGGTTGCAAAAAATTTCAGTGTGGAGGAAGTAGACAAGTGGTCAAAGGCGCTAGAGTAATTTGTGAGGTCTTGTGTTTGAGACCTGGCAACCGCAGGAAGTGAGGTTTTTATTTTTCTCTGACACATGAAATTACATAAATGCCCTTCTCCCCTTTTCAGCAGAAACCATACGCTATTTTCATTTTCTTCTCTGAATATCTTCAGCGATGCAGGCGGGAAGGGAGTAGCGAAAGATGTATCACACCACTGGTGCTGTGTGCTCAGGTGATTGTTTTTGTCAGTATTCCTTCCACCTTGTCCCATCGCCAGCCTTCATCCTCCTTTGTTGGGCTATATCTAGTTTAAAGTGTCGACAACGAGAAAAGAGGAGAAGCGTCGTGGAATCCATCCTAATCTCATCCTTCCATTTTTCTGGCTGTTGTCGTTGTGCTTGCGTAATCAATTTTCCATCATCCCCTATTATTTGGGTTGTTGCCACCAATATTTGAATGCTCTATCGCCACTTCCCTATTCTGACACGTGAAGTCATGAGAGTAAGAGTATGATAGAAGAGAGAAGTGTGTACAGTGGAAGGAAGGGAGATAGAGAAGTGGCAATGATTTGGAGTCAGACAGAGTGATAGTGAGCATAGCATGAATCTCTTCCTGCGCACCTAGAAGTTATTGTCCTTCGCTGTGCAGGTATTGAAATGTCTGGTTGCTCTTCTCTTTTCTTTATTTTCAGACAGTGTTGACTGTGCAATATAGATGCCATATTTTCTTTTGTTCTATTTTTGTTTCTGTTGAGCTATGCAATAGGAAGCATTGATTTGGTTTGATTTTCTCTATTTGTTGTGTTCTGTTGAGTATGTGTGTGGGTGAAACCATGAGGAAAGAGGAAAATAGAAGTCAGTTACTGTGTGAGTGTTGCAGCTATTGGGTTTTGAAATATCCTTACTTTCATACGTCTTAGGGACCATTCAGTAGCATTTAAAACTATTTACAAGACTTTAGAAGTCTATTAGTTAAATTTGAAAAATTTCTCTTTCTCGAGTTACTGTTCATATGGCATTCCACATTACGCAATGAATTTCAAAAAATCATAATCAATAAAAAAATAGAAATGAAATGGTTCAAATAGCTACATGAAGATAACATCTTGAAATTTAAGGGAAAAATAATTTCTAGACCAAATGCTTAGCCAATTAATACAGTTTATTCATCAAAGATTACTGTTCATTTGGTCAAAAATTCTGAAAATACATTATGGTCCCTTATTTTGGAAAATTAGTTCTCTTTGTACGACAACAAAATAAGGAATTCTTGGTGTCAAAATGAATCTTGGCATGTTAACTAAATGTCTGTAAAATTTCATACATTTATCTCATCATTTACTATTTTTCATTACATCATAATCATCACTACTTGCATTAGTCAAATAGTAACATTACATATAATAATTCCTCACATAACATTTATACTATCCAATCCCTAGCTTCTCTTCATGCTTCTTCAATCCTCTTCCATCATCAACAAGCCTGTGGGATTGGGATTACATGGAAGGGAATGAGATTTCTGGGGAAATCTCAGTAGCAAATGGTACTAAACAATGCATGCATTAATGTAAATACTTGTGCTTGCTTGTGAAAGTGTTAACATTGTGTAATGTGCATGCTTCACTGTAACATATGAAATACAATTGGCCAAAGTAATCATAGAACAAAGCTTCATACATAAGCACATATGCAACACAATTCAACAAAGCCATAGCACAATCAAGCAAAACATTCAATGCATACAAGTTTATGATAAGTTTACTACCTCATATACTTGACTTTCTTTTACTTTATCTTGCTTCTTTCTTCTCACTTCTCTTGGATATGTGGCTTCCTCTTTTGGAGCATACCAATCAATTCCTAACATCACATAATCATTCATTCATCACAATCTAACTTCCTTGAGCATTAAACTCACTTTAACTAACATAACTTCCTCTTGAACATTAAGCTCATTTAACTACATTAAATTTCCTCAATCTTAACTAATAGACTTGGCCTTTGAATCAATTAATATCTTGAATTTACTCTATATAATTTCATCTTTTGAAATTCTATTTATGACCTTAGAATCATGCAATTCCAGCTCCTTCATGGCTTGCTGGATAGAACCGACAACATGTACATAATTCTTTTAAAAATTCTCATTTTGATTCTAATACTTCCCATACTTGTTTCTCCACTTATCCCACAAAAATTTTCATTTTGAAACCATTGGAAGAATAAAAATTATGAAATTCCAATAACTATTCATGTGAGTGAACAGTACAGAGGAGAATTTCAAAAACTACAATCTTGGAATTTCAACGTTTCCAAGGTTCAAAACCTATCCAATCCCATACAAAATCATCCTATAAATTCAATGTAAGCCTTAAATCATTGAAATTCCATTTCCTTCCATCATAAACAGTGCAAACCAAACTAGTTCAACCATGGCAAAGTCAAGAATATCAACTTGATTCAACAACCAATCTCTTAACTAGCTTATTTAAGCTTCAATCATAAATCTCTAACTTTAATTTCTTCTTTCCCTTTCATCTAAGATTTTTGGACAGCACAACACCTTATAGAAAACTCAACTTTCCTCCATGAAAACCCTAAGTTCAAGCTACGAAATCAAAGGAAAATAAGCTAGGATAGATTGCTTACCTTTAATTTATAGCTTAGTTGAACTTTGGTACCTTGAATCTTCTTTGTCTTGGCTTGAGTTTTCATTTTGCAAGCATTTCCCCAAGGTTGACATGCCACAATTTTGCTTCAGATTTGAGGGGGTATTTATAGAAAAATCTCATAGAAAATCAATGGCCAAGATTACTTTGTGCATTATTTGATCTAATGGCTCACATTTAATCTTGGACTTAACTTTTTTAAAAAGAGAATTATGAAATCACCAAGGGACATCTCATAGGTCTAGTTGGCAAAATTCTAATGGGGAGAAGTTTCTAGAAAAATTCTAGTTCAATCTGGTACCGGCTCAGTCTATTTCCCCAAAAACCAGACTGTTTTATAAATCTAATTTTTCTGAAATTTCATAATATACTGTCTAACCTTAAATCTAGTAACCAGGTTCTCCATACCATTGAAATTCTTGGACTGGGTCAAAACTCAATTACAGATCCGTTGGGAAATGACTGAAATGCCCTTGGTCCACTATCTTGCACTATATTAACCCTAAAGGCATAATTGTCATTTTACACTCCTTTATACTGCATCAGGGTGTATACTAGCTCTAACTAGTCATCTTTATACTAGCTTGGATATTTTTGTCCTGTTCATAATGACCAAAATGCTTTCCATCCATCACTGGTATAATCTGGCCACACAGGGGCATTTTCGTAATTTCACATTTTTCTGGAGTTGCTCTGGACTCTAGCCCACTTAACTGTCCAACTACCTTATTAGGCCTCTTGGGATGCCATTTGGGCCTCAATATTGATCCATTACCTTTATGGCATAAATCCCAAGGAACCTCTCCCGACAGCATTTATCGGGTATTTTATTCCATTGTAAATTCTCGTAAGAATTCTACAGGATTCCTTTTCTGACTCTGTTAATTTTATAAATTCTTATATTAAATGTAGGAATTTACTGTAAAGTTTCATATAATTATAAGGTCTAAAAAATACTGTAATAATTCTTCTTGACTTCAGGAATTCATATAAATTAATCGGGACCTCAAATCGAAATTATGTGTTGCGTTAAACTGATTAGAATAATTTTGTCTAATCTACTAGTAAAATTTGGGACTAAACTGCTTCTGGGCAGTTTTTGGCCTTTTTCAGTTCAACTTTCTCATAATTACATTTTTGTCCCTGAACTTTTGCTTAATTACATTTAGGTCCCTTAACTTTAGATAATTACCACTTTTGGCCTAAACTTTATTTCTACTTTCATTTTTGGCCTTCAACCTTTTCTAATTTTCATTATAGACCCTCTCTTCCTTCAAAACTCATATAACCTTTATTATTCCTTCTTATCATCGTCATAATTCTTTCCAAACCTCTTTCCACTATCAGTATTATACAGATAGGGAAAAATTAGGATATGACATTTTTAGCCCCCTTAAAATAAATTTTGTCCTCGAAATTTACTCAGCACCTTAGTCAATAATCTTGGATAAATATCCTTTTCTCACTTTATGACTAAGGATTGGGATATCTACCTCTTATCTTCTATCTTGATATCTTTAGCGGAGTACTTTGTATATCCGAAGATTTTCATATCATTATTGTGCTCATTCCTCTGTTCTGAATCAACTAAATTAGAGTTGAATTCTACCTCATTCTATTACTTGCATATTTACTATGCATTTATCTGCATATGGACTTCTCACCATACTAGACTTGTGAGTAGTGTCCATTTCTTTCATATTAAACTCTCTCGAATACTGCTATATTTGGGAGTTTCTGTCAACTACTCATCATACCTTTACCCTGTATCTCTTATTATTTCACTGAGTATCTAGCTGAATTCTCTGAATATCCGTAAAACTTCATCTCTTATTTTCGTATCATCATACTTCTTATCATATTTAATAACTCATCATAATCCAGAGACAGGACTTATGTCATTATTTTTTCTTTCTTTACTTTACTGCTAGAGAGGAGCACATAGGAGCATATAGGAGCATATATGAGTGTATAGGAGCACATACTCTAACATGCATGATGCTTGACCAACATATTGCAAGATTACATACCTGCCTATGAATGTGAAGCTCTAACATCGGAGCTCAAGCATTCCTTCTCTTAATATGTACAGCTTTAACACTCGGTGTCATATCCTAATTTTTTCCTATCCGTATAATACTGATAGTGGAAAGAGGTTTGGAAAGGATTATGACGATAATCAGAAGAGATAATAAAGGTTAAATGAGTCTTGAAGGAAGAGAGGGACTAAAATAAAAATTATAAAAGGTTGAAGGCCAAAATGAGAGTAGAAACAAAAGTTAGGCCAAAAGTGGTAATTATCAAAAGTTTAGGGATCTAAATGTAATTAAGCAAAAGTTTAGGGAACTAAATGTAATTATAAGAAAGTTGAACCGGAAAAGGCCTAAAAATTCCTAGAATCAGATTAGTCCCAAATTTTACCAGTAGATAGACAAAATTATTCTAATCAGTTTAACACAACATATAATTTTGATTTGAGGTCCCGATTTATTTATATGAATTCCTAAAGTCAAGAAGAATTATTATAGTATTTTTTAGACCTCAGAATCTGATGAAACTTTACAATAAATTCTTATATTTAATATAAGAATTTATAAAATTGACAGAGTTAGAAAAAGGAATCCTGTAGAATTCTTACGGGAATTTACAGTGGAATAAAATTTCCGATAAATGTTGTCGGGAGAGGTTCCTTGGGATTTGTGCCATAAAGGTAATAGACAAATATTAAGCCCCAAATGGCATCCCAAGAGGCCCAATAAGGTGGTTAGACAGTTAAGTGGGCCAAAGTCCAGAGCAACCTCAGAAAAGTATGAAATTACGAAAATACCCCTGTGTGGCTAGATTATACCAGTGATAGATGGAGGGCATTTTGGTCATTCTGAATAGGCCAAAAATGTCCAAGATAGTATAAAGATGATTATTTAGAGCCAGTATATGCCCTGATACAGTATAAAGGAGTGTAAAATGACAATTATGCCCTTAGGGTTAATATAGTGTAAGATAGTAGACCAAGGGCATTTCAATCATTTCCCAAGGGATCTGTAATTGAGTTTTGACCCAGTCAAAGAATGTCAATAGTAAGGAGAATCCAGACACTATATTTAAGGTCAGAATACATATTATGCAATCTCAAAAAAATTATATTTATAAAACAGTCTGGTTTTTAGGGAACCTGACTAAGCCGGTACTGGATTGGATTTAAATTTTTCCAGAAGCTTCCCTGAAACATCCTTATTTTCTTACATCTCAGGGACCAAATGGTAGCATCTGGAACAACTTTTAAGGTCATTGAAGTTAAATTACATAATCTGGAATGTTCACTGTGTAAATTCCAGAGGAGTGATCTGACTTCGAAAAATCATAACTAAATCTAGAAAAATCAAAATGAAGTGGTTCAAATTGCTACACGAAGCTAACTTAATGATATATTATGGAAAAATAACTTGTTGACCACTCCTTGACCAGGTGAATATAGGACAATGCTCCAATTTTACTGTTTATCTAGCGTTTTCCCCTGATTTTAGCATTTTGGTCCCAACTTTACATAACATTTGTACTATCCAATCCCTAGCTTCTCTCCATGCTTCTTTAAATATCTTTAATCATTAACAAAACTGTGGGATTGGGATTACATGGAAGGGGATGAGATTTCTAGGGAAATCTCAGTAGCAAACGGTACTAAACAATGCATGCATTAATGTAAATACTGGTGCTTGCTTGTGAAAGTGTTAACATTGTGTAATGTGCATGCTTCCATGTTACATATAAAATACAATTGGTCAAAGTAATCATGGAAATAGAGCTTCAAACATAAGCACATATGCAACACAATTTAACAAAACCATAACACAACCAAGCATAACATTAAATGAATACAGGTTTAAAATAAGTTTACTACCTAGCATGTAGCTATTCCTTAGTTCTTAACCTTTGCTCTGAGGTTCCTTCTTTACATAGGTCATATCCTATACATATCATAATAATATCTTCATTATTATTCTATCCAGTATAGCTCTACCTAACTCATGCTTAACTTGAGGTAATACCCTTTATCTGACAATCCCATAACTTTCTTTATATCCATCGCTAACCTTATCAAGAGAGATATTCTCTATTCTAACTACTAAATCCATAAGAACAATCTTCTAATTTATTAGGGCATGGACTAGAATAAATTACTTACATTATTCCTAAGCTTGCCAAGTCCCTAAGTTCATTGGATTGCTCCTAGCTCCGCTAGAACTCCTTCTTTTTCCTTCCTTTCTTTCTCTCTTTGTCTTTTTCTCTCTTCTTTAGTAGCAAACGGTACTAAACAATGCATGCATTAATGTAAATACTGGTGCTTGCTTGTGAAAGTGTTAACATTGTGTAATGTGCATGCTTCCATGTTACATATAAAATACAATTGGTCAAAGTAATCATGGAAATAGAGCTTCAAACATAAGCACATATGCAACACAATTTAACAAAACCATAACACAACCAAGCATAACATTAAATGAATACAGGTTTAAAATAAGTTTACTACCTAGCATGTAGCTATTCCTTAGTTCTTAACCTTTGCTCTGAGGTTCCTTCTTTACATAGGTCATATCCTATACATATCATAATAATATCTTCATTATTATTCTATCCAGTATAGCTCTACCTAACTCATGCTTAACTTGAGGTAATACCCTTTATCTGACAATCCCATAACTTTCTTTATATCCATCGCTAACCTTATCAAGAGAGATATTCTCTATTCTAACTACTAAATCCATAAGAACAATCTTCTAATTTATTAGGGCATGGACTAGAATAAATTACTTACATTATTCCTAAGCTTGCCAAGTCCCTAAGTTCATTGGATTGCTCCTAGCTCCGCTAGAACTCCTTCTTTTTCCTTCCTTTCTTTCTCTCTTTGTCTTTTTCTCTCTTCTTTCTCTCCTTTTCTTGCTGATAGCTATGAATTAAAATGGAAGGGGGAAGTGTCTATTTATAGGTGGAAGGAGGGGGAATGGATGGCCCAGATTGAATCGCGATGAACGGCTCAGATCGCTTAGCTTCCTCAAGAAGCCTTACCTGCATCATCACGATGATATCATAATCCTAGATGACTAATCAAAATGACATCATCCATGGAACACCTCACATGCTTAGGTGGCACAATGGTGGGGCCCTAGGACACCTCACCAGTTGACTCAACATTTCTAGAGAATTCCAGAGTCCTATCCCATAATGAATGGTTGAGTCATGCCATGTGTCCTTAGATTTTTCTTCTTTCCCTAGACTCATGCCATGTGGCACCTTGTGGGTCCCATGAGGACACCTTTTATGCCTGGTTCTAGATGAGTTTAAAGCTCTATCTGATCACTTTTCCCAGTTATATCTTTAACCGGGTAACTTTACTTTATGAAAAAGTATTAAACTATTACTTTAATGCCACTTAAACCTAGCATAATCATTGGACCACGTTTTTGGACCCTTAGAATGCTATCTTGGTCTCTAATTAAGCTCAAGCACTCTGGTGGCTTGATTCTCAAGAAACATCATTTAGCAAATTACCAAAATGCTCTTGGTTACTCTTTATTTCCTTGAATAATCCTAGGGTATTATTGTCTTTTCATACTTTGCCAGAGTATTTTCTGACCCTGGTCAACTATCCAAATAACCTTCCTCGACTGTCTAACATTAATTAAATGACCAAAATACTCTTCACTCATTATTTAATTATTTGATAACATAGGGGTATTTTCGTCATTTTACACTTTTTTTAGGGACTGGCCCCTTTAACTGACAAACTGATATCATGGGCTTGGGCCTCACTTGGCATCATCATGGGCTTCTCTGTGACATCATCTGAGCTTATTCAGTCATAACTTGCTTACTGTTACATTTCATAATAAGATCTCGAGTGTTCACAAACTTTCGTCAAAATTCACTAATATGGTAATAACTTCTTCTATAGATCTGCTTTTGAGGTTTTGTCATATCTTTGACATCTGGTGTCATAGGGCACACCTTCCTATAATTTTTCACTTATATCTGAGGTCTATAAGAGCTGATAAAAATTTTAGATTATCATATAAATACCTGCTATCTGGAACTCTAATAAAATCTCTGTATCATGCTAGATTAACTAGCATAATTTTCTCTATTTACTGATGAATTTTGGGACTGAAACACTTTTGGACAGTTCTAGGCCTTTTCTGGCTGAACTTTCTATAATTATAATTTTTCCCTTAGAAACTTTTGAAAATTACACTTTAGTCCATCAACTTTTCATAATTACACTTAATGGCCCATAACTTGTATCTACTTTCATTTTTTGGCCTTGGGAGTTTTAGACTTTTCAGTTTAGTCCCTCTCTTTCTTCAAAATGATCATTATGCCCCCAAAGACTTTCACTATTTACAATTTAGTCTTTGATCTTTCACTTACTTGCAGTTTAGTCCATGGACATCATATGTATACTTCTGGGACTTATGCTCAATAAGGCCTAGTAGCCTACCTCTTTCAGCCTACATACTAGGCTTCTATGTCTAAAAATCAAGATATGACATTTTTCCTCCCCTTAAAATAAATTTCGTCCTCAAAATTTCAGGGTTAAATCTCTATTCATACCTTGATGAAGAGTTTCTCTAAGGTGAATGTTCCTTTCATTTCATAGTATTTTCTTGACTTTTCTAGCTCTGCTTAACTTTTCTTACTATCTTACATAACTTTGTGCATCTATGCTAAACTTTTGTGGCATTTACACCCTTTCTCATTAATTCTCAGGGGTCACCCATCATTGGGCTATTATTGCTTGACCAACTTTGAGCTAAGCATTATACTGGGTTAGGGCTAAGTTACATTTCTTATAGCTCTAAGCCCTAGCATATTCTTTCTCATAGAACTGTGTTCTATCTTTACTCTATCTTAGACTATATTTTCTAGGTCTCGCTAGCCTTTTAATCTCTTTATCCTTATCTATAGGATCTATCTACTCATACTTTTCTATTCTCAAAACATATAGAGTTCTCTTCTTTATTCCTCAGGCATACTTTTACAAAACTTTTGAATATCAGCACCCAGACTTGAACTTGACCTCCATCTTCGTTTAGGAGAAAAGTAAGCTTAGTATGCATATAATATAGGCTATTTGAGGAAAATATTATAAGTAAGTTGTCTAGATGAGTTAATCAACTAGTGAAGCTTCCTTACCTTAACTTTGCCTTTGGTAATCATCTTTCCAGAGAGATACTGTACTGTTCTCATTTCTTCATGGCTCATTACTTTCTTTAGGCTAGGTCTAATTGCGACCTCAGGATCTAACTACGATCAACCATAAGCCTCTTTAGAATCTAACTGCGAATCTGAAGCTGTTAGGATCTAACTGTGACCCTTGAGCCATGCTTGGATCTAACTGTGACCCTCAAGAATTCTCTGTGATTCTGTTGTACTGTATCATCATCTCTTAAAGATCTCAAACCAACATACTAAGTTATAAGGTTAACTGCTTCCACTTGTTGATAACTCAATCAATAAATTTTTAAAAAATACATTCAGTAGCCCATATTATTTACCAAGACTTTACTTATTTTCTCTCTTACTCAGGAGTTCCTTCTCATCTTTCTTACTCTATTATGTCTTACTAATTATGGTCAACCACCTGCCATTGCATTCAGTTGCTATGGCCTCATCATAACTTCTCATTTAAATATTTGCTCTAACTGTGAGCTATTTGAACCATGCTCTAACTGTGAGCAATCTGTATCAGATCTAACTCTTATCTAAAGAGTGATATGAACTCATCAGAATCTAACTCTATCTAAGAGCCATTGTTTCATATCCAACTCTTCTCTGAAGAGTGATATGAGAACAAGCTCTTTATTGTTATCTTTTGCTCTTTCTGTATATTGTAACATCCTTACTTTCATACATCTTAGGGACCATTCAATAGTATTTATAACCACTTACAAGACCTTGGAAGTCCATTAGCCAAATCTGGAATTTTATTCTTTCTCGGATTACTGTTCATATGGTATTCCAGATTACATAACGAAATTCAAAAAATCATAATTAATTCTAGAAAACTCAAAATGAAGTGGTTCAAAAAGCTACGTGAAGATAACATCTTGAAATTTAAGGGAGAAATAATTTCCAGACCAAAAGATTAGACAATTAATATAGTTTATTCGCCAAAATTTACTGTTCATTTGGTCAAAAATCCTGGAAACAGATTCTAGTCCCTTACTTTGGAAAATTAGTTCTCTTTGTACAGACATCCAAATAAAGCATTCTTGGTATAAAAATGAAGCTTGGCATGTCATCTAAATGTCTGTAAAAGTTCATATATTTATTCCATCATTTACTATTTTTCATTACATCATGACCATCACGGCTTACATTAGTCATACAGCAACATTACACATTCACATAACATATATACTATCCAATCCCTAGCTTTTCTTCATGCTTCATCATCCTCTTTCATCATTCATAAACCTGTGGGATTGGGATTACATGGAAAGGGATGAGATTTTGGGGGAAATCTCAGTAGCAAATGGTACTAAACAATGCATGCATTAATGTAACTACTTGTGCTTGCTTGTGAAAGTGTTAATATTGTGTCATGTGCATGCTTCCATGTTACATATGAAATACAATTGGCCAAAGTAAACATATAAACAGAGCTTCATACATGAGTACATAGGCAACACAATTCAATCAAGCCATAGCACAATCAAGCATAACATTCAATGCATACAATTTTAGGATAAGTTTACTACCTTGAACACTTGACCTTCTTTCACCTTAACTTGCTTCTTTCTTCTCACTTTCCTTGAACATGTGGCTGCCTCTCTTGTAGAATACCAATCAATTACTAACATCACATAATCATTCATCCATTACAATCTAACTTTCTTGAGCATTAAACTCACTTTAACTAACATAACTTCTTCTTGAACATTAATCTCATTAACTTTCCTTAATCTTAACCAATGGACTTGGTCTTTGAATCAATTGATGCCTTGACTTTACCCTATACAATTTCATCTTTTGAATCTATTTATGAGCTTAGAATCATGAAATTCCAGCTCCTTCATCACATGCTGTACAGAACCGAAACTGCACTTAATCCTTTCAAAAATTCTCATTTTGATTCCAATGCTTCCCATACTTGTTTCTCTACTTTATCCCACACAACTTTTCATTTTAAAACCATTGGAAGCATCAAAATCATGAAATTCCAATCACTGTTCATGCTAGTGAACAGTAATAGAGAAGGGTTTCAAAAACTATAATCTTGGAATTTCAATGCTTTCAAGGTTCAAAACCTTTCCAATCCTACACAAAATCATCATCTAAATTCAATGGAAGGATTAAATCATTGAAATTCAATTTCATTCCCTCATGAACAGTGCATACCAAACAGGTTCACTCTTGGCAAAGTCAAGAATATCAACTTGATTCAACAACCAATCACTTAACTAGCTTGTTTAAGCTTCAATCATATGTTTCTAACTTTAATTTCTTCTTTCCCCTTTCATCTAAGGTTTTTGGGCAGCACCTTCCCTTAGAGAAAACTCAACTTTTCTCCCATGAAAACCCTAAGTTAAAGCTCCCAAATCAAAGAGAAATAAGTTAGGATAGATTGCTTACCTTTAATCTCTAGCTTGCTTGAACTTTGAAACCTTGAATCTTCTTTGTCTTGGCTTGAGTTTTCATTTTGCAAGAGTTTCCCCAAGGTATCACAAGGCCACGGTTTGGGGCAGAATGAGGGGGTATTTATAGCCAAAATCCAAAAAAAATGAATGGCCAATATTGATTTGGTTACTATTTGATCAAAAGGCCCATATTTAATCTTGATTTAACTTTTTCATAAAAGAATATTTATGACATCATGTGGTACAGCTCATGGGACACCTAAGAGGGCTAGGTGGCATGCTTATAGTGTAAGGAAGCTTCTGGAAAAATTCCAGTCCAATCCGGTACCGATCAAAGCAGTTTCACAACAATATGACTGTTTTCTGTTCCGAATTTTTTATAATATACCAGGATATGTATTCTATCCTAGAAACTAATGTCTAGGCTTCTCATACCCTTTACATGGTTATACTTAGTGTTGATCTGAAATCCATTCATTGAAAAATGACCAAAATACCCTTGGTGTCCTTTCTTGCACTGTACTAACCATAAGGGCATAATCATCATTTTACCCCTCTTTGCACTGCCTGATGGCATATACTGGCTCTAACTAATCATATTTATACCATGTGCCACATTTTTAGCCTATTCTAGATGACCAAAATACCCTTCATCCATCTTGGTACAAATTGGGCATCTAGGGGCATTTTCGTAATTTTACACTTTTTCTGGACACTGGCCCCTTCTAATGATGGACTAGTACCCTGGGTTTTGGGCCCTTCTTGGCGTCATCATGGAACTATATATGAGGTCATATGATCTCATTCTATCCAGGCTTACATACCGATAAATTCCATTATCGGATCACGGGTGTTATTAAACTCCCGTCAAAATTCATTCTTATGGGAATAACTTTTTATACAGGACTTCTTCTAGGGTTCTGTCTAATTCATAACATTTGACACTATAGGGAAAACTTTCCTATAATTCCCTGACTTATATCTGATGTCCATGGAATCTGATAAAAATTCAGATAACTTTTAGACTATCAGATAATTTTCTGCTGTCTAGAGCCCTAATAAAATTTCTGTATCATGCCAGATTAACCAGCGTAACTTCCTCTATTTACTGATGGAATATGGGACTAAAAAACTTCTGGGCAGTTATATCCCTTTCTAGGCTGATCTTTCTATAATTACAATTTTGCCCTTAAACTTTTTACTTAATTACATTTAAGTCCCTTAACTTTTAGAAATTACCACTTTTAGCCCAAATCTTATTTCTACTTTTCATTTTAGTCTTTCTCTTCCTTAAAGAATCATCTAACCTTTATTATTTCTTTTGATGTTCGTTATAATCATTTCCAAGCCTCTTTCCACTATCAGTACTATACGGATAGGGAAAAATTAGGATATGACATATACCATTTCTTGTGGTAGAGTTATAACACTACCACCTTCTTGGTATTTGTTGTAACCCTAACATAAGAAATAGCCCTGAGTATTGTATTCATAAGTCTATAGAAATACTTGAGTAACCCCAATCATACCGTAACAACTGTCCCACTTACTGAGACTGTCTATCATCCAGGATACATTCTTATTGCATGTTATATGGTATGTCAGCAACATAACTTTCTCATCATATACTCTACCATGTATGTACTGCATGAGTGGAGTATTCATTTATCATAGCATACTCTAACATGCGTGTCATTATATGACAACTACAAGGAGATGCAACTATAACTTATGGCAACATAAGCCATATAATCATCACATAAATTTGCCCAACCATCTATCATGCGTACACTGCAATTAAACAATTAACTAAGTAACTTTAAAGCATTATTTCCTCTATCACATGATCTGCCAGATCCCAAACATTCATTTAGGAACCTGAAATAACTACTCATTTAACTTAGGCTGCCATATTACCTTCTTACTAGGGTATAGACTTAACCCTTCATTACTTTATCTGATTCTTACTCATTACTCTTTCTTAAATTGGGGAGTATCTTTATCTTTGAAACTGTGGCTACCTTTCTCTCTTTAAACATCATAAACTTCTTTTTCTTATCTTACATATACCGCTCTGTTGAACTTTTCAACTACATGAGAAAAATCCTTTCTTTATAATGGAATTCAATCTATGAATTAACTTCTCAGGTGAGCAGAACAATCTCCATCTCTATGGAGTAACTTTTACATCTCTCAACTATCTCTTAACTCTTTTTCTCTATCAGTCTCAGTCTACTCTGGACTAGACTGTGGTTCTTTTTGGTTTATCTCTGGATCCTGACTAACTTATGTCGTATGGATATCATTCATCATCTACTACCATTACTTTTGTTCTCTAGGGTAGAGCGCTAGGTTACTATCTCTTCGTGATGTAGTCCCTCTGTCTTGGGAACATCAGCTCTCTATCTATTAACCATCTTGTCTCTAACTTTAGGCCATGTGCTAGGATCATTCCTAGGCAAGTCTCGTTTTGACTTTTGATTCTTTTGTTCAGGAAACACTAGCTGAACAAATTCTTTCGTAATATAGATCTACTCACATGGAGGATCTACTTCTGAACATTGTCTTAAACTAATCTTTCATATCTCAATACTTTGTACTATTTGGCTTGATCACACTTTATACCAATCCTCTAGTTGATGAACTTCAACGAGGTTGGTACCTTCATTATCATCATCACTATAACATCTGGCCACATAATGATACCTCGAGCTACTATTGCAGCTTTCCTTGACCTTAGAAGGTCAACTTCTATCAATAGAGGAAACTGCTCCCCAGATATTATCCTACATAGTCCAGCCACATCGTGCTAAGAAACACGAGACCTTGGTGCTAATGGCTGACTAAGACTAGTCTATCGTAGTCATTTCCTTGAAGACTACCTCATAAAACTATAAGGTATGGGGTATTATTCTATTTATCTGGGTGTCACTGACTTTTGTGTAAAATATTCTCTAAGTAGTGAACACCATCCCCATATCTCATACTAAGGAGGAAACCTCTTTAGTTCAAATCTCTAACTTGTTTAAAGGGGTAAGTCTAACTAAACTAGATCATCATTAAGCCAAAACCTTCTGTTCTGTGCCAGAATCTTATACTTTGAGCCAAAACCCTTTGCTCTAATACCAAAATGAAATGTCCTTCTTTTGTTACATCTCAGGGACAAAATGGTAGCACCTGGAACCACTTTTAAGGTCATTGAAGTCAAATTACATAATCTAGAATTTTACTCTATCAAGTACTCTTCACTGTGTAAATTCCAAAGGAGTGATCTGACTTCAAAAAATCATAGCTAAATCTAGAAAAATCGAAATGAAGTGGTTCAAATTGCTACATGAAGCTAACTTAATGATATATTAGGGAAAAATAACTCATTGATGACTCCTTGACCAGGTCAATATAGTTCAATGCTCCAATTTTAATGTTCATCCAGCATTTTTCCCTGATTCCAGCATTTTGGTCCCAACTTTACATAACATTTGTACTATCCAATCCCTAGCTTCTCTCCATGCTTCTTCAATTCTCTTTCATCATTAACAAAACTGTGGGATTGGGATTACATGGAAGGGGATGAGATTTCTATGGAAATCTCAGTAGCAAACGGTACTAAATAATGCATGCATTAATGTAAATACTGGTGCTTGCTTGTGAAAGTGTTAACATTGTATAATGTGCATGCTTCCATGTTACATATGAAATACAATTGGCCAAAGTAATAAGAGAAACAGAGCTTTAAACATAAGCACATATGCAACACAATTCAACAAAGCCATAACACAACCAAGCATAACATTTAATGCATACAGGTTTAGGATAATTTACTACCTGGCGTGTAGCTATTCCTTAGTCATTAACCTTTGCTCTGAGGTTCCTTCTTTACATAGGTCAGATCCTATACATATCATAATAATATCTTCATTATTATTCTATCCAGTATCCATGGCAATCCCATAACTTTCTTTATATCGATGGCTAACCTTATCAAGAGAGATATTCTCTATTCTATCTATTAAATCCATAAGAACAATCTTCTAATTTATTAGAGCAAGGACTAGAATAAATTAATTACCTTATTCTTAAGTTTGCCAAGTCCCTAAGTTCCTTGGATTGCTCCTAGCTCTGCCAAAACTCCTTATTTTTCCTTCCTTTCTTTCTCTTTTTCTCTCTTCTTTCTCTCCTTTTCTTGCTGCTAGTTGTGAATGAAAATGGAAGGGGAAGTGTCTATTTATAGGTGGAAGGAGGTGGAATGGATGGTCTATATCGAATCGCGATGAACGGCTCAAATCACTTAGCTTCCTCAAGAAGCCTTGCCTACATCATCATGATGACATCATCATCCTAGATGACTAATCAAAATGACATAATCCTTGGGGCACCTCACATGCTTAGGTGGCACAATTGTGGGGCCCTGGGACACCTCACCAGCTGACTCAACATTTCTAGAGAATTCCAAAGTCCTGTCCCAGAATGAATGGCTGAGATTATGCTATGTGTCCTTAGCTTTTTCTTTTTTCCCTAGACTCATGCCATGTAGCACCTTGTAGGTCCCATGAGGATGCCTTTTATGCCACCTCATGGTTCTTGATAAGTCTAAAGCTCTATCTGATCACTTTTCCCAGTTCTATCTTTATCTGGGTAACTTTATTTTGTGAAAAAGTATTAAATAATTACTTTAATGCCACTTAAACCTAGCATAATCATTGTACCCTTAGAATGCTATCTTAGCCTCTAATCAAACTCAAGCACTATGGTTATAACATCCTCATTTTCTTATGTATTAGGGACCAAATGGTAGCATCTGGAACCACTTTTAAAGTCATTGAAGTCAAATTACATAATCTAGAATTTTTCTCTCTCGAGTACTGTTCATTGTGAAAATTCCAGAGGAGTGATCTAACTTCAAAATATCATAACTAATTCTAAAAAAATCAAAATGAAGTGGTTCAAATTGCTACATGAAGCTAACTTAATGATATTTCAGGAAAAAATAACTTGTTGACCATGTCTTGACTTAATCAACGTGAGTCAATGTCTAAAGTTTACTGTTCATCCTGCATTTTCCCCTGATTTTAGCATTTTGGTCCCAACTTTACATAACATTTGTACTATCCAATCCCTAGTTTCTCTTCATGCTTCTTCAATCCTCTTCTAACATACCTATGGGATTGGGATTACATGGAAGGGGACGAGATTTCTGGGGAAATCTCAGTAGCAAACAGTACTAAACAATGCATGCATTAATGTGAATACTTGTGCTTGCTTGTGAAAGTGTTAACATTGCGTAATATGCATGCTTCCATGTAACATATGAAATACAATTGGCCAAAGTAATCATAGCAACAGAGCTTCATACATAAGAACATATGCAACACAATTCAAAAAAGCTATAGCATATCAAGCATAACATTCAATGCATACAAGTTTTGGATAAGTTTACTACCTGACATATAGCTTTCCTCTAGCTTTTAGCCTTTGCTCTAAGATTTCTTCTTTTCATAGGTCAGAGCCTATACATAGCATAATAATATCTTTATTATTATCCAGTATAGCTCTACTTAACTCATGTTTAACTTAGTGTAATATCCTTAATCTGACAATCCCCTAACTTTCTTTCTATCTATGGCTAACCTTATTAAGAGATATATTTCTCTATTGTAACCAGTAAGAATAATCCTCTAATTTATTAGAATAGGGACTAGCATAACTTACTTACCTTATTCCTAAGCTCTACCAGTTCTTAAGCTCCTTGGACTGCTCCTAGCTCCACCAGAACTCCTCCTTTCTTTCTCTTCCTTCCTTCCTCTCTCTCTTTCTTTTTTCTCTCTTCTTTCTCTTCTTTTTGCCATACTTGGCTGTGAATGGAATGGAAGGAGGGGTGGGCTATTTATAGTGGAGAGGAGGTGGAATGGATGGCTTAGATTGACTCATGATGAAGGGCTCAGATCGCTTAGCTTCCTCAAAAAGCCTTGCCTACATCATCACGATGACATCATCCTCCTAGATGACTCATCAAAGTGACATCATCCATGGGACACTTCACATGCTTGGTGGGGAAAAGGTGTGGCCCTTGGGACACCTCACTAGCTGACTCATCACTTCCAGAGAATTCCAGAGTCTTTTTCCGGAATGAACGGCTAAGATTGTGCCACGTGTCCTTTAGCTTTTTCTCATTTTCCTGGAATCATGCCATATGTCCTTAGCTTTTCTTCTTTTCCTAGAATCATGCCATGTGGCACCTTGTGGGTCCCATGAGGACACCTTTTATTCCACCTCATGGTCTAAAGCTTTATCTGATCACTTTTCCCAGTCCTATCCTTAAACGGGTAACTTTAATTTATGAAAAAGTACTAAAATATTATTTTAACATAACTTAAACCCCCATAATCATTGGGCCACATTTTTGGACCCTTAGATTGTTATCTTGGCTTTCGAATCAAGCCCAAGCACTCTAGTAGCTCAATTCCCAAGAAACACCCTTAGCAAATTACCAACCAGGGACTTTCACTATTTACGATTTAGTCCCTGAACCCTCATTATTTACAATTTAGTCCCTAAACATCATTTGTATACTTCTGGGACTTATGCTCAATAGGGCCTGGTAGCATACCTTTTTTATGTTACATATTAGGCTTCTAGACCTAAAAATTGGGATATGACACTGGTGGCTTTATTCCCAAGAAACATCTTTTAGCAAATTACCAAAATCCCCTTCGTTACTCTTTATTTCCTTGAATAATCCTAGGGCATTATTGTCTTTTCATACTTTGCCAGAGTATTTTCTGACCCTGGTCAACTATCCAAATAACCTTCCTCGGCTGTCTAACCTTAATCAAATGACCAAAATACCTTTCACTCATTATTTAATTATTTTACAACATAGGGGTATTTTCGTCATTTTACACTTTTTCTGGACACTAGGCCCTTTAACAGACAAACTGATATAATGGGTTTGGGCCTCACTTGGCGTCATCATGTGCCTCTCTGTGACATCATCTGAGCTTATTCAGTCATAACTTGCTTACTGTTAAGTTTTATGAAAAGATCTCGGGTATTCACAAACTCCCGTCAAAATTCACTAATATGGGAATAACTTCTTCTATAAATCTCCTTTCGAGGTTTTGCCAGATCCATTACATCTGGTGTCATAGGGCACACCTTCCTTTAATTTTTCACTTATATATGAGGTTTATAAGATCTGATAAAAATTTTAGATAACTTTTAGATTATCAGATAAATACCTGCTATCTGGAACTCTAATAAAATCTCTGTATTATGCTAGATTAACTAGCATAATTTTCTCTATCTACTGATAAATTTTGGGACTAAAATGCTTCCGGGCAATTGTAGGCCTTTTTTGGCTGAACTTTCTATAATTACAATTTGGCCCTTGGAAACTTTTGAAAATTACACTTTAGTCGCTCAACTTTTCATAATTATACTTAATGGCCCATAACTTGTATCTACTTACATTTTTTGGCCTTAAGACTTTTAGACTTTTCAGTTTAATCCCTCTATTTCTTCACAATGACCATTATGCCCCCAGGGACTTTCACTATTTACAATTTAGTTCCTAATATTTCACTTACTTGCAGTTTAGTCCCTGAACATCATATGTATACTTTTGAGACTTCTGCTCAACATGGCCTAGTAGCCTACCTCTTTCAAGCTACATATTGGACTTCTATGTCTAAAAATTAGGATATGACATTCTCCCATTGGAATTTCACCACCTAGCCCTATGAAGGGTCCCTTGATGATGTCATAATTCTCCTTTTTGAAAAAGTTAAATTCAAGATTAAATGTGAGCCATTAGATCAAATAGTGCACAAAGTGATCTTGGCCATTGATTTTTCATGAGATTTTCTATAAATACCCACTCAAATCTGAATCAAAATTGTGGGCACAAGAACCTTGGGGAAACTCTTGCAAAATGAAAACTCAAGCCAAGACAAAGAAGATTCAAGGTACCAAAGTACAAGCAAGCAAGAGATTAAAGGTAAGTAATCTATCCTAGCTTATTTTTCTTTGATTTGGGAGCTTGAACTTAGGGTTTTCATGGAGGAAAGTTGAGTTTGCTCTAAGGTGTTATGCTGTCCAAAAATCTTAGATGAAAGGGAAAAGAAGAAATTAAAGTTAGAGATTTATGATTGAAGCTTAAACAAGCTAGTTAAGTAATTAGTTGTTGAATCTAGTTGATCTTCTTGGCTTTACCATGGTGGAACTAGTTCAGTTTATACTGTTCATGATGGAATGAATTTTTGAAGGAATTGTGTTCATGTGTTCGGTTCTGTCCAGCAGGCCATGAAGGAGCTGGAATTTCATGATTCTAAGCTCATAAATGGATTCAAAAGGTGAAATTGTGTAGGGTAAAGTCAAGAGGTCAATTGATTCAAAGCCCAAGTCCATTAGTTAAGATTGAGGAAAGTTAACGTAGTTAAATGAGCTTAATGTTCAATAGGAAGTTATGTTAGTTAAAGTGAGTTTTAATTCTCAAGGAAGTTAGATTGTGATAGATAAATGATTATGTGATGTTAGAAATTGGTTGGTATGCTCCAAAAGAGGCAGCCACATATCCAAGAGAAATGAGAAGAAAGAAGCAAGATAAAGTGAAAGAGAGTCAAGTATATGAGGTGTAAACTTATCCTAAACTTGTATGCATTGAATGTTATGCTTGATTGTGCTATGTCTTTGTTGAATTGTGTTGCATATGTGCTTATGTATGAAGCTCTATTTCTATGATTACTTTGACCAATTGTATTTTATATGTTACATGAAAGCATGCACATTACACAATGTTAACACTTTCATAAGCAAGCACAAGTATTTACATTAATGCATGCATTGTTTAGTACCGTTTGCTACTGAGATTTTCCCATAAATCTCATCCCATTCCATGTAATCCCAATTCCACAGGTTTGTTAATGATGAAAGAAGATTGAAGAAGTATGAAGGGAAGCTAGGGATTGGATAGTATAAATGTTATGTGAAGAATTGCTATATGTAATGTTACTATTTGACCAGTGCAAGTAGTGATGATCATGGTGCAATGAAAAATAGGAAATGATGAGATAAATGTATGAAATTTTACAGACATTTGGTTAACATGCCAAGCTTCATTTTGACACCAAGAACGCCTTATTTTGATGTCTGTACAAAGAGAACTAATTTTCCAAAGTAAGGGACCAGAATTTGTTTTCAGAATTTTTGACCAAATGAATAGTAATCTTTGACGAATAAACTGTATTAATTGGATAAGCATTTGGTATGGAAATTATTTTTTCCTTAAATTTCAAGATGTTATCTTCATGTATCTTTTTGGACCATTTCATTTTGATTTTTCTAGAATTAATTATGATTTTTCAAAGTTCATCACGTAATATAGAATGCCATATGAACAGTAATTCGAGAAATAGGAAAATTCCAGATTTAGCTAATGGACTTCCAAAGTCTTGTAAGTTGTTCTAAATGCTACTGAATTGTCCCTAAGACGTATGAAAGTAAGGATGTTTCATTTTAGTATCAGAGCAGAAGTTTTTGGCATGATTTAAGATAGTTCCCAGACCCTAACTCTAAATAGTAAGTACTTTGTTAAGTTAGGGTATTTATTGGGATAGTTAGCATTGCTTAAGCAAATAGTGCAGGAGTAGATATGGGGTTTCATAAAGTTAAGTCAGAGGCCTCAGTTAATAAGGGAGACCCTGGTCAGTAGTGATATACGAAGATAATATACACCGAGACTGTGATTATGCCTTAGACAATGAAGAGAGTTCAGAGGAGAGTATAGGGGATCAGTCAGGGAGGTCTACAGTGGAATGTCCTATAGATGTTTCTGTAGACTCAAACCTGCAGTCTGGAGGTTATGTAGAAATTCAGCCTGAAGCTGTGTATGTACCAAGTGATGTTGAGTCTAGTGACTCTATACAGTATGAGTTTGTTTGAGTGCCTTCTAAACATGATATAAGCTTTATCCCTCTGATGAGAGGACATATTACGGCTGGGAAGCTTAGTACTGGTACTGGATAATGGGTAGACCAGATATTACTCCTCCTCTACTAGAGTTTAAGGATAGAGTTGTTATGAGTAATATGCCACCGTCCCCTAATTCAGACATCCAGTCAGAGCCTATGACAGCTCCTATCCATTCCCAAAGTCTAGGAATATGTGACTTTATAGAGAAAGATCAGCGTGATATTCCTAGTCCTAGTTAACACTAGCCTTCTTTGTTAAAGACAGATAATGTTGACCATATCAGTCTCAAGAAAGCTGTGGAAAGTGAATTACTCAGTCTAGGTTAGGGGATGGATAGAAGTAGAGATCAAGAGCAGTCAATTTATATGCGGTTTCTCAATGTCGTAGTAGGAATGATAAACAGATATATAATGAAGGGCATTAACCTAAATCAAGTTTATGCTCTAGTAGACTGGCATAGATGGTAGTAAGTTAGATACTACCATATACCCTTACATGGCATGTAAGGTTAAGTGAGATTCTGGCAAATGATCCACCAGCTGATATACAGGGGTGGCACTTCTATATACAGAAGTATGTGTAGTTTATGATTCCCTAGAAAAGAACGTAAATGAGGGGTAATGTAAATATGTAAACATGGTAAAGTAAAGTAATTACTCAGATGTATGATAGTTACAATGTACCCTGAATATGTAATTAACATGTATATAATGTATGTACAAATGTTTTGGTGACATGAAATATGAAGTTTTGTGTGATATAATGAAATGATAGTTAGTTGAACATTTATGTGAATATGTTCCCTATTTAATGTGATTATGATGTATAAATATGAATGACTTTTAATTGACTCAAATTAATTAAAGTCAAGAACATTATAAGTGAATATTTAGAAAAAAAACTATGCCAAGTCGTGATGTGAAGCAGTTCAGGTCGCGACAAATATTTATGGAGGCTTTTGGTCATGATGAGTAAAGACCATTGGTCACGACAGCTATAACACCTTACTTTTTAACATCTTAGGGACCAAACAGTAGCATCTGGAACCACTTATATTATTAATAAAGTCAAATTATATAATCTGGAATTTTTGACCACGAGTTACTGTTCATTTGGCAAAACTCCAAATAAGTGATGCAAATTCAAAAACTCATAACTAATTCTAGAAAACTCAAAATGAAGTGGTTCAAGTTGCTATATGAAGCTAACATAAGCCTATTGAAAGGAAAAATATGAATCTGACCAAAATCCTTTCCAATTAATACAGTATTGGCGTAAAATATTACTGTTCATTTGGTCAGTTTCATAGTTTCCAGATTTGGTTCCCTAACTTTGAAAAATTCGTTCTCTTTGTACAAATATCAGAATAAGGCGTACTTGGTACCAAAACGAAGTTCAAAATGTCTATTGTCATACTATAAAATCTCATACATTTATCCAAAGGTTAACTATTTTTCCCAAGTCTCAACAAACATAACCAGAACTAAAATGAGTACTTAATACACACATTACATGTTTTCATAAAAAGTCTCCTCTACAATAAAGTATCTATGCATCATAACTTCTGCATTCTCCTTCCTTGATTCCATAAGATGGTCCTTCTATGATGTTTGTTTCATGGAAGGGGTGAGATTTTAGGAAAAATCTCAATAGCAAACATAAACCAAAACAGTGTATGCAACTCAATGCTTGATGTTAATATGTGTGCGTTTAATGATCATGCTTGCATAATGATATCTTTACATGCTTCCATGTTCCTTAAATTATAACATATGGCTATAGCATAAAAAGAAATAGAGCGTCATTCAATGATACATGCTTCACATAATCAAAGTACACATTCAACACATAAAACATCTAAGCAAGCAAAGCATACAAGTTAGGTAAGTTTACTACCTTGGAATAGCTCTCCTTTAACCTTTTCTTTCTTGGTCTTTTAGTCTACTCTTTCACAAATGTCAAAGCCTAATCATGGTAGAGTAACACACTTATTACAATCCATACCAATTCAGTTCTGCACCTACCTTAATAATTTACTTCTATTTTCCTAAACCAATAAACTCCTAACTTGCTGTATTTGTGGTTAATTGTCTTGTCCCTTGAATTAAATGGTGCCTTGACTATATCCCACACAATTTTTCTCAAGGAATCCAAATATGGATTCAGAATTTCAAAATTCTAATGTTTCCTTCAGGTCTGGACAGAAACAGAAACAGCACATGCAATTTTCCAAAAATTCCTTTTTTCAATTCCAATGCTTCCAAGACTTTGATCTTACTTAATCCTACACAATTTTGCATTTTAAACCCATTGTAAAAAATTATGAAATTCCAATAACTGTTCATATGCATGAACAGTGACAGAGAAGGTTTAAAACTTACAACTTTTAATTCTAATGCTTCCAAGGTTCCAAATCTATCCAATCCTACACAAAATCATCATATAAATTCAATGGAAGCATTTGATGATTGAAATTAATTCTTCTTGGTCCAGAACAGACCTAGGCTGAATGCCTCCATCAATGACAAAGTCAAGAGCACAACTTAATTCAATAACCAATCATCAAAACCAACTTATCTAAAACTTAATCACCTAGTTCTACCTTTATTTTCTTCTTCCTCCTTTAAATTAAAATTTGGACAGCAAGCATACTCTAGGTTTAATGGAATTTCCAACCACTAAAACCTAGGTTTTACCCTTCCAAAACACATCTAAATAAACTAGGAAGGATCACATACCTTATGCCTTGACTACCTTGATCTCTAAGTGCCTTGAATTGCCTTTATCTTGGTTGAGCTTTCAAATGACAAGAGTTTCTCCAAGGTAACCAAGGGTGCACGGTTTTGTGAAGGATGGGAGGGGTATTTATAGCCAAAATTTTGGCACCTTGGGTCCATAATGTCCTCACTTTTCCTAATTATTACAATGGCTTAATCTTGAATTTGATTAGTTCGTTTTTGGATTAATTAACCTTAATCATCATTAGGTTAATTCTTATATTATTTTATTATAATTTAACATATGCTATAATCTTCCTTTCCTCTTCTTGGTGCCATGTGTAAAGCTTGTGGGTCCCATAAGGACACCTCACATGCTTCTTAGACTTTCTTAAATTCTTTATCTTTTAAAAATACATAAAATATTCTAAAACTTCATTTGACCACATAACAATTCCTTGGGATTATTAAGCTTGCATAGCACGTCATATTGGGCCTCTTTTAAGTCAAATAGCTACTTGGCACAAGTCCCAAGGCACTTTTCTCATACCGATATTCTAAATCACCCTGATTTTTAGGATAAATGCTAGACACCTCTTTTAATAGTTCTAACACTTTTAGAAATTCATTCTAATATAAAATGAATTTTGTACAAAGTTTCATAATTTTTTGAGATCCAAAAGTCCTGATAAAAATTCCCTACAATTCCTTTAACCCTTTATCGGTGTCCTATTTCACCGAAATTTTATAATTAATTCTACAAGACTCCTTTTTGAATTCTATTAGTTTTATTAATTCTTATATTAATTATAAGAATTTACTACTAAATTTTATCTGATTATGAGGTCCGAAAGATACTGCAATAATCTCCCGACTTCAGAAATTTATATCAATTTTTTGGGACCTTAAATCAAACTTCTGTGTTGCGTTAAACTAATCAGAATAACTTTCTCTATTTTATGGTAAAATGAAGGACTAAAATGCTTCTGGGCATTTTTTGGTCTCTTCTGGCTCAAATTTCCAAAATTACTATTTGAAACTTTCACTAATTGCAATTTAGTCCCTAAACTTTTTCTAAATTATAATTTTGCCCTTTTTGCTTTACAAGTTTATACCTTCTCTCTTTCTTTGGCTTAACACTTATCTTACTCATTATCTTTTCTTCTTATTACCATCCCAATCTCTTCATTACCTCTTTCCTCTATCTATCTTATACATATAGGAAAAAATTGGGATGTTATAACAGCAAGCTCTAAAGCTATCAGTTCATGATAGAAGATGACCTATGGTTGCTATTGAAGAACATAGAGGTATCAAGTCATGACAAATAAGTTGAAAAGGTTGTGACTAAAGTTTACAGAGAATATGAGACGTAACTAGCCAGTGTTTAGATTGCGACTAGAATACACAAAGACCTGATAACAAGAATAAAGATGCTAACCTCACTGAAGTTATCAGTTAGAGGTTTAACACATAGTGTAAGCAAGCCAAACAGTACGAGGCATGAGATACCGGATTGGACTAGAATTTTTCCAGAAGCTTCCTTACATGGGAATCATGTCACATACCCCTATTAGGTGTACCATGAGCTGTCCCACATGATGTCATAATTATTCCTTTTAGAAAAAGTTAAATCTAAGATTAAATGTGAGCCCTTGTATCAAATAGTAACCAAATCAATCTTGGCCATTGATTTTTCATGGATTTTGGCTATAAATACACCCTCAATTCTGCATCAAAACTGTGGCATGCCAACCCTTGGGAAAAACTCTTGCAAAATGGAAACTCAAGCCAAGACAAAGAAGATTCAAGGTACCAAAGTTCAAGCAAGCTAGAGATTAAAGGTAAGTAATCTCTCCTGACTATTCGGTATGCACTGTTCATGAGGGAAGGAAATGGAATTTCAATGCTTTAATGCTTCCATTGAGTTTGTATGATGATTTTGTGTAGGATTGGAAAGGTTTTGAACATTGGAAACATTAAAATCTCAAGATTGTAGTTTTTGGAATTCTTCATAGTACTGTTCACTGGCATGAACAGTGATTGAAATTTCATGATTTTGATGCTTTCAATGGTTCTAAAATGAAAATTTGTGTGGGGTAAAGTAGAGAAAAAAATATGGGAAGTATTAGAATCAAAATGAGAATTTTTGAAAGAATTGTGTGCTTATGTTCAGTTCTGTACAGCAGGCCATGAAGGAGATGGAATTTCATGATTCTAAACTCATAAATGGATTCAAAAGATGAAATTGTGTAGGGTAAAGTCAAGACATAAATTGGTTCAAGAGCCAAGTGGATTAGTGAAGATTAGAGAAAGTTATAATAATAAAGAGTGTAACAAGGTTAGTCTTGAACATGGTTGGAGTTCCTGAGTCCTAATGGATTATGTGGTGAATATGAATGTGTTTAGGACCTTGAAATATCCAAGAAGATGTTGGAAAGTGATTCACATAAAGGCTTCATGGTTGGAAAGCTAGGGAACAAGTGCAAAAGATCAAGAGGAAAGCTTAAGTGCAAGGTAGTGAACTTACCTCTTTATGTGCTTGATGTGGTATGCTTATGTGTTGACATGTATATGATATTTGAATGATGTTGTGACATGATAAATGATGTTGAATGTATTGTGAATAACATGTTTTCCATGGCCATGCTCTTTATGTAAAAGTATATAGCATGATGGCATGTCACTAATCAAAGAAAGTTAATGAAATTACATATCATGCATTAGCATCCATCTTGTATATTTAAGTGGTAATGTTTACTACTGAGATTCCCTAGATTCTCACTCTCCCATAACCAACCAATTTAGGTCAAGCATGATGGAAAAGGTATACATGGAGAAGAGCTAAAGAATGGAGGAAAGGATAGCATATCCTATGAATAACCCATGTATGTAAATGCCATGTAAAGTGTCTATTTATGTGATGAAACTATTTGTAATACTTATGGCATATGTACATGATGTATATGAATATTGAGAAGCTTATTTAATGACTTATGCATGCTGGAACAATTATGGAAAGTGAAAGAAAGAAACTGAAATGGTAAAAATGTAGGTCCTAAAGCAGTTTTGTTGTGGCTTCAGTTTGACCTAGAAAATGAAGGAATTATTCCATGAAATTTTCCAAGCATGTAGCACACATCCAGATCTTTAAGTGCATAGGTATAATGTTTTATTTGGATGTGTATATCAAGAGAAATGAATTTCCAAAGTAAGGGACCAGAATCTATTTCCAGAGTTTTGACCAAATTAACAGTAAACTTCAATGAATAAACTGTATTTATTAGATAATCATTTGGTTTGGAAATTATTTTTACCTTATATTTAAAGATGTTATCTTAAAGTAGCTTTTTGAACCAATTCATTTCAATTTTTCTAGAATTAATTATGATTTTTTGAATCTTGTTGTATAATCTGGAATACCATATGAACAGTAATTCGAGAAAGAGTAAAATTCCAGATTTGGCTAATGGACTTCCAAGGTCTTGTAAGTGGTTCCAAATGCTACTGAATGGTCCTTAAGACGTATAAAATTAAGGATATTACATTATGTGTCCTTGGCCTCACTGTAATCTAACTGTAATTCATAACTGAGTTAGCTATTTTCTTTCAGCTAACTAAAGAAGGGTATGATTCACATCTCTATGCCATCCATACTTTTATGTTTTCTCTTATCCTTCTGGATTACTAACAGATGAGAAGATGTCTCTTATTAAGCCTCAATATTCACGTGGATGACCTCAGCTAAGCATTCATCAAAGGGTTTCTCTTTTTCTTGCTCTAACCCTTAGCCTCACACTCATCTTTATCTAACTGAGAGGAATGCTTCTTGTAAACGCTTTGAGAAAAACTTCTCAGGTGAGTGGATAAATCTCCATCTCTATGGAGTAACTTTTACATCTCTCTACTATCTCTTAACGTTTTCTATCTACCAGTCTCAGTCTGCTCTAGACTAGACTATAACTCTTTTCTAGTCTGTCTTTGGATCCTAACTAATTTAAGTTACTTGGATCTCATTCATCATTTAGGTATGCTAGTTTACTGTCTCTTTTTGATGGGATCCCTCAGTTCTGGGAACTTTAAATTTTTATCTATTGACCATAACATCTCTAACCTTAAGCCGCGTATTAGGCTCCTTCTTAGGCAAGTCTTATTCTAACTTTTAATTCTTTTGTTTAGTAAAGACTAGCTACACAAAGTCTTTTGTAATGTAAATCAACTCATGATGATCATACATTAGGAGCTACTTCTAAATATTTTCTTAAACTAATCTTTTGTATCTTAATGCATCGTACTATTTAGCTTGCCTGCACACTGAGCTAAACCTCTAATTGATAAACTTCAGTGATGTCAGCATCTTTATTCTTATCATAATGTTTCCGTGCATTCTAGTCACAACCTGAGTACTGGCTAGTCGCGACTCATATTCTCTATAAACTTTAGTTGTGACCTTCTCTACTTACTCGTCATAACTTGGCAACTTTGTGTTCTTTAGTCGCGACCATAGGTCATCTTCTATCTTGACCTGATATGCTTATACATTAGTCGCATACTATGGCTTGAACTTATCGTGACTTGATAGCTCTGGAGCTTCCTGTTGCAACCAATGGTCTTTACTCATCACGACCAAAAGCTTATGTAAATATTTGTCGCAACCTATGACTTAACTCATCGCGACTTAACTTGTCTAGAACTTCTAGTTGCGACCTAAACTACTTCATATCGCGACCTGGCATAGCTTTCTTTAAATATTCACTCCTAATGTTCTTGACTTTGATGAATTTGAGTCAATTAAAACTCATTCATATCTATACATCATAATCACATCAAAACTCATATTTCATATCACCTTAATATTTGCACATACGTTACATACTTGTCAATTACATATTCGGGGTACATTGTAACTATTATACATCTGAGTAATTACTTTTCTTTACCATGTTTACATGTTTACATTATCCCTTATCTCTTTTATATTATTTTCTAGGGAATCATAAACTTCACAAACTTATGCATACAGAAGTACTACCCCTATATATTAGCTAGTGGATCATTTGCCAGAAACTCACTTAACCTTACATGTCATGTAGGGGTTGTAAGGAATTGGAAGACACGCAGCGGAAATTTTTTTTTTCCCGTTCCTTGCTAGGATCTACCGTATGTGTTTAAGTCAAGTAGAAAGAAGCATTACCCTTGGTGTTCCTCAATAACTTCCACAGCTTCTCTCTGCGACTGGTGATCTCTTTCCAATCGCAAGAAGATGTCCACAGCTTCTCTCCGCGGCTCGTGCTCTCTTTCTGATCGCAAGAAGTCGACGCCTCAGGTCAGCTTCCTCTACTGGTATCCACACGAACAACGTTCCAACCACGAATGACGTGCTAGCATCTCCTGTCCCTCCAAGGCTCTCTCAAGAATTCATCCTCTTCGTCTCTACTTCAGCAGTTTCTTATCTGCAAACCTTTTGTAGATTCCGTTTGGCCTTTTGTGTTGTGTGTTGTGTGTCATGTATAAAAAACGTAGCTCCTAAAATCATATATATAGGATGCTCTGCGTTTTACTCAACCGAATTGGATCTTGGAATTAATCTATATTAATTCTGAAATTAATACAATATCATATATTGTATAATTTGATAAGAAACTAATTAAATAAATAATATTTATATTAAATCTGTCCCACAGATTTAATTCACCTATTTATTTAATTTAAATAAAGATAAGATTGGACTATATTTGATTTATTCTCATAAATCAAATTTGAGATATCCTATCAATTTGAATTTCAAATTCAAACGTGATAGAGATTTAATTTATCCTTATAAATTATATCTTGTAAATATCTCTTATATGAGATATCCTATCAATTTGAATTTCAAATTCAAACGTGATAGAGATTTAATTTATCCTTATAAATTAAATCTTGTAAATATCTCTTATATGAGATATCCTATCAATTTGAATTTCAAATTCAAATGTGATAGAGATTTAATTTATCCTTATAAATTAAATCTTATAAATATCTCTTATTTGAGATATCCTATCAATTTGAATTTCAAATTCAAACGTGATAGAGATTAAAAGTAAGCAATCTATCCTAGCTTATTTTCTTTTGATTTGGGAGCTTGAACTTAGGGTTTTCATAGAAGAAAAGTTGAGTTTTCTCTAAGGTTTTATGCTATCCAAAAACCTTAGATGAAAGGGAAAAGAAGAAATTAAAGTTAGAGACATATGATTGAAATTTAAACAAGCTAGTTAAATGATTGTTTGTTGAATCAAGTTGATATTCTTGACTTTGCCATAGTTGAACCTATTCAGTCTGCACTATTCATGAGGGAAGGAAATGGAATTTTAATGATTTAATGCTTCCATTGAATTTATATGATGACTTTGTGTAGGATTGGAAAGGTTTTGAACCTTGGAAGCATTGAAATTTCAAGATTGTAGTTTTTGAAATTCTTCATGGTTACTGTTCACTCACATGAATAGTGATTGAAATTTCATGATTTTGATGCTTCTAATGTTTTAAAATGAAAAGTTGTGTGGGGTAAAGTGGAGAAACAAGTATGGGAAGCATTAGAATCAAAATGAGGATTTTTGAAAGAATTGTGTGCATGTGTTTGGTTCTGTATAGAAGGCCATGAAGGAGCTAGAATTTCATTATTCTAAGATCATATATGGATTCAAAAGATGAAATTGTGTAGGGTAAAGTCAAGACATCAATTGATTCAAAGGCCAAGTCCATTAGTTAAGATTAAGGAAAATAAGTGAGCTTAATGTTCAAGAGGAAGTTATATTAGTTAAAGTGAGTTTAATGCTCAAGGAAATTAGATGATGATGGATGAATGGTTAAGTGATGTTAAGGATTAATTGATATTCTCCAAAAGAGGCAGCCACATATCCAAGAGAAGTGAGAAGAAAGAAGCAAGATAAAGTGAAAGAAATCAAGTATATGAGGTAGTAAACTTATCCGAAACTTGTATGCATTGAATGTTATGCTTGATGTGCTATGGCTTTGTTGAATTGTGTTGCATATGTGCTTATGTATGAATCTTTGTTGCTATGATTACTTTGGCTAATTGTATTTCATATGCTATATGGAAGCATGCACATTACACAATGTAAACACTTTTACAAGCAAGCACAAGTATCTACATTAATGTATGCATTGTTTAGTAATGTTCGCTACTGAGATTTTCCCAAAAATCTCATTCCTTTTCATGAAACCCAATCCCACAGGTTTGTGAATAATGAAAGAGGATGATGAAGCATGAAGAAAAGCTAAGGATTGGATGGTATATATGTTATGTAAATGCGTAATGTTGCTGTATGACCAATATAAGTAGTGATGGTCATAATATAAAGAAAAATAGTAAATGATGGAATAAATGTATGAAATTTTACAGACATTTATATGACATGACAAGCTTTGTTTTTAAATAAAGAACTCCTTATTTTGATGTACTTACAAAGAGAACTAATTTTCCAAAGTAAGGGACTAGAATTTGTTTCCATAATTTTTGACCAAATGAACACTAATCTTTGGCAAATAAACTGTATTAATTGACGAGTCATTTGGTCTGGAAATTATTTTTTCCTTAAATTTCAAGATGTTATCTTCACGTATCCTTTTGAAACACTTTATTTCAATTTTTCTAGAATTAATTATGATTTTTTGAATTTCATTGCGTAATCTAGAATACCATATGAACAGTAACCGAGAAAGAGTAAAATTCTAGATTTGGCTAATGGACTTCCAAAGTCTTATAAGTGGTTCCAAATGCTACTGAATGGTCCGTAAGACGTATAAAAGTAAGGATGTTACAAGTACTAAGCTTTCTCAGCCATAATCTATCCTCTGATCGGAGGGATAAAGCTTACATTAGGTTTAGAGAGTACTCAAACAAACTCATACTGTATAGAGTTATTAGACTCAACATCATTTGGTGCATACACAGCTTCAGGCTTAATCTCTACATAACCTCCAGACTACAGGTTTGAGTCCACAGAAATATCTATGGGATATTCCACTGTAGACCTCCCTGACTGATTCCCTATACTCTCCTCTGAACTCTCTTCATTGTCTAAGGGATAATCAAAGTCTAGGTGTACATCATCTTCATATATCACTATTGGTCAAGGGTCTCCCTTATTAACCTTCTCATTAACTGAGGCCTCTGACTTAACTTTATGAAACTACATATCTACTCCTGCATTATTTGCTTAATTAAGCAATGCTAACTATCCCAATAAATACCCTAATTTAACAAAGTACTTACTATTTAGAGTTGGGGTTTAGGAACTATCTTAAATCATGGCAGAAACTTCTGCTCTGATACCAAAATGAAACATCCTTACTTTCATACGTCTTAGGGACCATTCAGTAGCATTTAGAACCACTTACAAGACTTTAGAAGTCCATTATCTAAATCTGGAATTTTTCTCTTTCTCAAGTTACTTTTCATATGGCATTCCAGATTACGCGATGAACTTCAAAAAATCATAATCAATTCTAGAAAAATAGAAATGAAGTGGTCCAAAAATATACATGAATATAAAATCTTGAAATTTAAGGAAAAAATAATTTCTAGACTAAATGCTTAGCCAATTAATACAGTTTATTCGTCAAAGATTAATGTTCATTTGATCAAAAATTCTAAAAGCAGATTCTGGTCCCTTACTTTGGAAAATTAGTTCTCTTTGTATAGACATCAAAATAAGGTGTTCTTGGTGTCAAAATGAAGCTTGACATGCTAGCTAAATGTTTGTAAAATTTTATACATTTATCTCATCATTTACTATTTTTCATTACATCATAATCATCACTACTTGCATTGGTCAAATAGTAACATTACATATAATAATTCCTAACATAACATTTATACTATCCAATCCCTAGCTTCTCTTCATGCTTCTTCAATCCTCTTCCATCATTAACAAGCATGTGGGATTGGGATTACATGTAAGGGAATGAGATTTCAGGGGAAATCTCAGTAGCGAACGGTACTAAATAATGCATGCATTAATGTAAATACTTGTGCTTCCTTGCAAAAATGTTAACATTGTGTAATGTGCATGCTTCCATGTAACATATGAAATACAATTGATCAAAGTAATCATAGCAATAGAGCTTAATACATAAGCACGTATGCAACACAATTCAACAAAGCCCTAGCACATTCAAGCATAACATTCAATGCATACAAGTTTAGGATAAGTTTACTACCTCATATACTTGATTTCTTTCACTTTATCTTGCTTCTTTCTTCTCACTTCTCTTGGATATGTGGCTGCCTCTTTTGGAGCATATGAATCAATCCCTAACATCACATAACCATTCATCCATCATCATCTAATTTCCTTGAGCATTAAACTCACTTTAATTAACATAACTTCCTCTTGAACATTAAGCTCATTTAACTACATTAACTTTCCTCAATCTTAACTAAGAAACTTGGCCTTTGAATCAATTGATGTCTTGACTTTACCCTACACAATTTCATATTTTGAATCCCTTTATGAGCTTAGAATCATGAAATTCCAGCTCCTTCATGGCCTGCTGGACAGAACCGATAACATGTACATAATTCTTTCAAAAATTCTCATTTCGATTCTAATGCTTCCCATACTTATTTCTCCACTTTATCCCACACAACTTTTCATTTTAAAACCACTGCAAGCATCAAAATTATGAAATTCCAATCACTGTTCATGCAAGTGAACAGAACAGAGGAGAATTTCAAAAACTACAATCTTGTAATTTCAATGTTTCTAAGGTTCAAAACCTACCAATCCCACACAAAATCATCATATAAATTCAATGGAATCCTTAAATCATTGAAATTACATTTCCTTCCATCATGAACGGTGAAAAATGACATGGTTAAACCATGGCAAAGTCAAGAATATCAACTTGATTCAACAACCAATCACTTAACTAGCTTGTTTAAGCTTCAATCATAAATCTCTAACTTTAATTTCTTCTTTTCCCTTTTATCTAAGATTTTTGGAAAGCACAACACCTTAGAGAAAAATCAAATTTCCTCCATAAAAGCCCTAAGTTCAAGCTCCCAAATCAAAGGAAAAAAAGCTAGGATAGATTGCTTACCTTTAATCTATAGCTTGCTTGAACTTTAGTACCTTGAATCTTCTTTGTCTTAGCTTGAGTTTTCATTTTGCAAGAGTTTCCCCAAGGTTGACATGCCACGGTTTTGCTTCAGATTTGAGGGGGTATTTAAAGAAAAATCTTATGGAAAATCAATGGTCAAGATTACTTTGTGCACTATTTGATCTAATGGCTCACATTTAATATTGGATTTAACTTTTTTAAAATGAGAATTATGACATCATCCATGATATCGCCAAGGGACATATCATAGGGCTAGGTGGAAAAATTCCAATGCAGAGAAGCTTCTGAAAAAATTCCATTCCAATCTGGTACCAGCTTAGTCCAATTCCCTAAATACCAGACTATTTTATAAATCTAATTTTTCTAAAATTTCAAAATATACTGTCTAACCTTAAATCTAGTATCTGGATTCTCCCTTCTATTGACATTCTTGGAATGGGTCAAAACTTAATTATAGATCCCTTGGAAAATGACTGAAATGCCCTTGGTTCACTATCTTGCACTATATTGACCCTAAGGGCATAAATGTCATTTTACACTCCTTTATACTGCATTAGGGTGTATAATGGCTCTAACTAATTATCTTTATACTAGCTTGGACATTTTTTGCCTGTCCATAATGACCACAGTACCCTCCATCCATAACTGGTATAATCTTGCCACATAGGGGCATTTTCATAATTTCACACTTTTCAAGGGTTCCTCTATATCTAGCCCACTTAACTGTCCAACCACCTTATTAGGCCTCTTGAGACACCATTTAGGCCTCAATATTAGCCCATTACCTTTATGGCACAAATCCCAAGGAACTTCTCCTGACAGCATTTATCAGGTATTTTATTCCACTGTAAAATCACGTAAGAATTCTCTAGGATTCCCTTTATGACTCTATAAATTTTATAAATTCTTATATGAAATATAGGAATTTATTGTAAATTTTTATCTAATTATGAGGTCTAAAAGATGCTATAATAATTCTTCCTGACTTCAAGAATTCATATCAATTAATCGGGACCTCAAATTGAAATTCTATATTACATTAAACTGATCAGAATAATTTTGTCTATCTACTGGTAAAATTTGGGACTAAACTGCTTCTGGGAAATTTTTGGCCCTTTTCGGTTCAACTTTATCATAATTATATTTTTGTCCCTGAACTTTTGCTTAATTACATTTAGGTCCCTAAACTTTTGATAATTACCACTTTTGGCCCCACTTTTATTTCTACTTTGATTTTTGGCCTTCAAACTTTTCTAATTTTCATTTTAGTCCCTCTCTTCCTTCAAAACTCATATAACATTTATTATTCCTTCCGATTATCGTCATAATCCTTTCCAAACCTCTTTCCACTATCAGTATTATACAGATAGGGAAAAAAATAGGATATGATAGGTTTGGTCCTTTGGATTGAGTAGGAATGGTGGATAGTTTGCTGTGTTATTTTTTATTTCTCAGTTTTCTTTTGAAAGTGATCCTGACATATTTGAATCAGAGTTGAGCATGAACATAATGCAATAGGTATATGAGCATATGCTTGTTGTTGTTGCTGTTGTGGGTTTTATTGCAGGAACAATTTTGGGTAGGGGAATGCCATGCGCATGTATATATGTGTTGTCAAATGAAAGAGGAGACAAAAGCATGCCATAATGGGTTGTATTGGATTGAATGGAAAAGAGTATATATATATATAGCTTGTTGGGTGGATTGTTATATATATATGATGATGATATATTAAGAGAATTTGGTTACTTTTTTGGAAGCTAGATGATGTATATATATATGAGATGCTAATATGGATACATGTATATATATAGATTGCCACTGCCTTGAGGATTAAAGTATGTAAATGTGCTGTTGTTCTGGTGCATTGAAGCATGAACTTTTAAAGCTGATAGTATTATCTAATAGGCTTGATGTATGGTGTTTTCTAGTGCTAAATAATTATGTTTAAGAAAACAAGTTGTGATGCTTTGAACTATGATTTTAAAAGCTTGTGTTGGAAATTAAAATCTCTGGATTATTTTGTGTAAGGCATCTATTTTCTTTTAAACTTGGGAAAGTTTGATCGAGGAAATGTTATAAGATATCTCTTTCCTAAAAGTAATTATGACCTTGGGTAGCGCTCGCTATCTGGGATGGTTGGAAGCCGATATTGTATGGTTGTATGTAGATTTAATTGAAACAATGTCAGTTGGTTGATGGTTAGAAGCTTATGTATTGAATCTTTGATTGAATGGTTGATAGCATGTAATGAAATGAAATATCATATTAAGGATGATTACTTTTATTAATGCTTTAATTAGAATGTTAATATATTGTTTTAGGATATCAGGAAATTAAGAAGTGAAAATAATCGAAAGTTGATTGGCTGGAAAGAGTAAAGGTTTAAGAGCATGGCAAGTGAGTGAATAATATTCCCTAAAATTAATATTTTTAAATACATTGTTGTTTCATTGAATCTGTTGAATTTCAAATATGATTTACGAAATGCCAGTTTTACGAATTCATGGGTTAAAATTTTTAGAAATTATTCATTTTCAAATGATTTACAAAGGATTACGATTATGCATGAAAATGGATAAAGAGGTTTTAGAAAAGAATTTATCATTGAACTGATGTTATTCATAAAATATTCCTATGAGAATTTCATATGTTTCATAGTAACTTGATATTGGATTTTAAATGTTCATGGGATTGATTATCGTGACAGTTAGTGGCCTTGAACCACTAAATTTATTTCGTGGGATACATTTTCACGACAGTTAGTGACCTTGAGCCACCAAATTGGTTATTTTCCCTCTTAGACAATGTGCCACGCCTGTTTTGTGGCTTCTTACTACGCATGGTTATTTACCCTCGTGGAATGTGTATCCACACCTATTTAAACTGTGCCAGATTGGTTAGTTACCCTTGTGGACTGTGTGTCCACGTCTGTTTACATTCTGTTAAAGTCTTATGGAAAGATTATGGTTTTGAAAAGATTGCTTTTAAACAACTGATTTGAAATGGTTATTTCAAATTATTTTCCTTGGAATAAAGATGTTCACAGAAAGGTTTGCATCAAACTACAAAATGTTATGAAATACATTTTCAACATGATTATGCATTGTTTATTTTAGCATTTTTAAATCATATTTTTGGGACATTATTCACGAGTAGATTATTTGGCTTCAGATAGTGCAGTTGACCCTAATCCTCCCGTTGAGTAGTGAAAAGTCTCATCACCGATCTGAAGCGTTGTTTTTAAACAAAACTAATTTTAATGTAATTTCATGATTAAGTACTTGTATTATTTTGATAAAAGGGTAAATGCTCCACATAGTTCTTAGAAAAGATTCTGGTTATCGTGAAAAAATGTTATGGAAACTTTGAACATTTGAAGTCTATTGTCAGATCATCGGGAGATCAGTTATACAATAACGATCTTGCCGAGATTCCAACAGATGACTTGCTTTTGATATATGAAATGTAATTTATTATTATTTTCATTTCAAATATTTCATTCAAGGTTAAGGCTTTCAGAATATGAAATTATTCATATTCTGTTCCGGTCACAGTTCAAATTTAGGGACATAATAGTTTGGTATAGAAGCCTAAGTTTTTCCATTGCTAAGTAGAACAGGAATACTTTGGTGAGGTCTTAATTATTGTTATGAACCCGGGCATAACTATAGTTAAGGCATTGCTGAAGATCTCTTTAGGAAATTCAAAAGTGTTGTGTTTTCTTATGATTTTGAAAATATCTTTTCCTTGAAATTGAATATTTTCTATGTTTTTGGCGTATAGTTAAATGCAGCCTAGACATCCACTAGTTGGAAGAAGCTCTAGAAGTGATAGGGCTTTGGATAGAGGTTATGCTCAACAAAGTGAATTGCCCTATAGAGGGAGAGGATAGGGTCATAAGAGAGCTAGGTTTAGGGAAAAGTTAATCCCTTAGACCTCTATAAGAAATCTTATTTAAAGCTAAACCATCAAATCCATAGTCTCTTATTATTTCTATATTATCTAGGCATGTAACTTGAGAAGAAACCCATAGCGTTATTGAAGTGGATAATATTTTACTCAAGTTATTAGAATTCATTAAGTTGGATACTCCTAAGTTCACAAGTTTTGATTTTTGAGAGGAACCTATGGAATTTCGTATGAGGGTATTGAAAAGAGGTGTAGAAACTTGTTTGGCTGAATTTTGAAGCTTTTATTAGGTGAAGTCAAGCTAATGGTTAGTGTTTTGGGTATTATGATTTCGGGTGCTCTTAGAAGTACTTTGGAATGTTAGAGGCTATGAGTTTCAAGCTTGGGAACTAATTTCAAACTCTGGGAAGTTTTAAGTTGTTAAACTAAAAGAAATGAAATTTGTTTAAATGCATATATCAAGTTTGGGGTATAAAGGCGTTTAAATGTTTGTTTAGTGTTATATACCTTTGATTGCCCTGGTTAGTCAAGGTTGAAACATGACTTAAATGGTTTGGGATATATGGCTATTGATTCCGTATTTGAAGTGACGTGTACAAAGTATTTTAAATATGAAAGCTTTAAGATGGTATTTGAAGGGAATTTTTAGGTGAAGTCAATTATTGTGGTTTGAAAAAAATGATTGGAATGGTACTTTAAAAAATGTAAAATATTCAATATTTGAGTATTTTATATAATACAATTGGTTAATTGATGTTAAATGCATTGGGATTTTTGAATATGGGAGTTAGGGTTGAAGATGCCTATGTTTTAAACTTAAAAATGTAGTGCAAGTGTATTCAAGAGGAAACTAAAACATAGTGAACACCTAAAGGCTTAAAGGTGACGTATGGTATGAATTACCTGGATGGGTTGTTGATAGCTTTAAGGTATGCATTATTAGTTATAGGAACTTGTAATTGATTATCAATTGCTATTTTAATGTTTTAATAAGGTTTAAAAGAATGTTCAAGTGTTACAATATGATTAAGGATTTTAGAAGGTTAAATACAAAGATGGAGATTGATTTAAGGACTTGATATATGGTGCTCTTAATAGTTGTACAGTAATTCCAAGAGTACAGAGGAGCACGAACGTCATTTGCGGATAGTGTTACAAAGGTTGTGAGAATAGTAGCTTTATGCTAAGTTTTCTAAGTGTGAGTTTTGGTTGACTGATGAGGTCACTTTCTTGGGGAACGGGGTGTCAAAAGATGATATTTAGGTTGATCCTAGCAAGGTAAAATAGTCAAAAGTTGGCCATGACCTATTACAATCACTGAGATTCAAAGTTTCTTAGGCCTTGCAGGATACTATCGCCGTTTTATGCAAGATTTTTCAAGAATAGCGGCTCCGATGACAAAGTTAACTCAGAAGAATGTAAAATTCGTATGGGATGAAAAACATGAAGGAAGTTTTCAGAAGTTGAAGGAATTTTTGACTTCTGCTTTAGTGTTAAGCTTGCCTTCAGGAGTTAGAGGGTACACAATGTATTGTGATGCTTCTTGAATTGGGTTCGGCTATGTATTAATGCATAATGGACGAGTGATTGCTTATGCCTCAAGAAAGCCTAAGACGCATGAGCAGAATTATCTAACCCATGATTTAGAAATGGCCGTAGTGGTTTTTGGTTTAAAGATTTGGAGACATTATTTGTATGGTGAGACTTGTGAGATTTTCACTGATCACAAGAATCTCAAGTACATTTTTTAACAAAAGGATTTGAATCTTAGACATAGAAGATGGATGAAATTGTTAAAAGATTATGATTATATGATTTTGTATCATCCGAGGAAAGTGAATATGGTGGTTGATGGTCTAAGCATAAAGTCTATGGGTAGCTTGGCACATGTAAAGGTTGAAAGTAGACCTTTAGTACAGGAGATTCATAAAGTGGAGCAAGAAGGAGTTGTATTTGAAATTGCTGATAAAGGAGTGTTTCTAGCTCATTTGCAAGCTCGTTCCTCATTAAGTCATCAGATTATGGAAGCTCAGTACTCTGACCCAAAGTTATGCAAGTTACGAGATTCGGTCCAAGAAGGAAGTAATACAAAATTTGTGATTAATCAGGAAGGTGTTGAGGTACAAGGGCAAGATTTGTGTGCCTCAAGTCTAGGAGTTGAGAAGGCAAATTCTTGAAGAAACTCATCATTCTACTTATACTATCCACCTTGGTATAGCTAAGATGTATCAAGATTTGAAGAAATTATATTGGTGGTATAGTATGAAGAATAATGTAGCAAAATTTGTTGCATGTTGTTTGGTGTGTCAACAAGTTAAAGTAGAACATCAGAAGCCTGCGGGACTGTTACAACGGTTGGAAATACCTGAGTGGAAATGAAAAAACATAACCATGGATTTCATCGTTTGATTGCCCCGTACGGTTAAAGGTTTTGACTCTATTTGGGTAATTGTTGATAGATTGACTAAGTCTACTAATTTTCTTCTAGTGAAGATGACGTACAGTGCAACTAGATACTCTAAGATTTACATTGAGGAGATTCTGCGATTGCATGAAGTCCCAGTATCTATCATTTCATATAGAGGGCCCCAATTTACTTCTCAATTTTAGGAATCATTTCAAAAAGCTTTGGGTACTTGATTGAATTTAAGCACCGCTTTTCATCCTGAGACTTATGGATAATCTAAAATAACAATCCAAATAGTTGAGGATATGCTGAGATCTTGTATCATGGATTTCAGTGGAAGTTGGGATAAGCATTTGCTGTTAGTGGAATTTGCCTATAGTAACAGTTATCAATCCATTATTCAAATAGCACCATTTGAGGCATTATACAAAAGGCAATGTAGATCTCCAATTGGATGGTTTGAAGTTGAAGACAAATATATTAGGACCCAATTTGGTTCAAGATGCTAAAGAGAAGGTGAAAGTGATTCAACAAAGGTTGTTGATAGCTCAAAGCTAACAAAAATCCTACGTGGATCATCGTCACAGGGAATTAAAATTCATGATCAGAGATAAAGTGTTCTAAAGGGTGTCACTAATGAAAGGTGTTATGAGATTTGAGAAAAAGGGCAAGTAGAGTCCAAGGTGTCGTATCCTAATTTTTAACCTCAAATATACTCAATTGGAAGTCATTTGGATAAATTACATGTCACTTTGCTTTAGAAATATGCATTTCCAAAAGATTTCTTCTCGGGTACTATTTAAGGTTACTGTTCATTCGGTAATCCAGAATGCATACCTAAATTTAAAAATTCATAATTAAACATAGAAAAATTGAAATAGGGTGGTTCTAATTTTTAATGAAAGCTATTTCATTTAAATTTGAAGTAAAAATGTAAAACTGAGGTTTTATTATCCTAATGAAATCAGTTTATTCGTTGAAAAACACTATTTGTTTGGTAAATCTAGAAGTTCCAGTTTCTTTGCCTTAATTTCAAATATTTATTTCTCTTTGGTTACTTTTCCAAATGAGACTTGATACCTATGGATTTAAAGATCCATATGTTTTCTTTAAGTCCATAAAATTTTATGGAAAAACTCAATCATTTACTATATGAAATCAGTGAGTGAACGTCATTACCTCCAGTTGCTCACCTTATTTCAATTCCAAATTTTATCTCCAAACTAGAAAACTCATAGTAAATCGAGTACTTAACAAATTTAGGCATTCTTGGTGTCCATTTAAAGCTCTGTATCATAGCTATTTTCATGCCAAATTTCAAGTCCAAAATCGTTGGTTAAGTGGTCATAAGCATCATTATAAAGCTACTGCCTCATATTATAAAGACACTATATCATTCTAGGTATACCATCAAGTTATCATCATAGTGCCAAGTGATCAACATAAATTATTACATAAGTTCAACCATCTATATTTAACCTTTTTCCTTGATATGTTCTAGCACCTATAACATGGTTATGCGTATGGAAAGAATGAGATTTCATGGAAATTTCAATAGCAAGTCATAGAAACTATAATATCATGCATGATTGACTAGATGCCTAACATGTTATCATGAGATAGGAGCTACTTCATAATAATACATAAGCAAACTCTAACATGCATATTGTCATGACATTAGTTATCATGATGGCATAATCTCATGCTCAACCAAACATCATAACTAACAAGCAAGCATACAATCAAATAAACATGAAATTATAGTTAGGTATTCTTGCTACCTGTCACATCCTTAATTTTAACCTCAGTTATACTCAATTGGAACTCATTTGGACCAATCACAACCTTTAACATTAAAAAGATGTATTTTCAAAAGTTGGTATCTCAGGTACTATTCATGATACTGTTCATTTGGTAATTCCAGAACATGTACCCATCTCTGAAAAATCATAATTAAATGTAAAAAAATTGAAATAAGGTGGTTCTAATTTCTAACGAAATGTCTTTCATTGAAATTTTAAAAAAAAATTAAAATTGAGGTTTCCTTGGCCAAATGAAATCAGTTTATTCATAGAAAATCACTGTTCATTTGGTAAAAACTGAAAGTTTCAGTTTCTTGGCCTAACTTCAAAAATTCATTTCTCTTTGGTTACTTGTCCAAATGAGACGTGTTACATATGGATATAAATCTCTAGATGTCCTCTTTAATTCCACAAAATGTCATGGAAAAATCCTTCATTTACCATATGAAATTTGTGTCGAAACCTCATTGCCTCTAATTGCTTGTTTTATCTCATTTCCAGATCTTAGCTCCAACTTATTTAAATCATAACAAATCGATTTCTTAACCAATTGAGGAGTTCTTGGTGTTCATTTAAATCTATGTATCGTAGCTACCATCATGCCAAATTTCAAGTTCAAACTTGTTGATTAAGGCATCTTAAACATCGTCACACCATCACAACCTCATAACACAATTACATAATCATACATGTCTTATTATACATGTCTAACCATGTGCTTCCATAATGTCAAGCAACTCATTTGACTTATTATAAATGTCTAACCACCCATGCTTAACCTCTTTCCTTGAGAAATACCAGCACTTAAAACATGGTTATGCATATGGAAGGAATGAGATTTCATGGAAATCCCAATAGCAAGTTACACAAACCATAATATCATGCATGAATAATTGGATGCTTAACATGTTATCATGAGATGGGAGCTACTTCATAATGGTACATAATCAAACTCTAACATGCATATTGTCATGACATAACTTGCAAGGAGTTGTAATCATTCATACATCATCATCAACATGATGACACATTCTCATGCTCAACCAAACACCATAATCAACAAGCAAGCAAGCAATTAAACAAACATGAAACTATAGTTAGGTATTCTTGCTACCACTTAGGTATCATTCACAAGGTCTTCTTGAATTAGTTTACTTCCTTCACAAATGTCAAAACCTAGCCATTACAAAATAATATCAAGTAACAATTCAACTTCAAACCAAATCCAATACTAGATTTTCACCAACTTGCTTTCTTTATTCCTTTTATGTTTCATACTTCCATCTTTCCAAAATAAATTCTCATAGTTCATTTCCAAATAATTTTTCATGTAGAATCTAAATATGAAACTAGAATTTTCAAAATCAAAACATCTCAAAAGGTGCTGTGCCAAACCGAACTGAATGCCCCCTTTTCCCAAAAATTCACATTTTGATTCCAATGCTTCCAATACTTGTTCTCCTAATTTATCCCCATGCAATTTTCCATTTTAAACTCATTGGAAGCATTAAAACCATGAAATTCCATCATATGAACAGTTTCACACACAGTACCAGCAAGAACACAAAACCCTAAATCCAAACATACTTGAATTCCCAAGTTTATACCACTTGATTCTAGCTTGTTTGAGCTTGTCTAAACTATCCATAACATAAAACTCATATTCCAACCCCATATGGACAGAACTTCCAGCAGCAACCATAAGAAAAATATAGCACAAAAAACCCTTAAAACCAAGAGCTAACTTGCTAGAACAAAGGTCAAGATCAAAGGAGATGATTACCTTGCTTTTTGCTTCAAGTTGTGTGCTTCTTTCCTAGCTGAATGGAAAGTTTGCAAGAGTTTCCCTATGTCTCAAAATGTATTCCAAAATTATCTGAAATGAGGGTGTATTTATAGAGAAATTTGGGTTAAAATGGATGGCCAAGATTGATTTGTGCACTATTTGATCTAAAGGTTCACATTTAATCTGGATTTAACTTTTTCAAAAACAATAATTATGACATCATCTGTGACATCACAAGGGACAACTAAAGGGACACCTCATGGGACATGTGGTGACTTCCTCATGGTAGGAAGCCTCTGGAAAAATTCCAGTCCAATCCAGTATCGATTGGAGCAATTTCACTAAAAACTAGACTATTTTCTATTCCTAATTTTTATAATATACCAGGATATGTATTCTGTCTTCAAAATCAATGTCTACGCTTCTCATACCATTGATGTTGTTATAATGAGTATTTATATGCCATCCATCAGTTGGAAAATGACCAAAATACCCTTGGTGTCCTTTCTTGCACTATATTAACCCTAAGGGCATAATTGTCATTTCACCCCTCTTTGTACTACCTCAGGCATATACTGGCTTTAACTAATCATACTTATAATATATGCCACATTTTTAGCCTATACCAGATGACCAAAATGCCGTCCATCCATCACTGGTATAATATGGGCATCTACGGGCATTTTTGTAATTTTAGACTTTTTCTGGACACTGGCCCTTCTACTGGTGAACTGGTACCCTGGGTTTTGGGCCCTTCTCGGTGTCATCATAGACCCATATATGAGGCCATCTGAGTTTGTAACATCCTCACTTTTCATACGTCTTAGGGACCAAACAGTAGCATCTGGAACCACTTCCAAGGCTGTTGAAATCAAATTACTCAATCTGGAATTTTACTCTAGCGAGTACTGTTCACTGCACGAATTCCAGAGAAGTGACCTGACTTCGAAAAATCATAACTAATTCTATAAAAATCAGAATGGAGTGGTTCAAATTGCTACATGAAGCTAACATAATACTCTTTCAGGGAAAAATGACTCGTTGACCACGCCTTGACCAGGTCAACGTCAGTCAACATCCGTAATTCACTGTTCATCCAGCGTCCTGTCCCTGATTCCAGCATTCTGGTCCCAACTTTGAAAAATCATATCTTTATGTGTAGACATCCAAATGATACGTTCTATATATCAAATCAAAGCTTGGTATGTCTACTATTTACTGGTAAAATACCATACATTTATTAAATCATTTACTATTTATAATTACAGCTCAAATGTCACTGCCTCCATCACGAGTTACTGTTCATAGTGATAATTTCCAGCAATTATACATACATGAATCACATATCAATCATGCTAAGTAATTAATATCTCTTCATGCATCTTTATCTCCTCCATCTTGAGAAGACCTGCTGTAATTGGATTGATATGGAAGGGTGAGATTTCTGGGGAAATCTCAGTAGCAAACAGCACTAAACAATATATGCATCAATGTGAATACTTGTGCTTGCTTGTGAAAGTGTTAGCATTATGTCATGTGCATGCTTCCATGTTACATATGAAATACAATTGGCCAAAGTAATCATAGGAACAGAGCTTCATACATAGGCACATATTCAACACAATTCAACAAAGCCATAGCACATCAAGCATAACATTCATTGCATACAAGTTTAGGATTAGTTTACTACCTGACATGTAGCTTTTCCTTCTAGCTCTTAGCCTTTGCCCTAAGGTTCATTCTTTCCATAGGTTAGAGCCTATACATAACATAATAATATCTTCATTATTATTCTATCAGCATAGCTCTATTTAACTCATACATAGCTCAAGGGTAATATCCTTAATCTGACATTCCCCTGGCTTTCTCTCTACCTTTAGCTACCTTTATTAATAGAGATATTTCTCTATTCTAACCACTAATAGAAATCCTATACTTTATTAGAGAAGGGACTAGATAACTTTATTACCTCATTCCTAAGCTTTGCCCAGTCCCTCAGCTCCTTAGACTGCTCCTGGCTCCACCAGAACTCCTTCCTTCCTTTCCTTTCTTTCTTTCCTTCTCTCTTTCTCTCTTTCTCTCTTCTTTCTCTTCCTTTTCTTGCTAGATACGTGGTGTGCCTTGAAATGGGAGGGGAGTGGCCTATTTATAGGTGAGAGGAGGTGGAATGAATGGCCCAGATTGATTCACAATGAATGGCCCAGATTGCTTGCTTCCTCAAGAAGCTTTGCCTGCATCATCATGATGACATCACCCTCCTTGATGACTCACCACTCATGACATCATCTAGGACACCTCAAGGGACACCTAAGGGGTATATGTGGCGAAATGTGGGGCCCTTGGGACACCTCACCAGCTGAGTCAGCCTTTCCAGAGAGTTCCAGAGTCTTTTCCCTGAATGGACGGCCGAGATCGTGCCACGTGTCCTCTTGCTTTTTCTCCTTTTTCTATAATCATGCCATGTGTCCTTTGCTTTTCCTCTTTTACTATAATCATGCCATGTGGCACATTGTGGGCCCCATTTATGTCCTCTCATGATTCCATATCACTTTACCCAGTTCTATCTTGGACCGGGTCACTTTACTTTATTGAAAAAGCACTAAAATATTATTTTAATGCCTCTTGGGCCCACTTTACTCTTGGGCTACGTTTTTGGGCCTTTAAATATCAACTTGGGTTTCTAACCAAGCCCAAGCACTCTGGTGGCTCGGTTCCCAGGGAAAATCCTTAGTAAATTACCATAATGCCCTTACTACCTCTTTAGTACTTATAGGGGCACTATTGTCTTTCCATACCTTACCAGAGTATCTCTTGACCCTAGTCAACTATCCAAATACCCTTTCTTGACTGTCTAACCTTAGTCTAACGATCATAACGCCCTTCGTCTGACTCTAACTCAATGACACAATACAGTGGCATACCTTCAGTGGCATTTTCGTAATTCTTCATTTTTCTCGGTCTTTATTAGCCCTGGCCCATATATTTATCTGAAAATATCATTGGGCCTATAAGGTGCCATTCTGGACCCTCTGTATGATCCCCTATCTTAATGGGCTCAATTCCCGAGAAATTCCCCCGAAACCTATTTATCGGGTCTTTTGATCCACTGTAAATTATGTAGTAAATTCTACAGAACTCCTTTTTGAGCTCTGTCAGTTTCAAAAATTCTTATATTAATTATAGGAATTTACTGCCACATTTCATCTGATTCTGAGGTCTAGAGCATACTGTATTAATTTTCCTTTTCTTTAGAAATTAATATAAATCTTTCATGACCTCTTATCAGAACTTTGTGTTGCATCACACTGATCAACATAATTTTCTCTATTTACTCAGACCTCTGCTCAACAGGGTCTGGTAGCATCCCTTTTTCAGGCTATATACTGGGCTTCTAAGCCTAAAAATTGGGATATGACAGAGTTCATTCTATCCAGGCTTATTTACTGATAAATTCCATTATCGGATCATGGGTGTTTTTAAACTCCCGTCAAAATTCACTAATATAGGGATAACTTTTTATACATAACTTCTTCCAAGGTTCTGTCAGATCCATGAAATTTAACACTGTAGGGCACATTTTCCTGTAATTCCCCCACTTATATCTGAAGTCCATGAAATGTGATAAAATTTTAGATAACTTTTAGACTATCAGATATATATCTGTTGTCTGGAGCCCTAATAAAATTTCTGTATCATGCAAGATTAACTAGTGTAACTTCCTCTATTTGTTGATGGAATATGGGACTGAAATACTTTCGGGCAGTCTTAACCCTTTTCAGGCTGATCTTTCTATAATTATAATTTTGCCCTAGAACTTTTTACTTAATTATATTTAAGTCCCTTAACTTTTGAAAATTATCACTTTTGGCTCAACATTTATTTCTACCTTAACTTTTGGCCTTTAATCTTTTCCACTTTGCGTTTAGGTCCCTCTTTTTTTTTCAAAACTCATTTAACCTTTATTATCCCTTCTAATCATCATCATAATCCTTTTCAAACCTCTTTCCACTATCAGTATTATTCAGATAGGGAAAAGTTAGGATATGATATTTCTACCCCCTTAAAATAAATTTCATCCTCGAAATTTACTTGGCACCTTAGTCAACAATCTTAGGTAGATCTCTTTTTCTTCTTTATGACTAAGAACTAGGGTATCTATTTCTTATCTTCTATCTTAACATCTTAGTGGAGTACTTTTCATGTCCGCAGCTCTTCATTTCTTTATTGTCATTACTTTCCTTTTATTCCGAATCAACTCAATCAAAGTTGAATGCTACCTCATTCTGCTACTTACTTCATTGATTTGCATCCATTTGTATATGGACTCCTCACTATACTGAACTTATAAGTAGTATCCATTTCTTTCATATCCAACTCTCTTGTATACTACTATATTCTGGAGTTTCTGTTAACGACTCATCATACTTCTTAGTATAATCATTTATTACTCATCTGAGTATCTAGCAGAATTTTCTAAACATCCATAAAACTTTCTCTCTCTTTTTCATACCATCGTACTTCATTTCTTCCTATCATCTTTAATAACTTATCATAATACAGAGAGAGGACTTATGTCATTATTCTTTATTTCTTTACTTTACTCCTAGACAAGAGCACATATGAGCATATAGGAGTGGTTAAGAGTACATACTCTAACATGCATAATGCCTGGTCAACATATTGCAGGACTACATACATGCCCATGGATGCAAGACTCTAATATCGGAGCTCAAGCATTCCTTTCTTTAATATGCACAGCTCGAACACTCGGAGCTTGCACAGCTCTAACACTCAGAGCTTGCACTACTCTAACATTCAGAGCTTTAGCATATTTTACAAACATAACATAATGCCTGGCATTTCATGCAAGGAGTGAAAGCTCTCACTTGGTATATCATATGCAACATAACATTCAAATATTTGATCCCTTTCAAAAAGGGAGCCTCTCTATCAGTTTATAAAGCTAGCTATAAAGACACTTCATATTATACTTATCCATACATATTTTTCATAATAATGTATCCCATTACGTACTTTTCATAGCATATCTCATTACGTATCTTTCATACCGTATGATTGTATATCTAGCCAAACCTGGCTATATCATGGTCCGTCTTGCCTTGTCATAATGCATTCTTAAATACCATAAGGCTAACATTCTCTTTATCTTAGGACTTTGCTAGCTTTTAAGAAAATTCTTCTAAATATTTTCTTTCAAATCCATTTCATTTGGACTTGACATAAGGGTTTTAGTCTCTTACTGCTCATAACCCTTTCTAACTTTTTACAGCTATCTCTATCACTTTATATAACTCTGTGCATATATGCCAATTTCTATGGCATTTACACCTTTTTCTATCACTTCCCAGGGGGTCACTCATCATTAGATTACTCTTGCCTGAGCACGCTTAACTGAAACGTGCAGATAAAATCTGAAGCACTGGTGCTAACAGGCTCCAACCTTGGTACTTTACTATCTTAGACCCTTCTTATACTATCTCTCTTGGGCCTATCTCTAATCTCTTCATCCTTATCTAGAGGATCTATTAGTCCTCATTCTTAATCTCTATAATCTCATTATAGGGATTTCTTTATCTTTATTTGACCTCTTCTCATATCTTATAAGATATTCTTTTCCTCTTCCTTAGGGATATTATCTATAGACTCATAAACATATGTTATTCAGGACTAAAAACTTTAACTCTGATTAACAACTTTAACTTTGATCAATTAGTTCATGTTGCGTGTACAAAGATTATGAGTTTAGTCCCTAATAGTAATAAGGCTATCTGAAATTAATATCATGGGTACTCTCTCTGTTATGAGTTACCCAACTTGTGAAACTTTTAACCTTAACCTTTTCCTTGGTATTCGTCCTTCCAAAGAAATACTGTACTTATGCCTCATTACTTTCTTTCTCTAGGATTGGTCTACTACAACCCTCAGGATCTACTGCGATCAACCGTAAGCCTTCTCAGGATCTAACTGCGACCCTGTGAGCCATACTAGGATCTACTACAATCCTCCAGAATCTATTGCGATTCTGTCGTACTGTATTCTCATCTCTGGAAGACCTAAACCAACAGACAAGGTTACAAGGTTATCCACTTTCACATAGTTGTTCACTCAATAGATAATTCCCTAAAAGTCATCATAGAAGCCAATATTATCTATTAGGACTTTACTTATTTCCTCTATCGTTTAGGAATTTCTCATATCATTCTCATCTTTTATAACTTGACTATGTCCATTACTGCAGAGAGCTACACAGACTCTACTATGCACATATCTATCATCATTTCTTCATCTTATCTGAGGGACATTATTCTATATGAGCTATACTATCTACTATCTTGGCTTTATTTTAAAAGCAAACTTACTCTATTGCAAGAGCAATCTAACTCTATTTCACGAACGTTAGCTTATATTACATAAACACTGCTCCTTCTTATAACTATATCATCTTTCATAAATGTTTCTCATTTCATTTCATAGCCATAACATATCATTCATATATCTTATTCCTACTAAAGGGATATATCCTAAGTATCGTAATCATTTATTTGCATATTCATTATTAATCCCCATCTTTAATCTCATTCTCTATCTCATTGACTATCATTACTTGATCATAAATTCTTATTCTATTCTTTGGGAATTAACTGGCTACCTATCTCGTTCATCATTTTTCTATTTCTTTATTATCACCAAGTTAAATTATCTAATTGCATGTCCTAGGGCATAGGAGCAACATAACTTTCTCATCCAGTATACTCTACCTTGTATATACTGTGGGAGGGGAGTATTCATTTATCATAATATACACTAACATGCGTGTCATCATCGGACACCTACGAGGAGATGCAACCATTCATCATAACATATGGCAACGTAAGCCATATCTCCATCGCATAGATCTGCTCAACCATTCCTTGCATTGCAATTAAACAATTAACTAGGTAAACCTTAAAGCAGTCTGTCCCTTTATCACCTTAACTACCAAGTTTTGATCATCTATTTTGGAACCTGAGTCATTTGCTTATTTTACTTAGGCTGCCACGCTATTCTTTTACTAGATATAGAATCAACCCTTCTTTATGCTTTCTTACATAGGAAATAGGGGAGTCACTTTATCTTTGAATCTGTGGCTACCTTATTTTGTTAGACATCATAAAGTTTATTTTTCTCATCTTATGTACATCTTTTTCTACTAATCCTCAAGAAATTTCTGAGGCAATTTTATCTTTAGCTTACATCTTCAATATCCTATCTGTTCATTTAGGAATATAAGATAGCTTATCATATTAGGCCATTTTACATTACTAGGCTATATTCATTCTATCATAACATCTCTCATCGCCTGTAAGATTCCTGTGTCTCTAGCCTGGAGGATTTATGTGTCCTTAGCCTACTATAATCTATACCTGAGTCAGCTATTTTCTTGCAGCCAACTGAGGAATGGTTTGGCTTACCTCTCTATACCATTCATGCTTTTAAGTTTTCCCCTTATCCTCCTGGATTACTAACATGCGAGAAAATGTCTCTTATTAAACCTCAAGGTTTATGTAGATGAACTCGGCTAATTATTTATCAAAGGGTTTCTCTTTCCTTTGCTCTAACCCTTAGCCTCACACTCACCTCTCTCTAATTGAGAGAAATACTTCTTTTAAACTCATCGAGAAAAACTTCTCAAATGATCATATCACTTTCCATCTCGTATGAAGTAACTTTTGTATCTCTTTGTATCTCTTAATTCTTTCCGTCTATCGGTCTCAGTCTGCTCTTGACTAGACTGTAACTCCTTTTTGGTATGTCTTTGGATCCTAATTAATTTTGGTCATAGGGATTTCATTCATCATCCAGCACTGTTACTTCTAGTTTTTGGGGTAGTGTAATAGGTTACTATCCCTTCGTGATGGGATCCCTCTATTTTGGGAACATTAACTTTCTATCTATTAGCCATCACGTCTTTAACGTTAGGCCATGTATTAGATCATTCTTAGACAAGTCTCATTCTAACTTCTTATTATTCTGTTCAATAGAGACTAGCTTCACAAAGTGTTTTGTAATGTAGATCAACTCCTGATGATCATACGGAGGATATACTTTTGAACCTCTTCTTAAACTGATCTTCTATATCTCAGTGCATCGTACTGCCTAGCTTGCCTACACTCTATGCTAAACCTCTAACTGATAACCTTCAGTGAGGTTAGCATATTCATTCTTGTCATCAGGTCTTGCATTTTAGTTGCCACTTGAATACTTGCTAGCCGCGTCTCATATTCTTTGTAACCTTTAGTCGTGACCATCTCAACTTACTTGTCACAACTTGACAGCTCTGTGTTCTTCAATTGTGACCTTAGGTCATCTTCTGTCGTGACCTAAACTACTTCATATCATGATCTCATAGCTTTCTTTAAATAGTCACATCTAATGGTCTTGACTTTGATGAATTCGAGTCAATTAAAACTCATTCATATCTATATATCATAATCACATCAAAGGGGGAACATATTCACATCACATTAAACTCATATTTCATGTCACCATAACATCTATAAATACATATCAATCACATACTCGGGGTATATTATAATTGTCATACGTCTATGTATTTACTTTACACTTTACATATTTACATTACCCCTCATCTCTTTTTACATTATTTTCTAGGAACTTATAGATTGTCCATACTTCTGCATACAAAAGTACCACCCCTTGTATATTGGTTGGCAGATTATTTGCCAAATACTCACTTAACTCTGTATGCCATGTAGGGATATATGGCAATACATGACTTACTATCATCTCATGCCAGTCCTCTAGAGTATACTAAGTTAATGCCCTCTACTGTATGTCTGTTCATTATCCCTACTACAGCCTTGAGGAACTATAGATAAACTGACTGTTCTTAATCTCTACTTTTGTCCATCCCTTGACCTAGACTGAGTAATTCACTCTCCATAGCTTTCTTCAGACTAATATGGTCAACACTATCTATTTTTAATAAAGAAGGCTGGGGTTGACTAGGACCAGGAACATCCCACTCATCTTTCTCTATAAAGTCACATATTCCTGGACTTTGGGAATGGACAAGAACTGTCATAAACTTTGACTGGATGTCTGGATTAGGGAATTGTGATCTATTACTTATAACAACTCTATCTTCAACCTCTAATGGAGGAGGAATAATATCTGCTCTACCCATAATTTAATACCAGTACTCAGCTTCCTTAGCCGTAATCTGTCATATCATCAGACGGATAAAGCTTATATCAGGGTTAGAGGGCACTCCAACAAACTTATACCGTATAGAGTCACTAGACTCAATATCATTTGGTACATACATAACTTTAATATAAATCTCTACATAACCTCCAGACAGCAGGTTTGAGTCTACAGAAACATATATGGGACATCCTACTGTAGACTTCCCTAACTGATCCCCTATACTCTCCTCAGAACTCTTTTCATTATCTAAGGGATAATCTAAGTCTGGATGTACACTATCTTCATGCATCATTACTAGCCAGGAGTTTCCCTTATTAACTGTCTTATTAACTATAAGGCCTTTGACTTAACTCTAGGAAACCCCATATCTATTCATGCACTATCTGCTTAATCAAGCCATGCTAACTATAACATCCTTACTTTCTTATATCATAGGGACCATTCAGTAGCATTTGGAACCACTTACAAGACCTTGGAAGTCCATTAGTCAAATCTGGAATTTTACTCTTTCTTGGGTTATTGTTCATATGGTATTCCAGATTACATAATGAACTTCAAAAAATCATAATTAATTATAGGAAAATTGAAATAAAGGTGTTCAAAAATCTACATGAAGATAATATCTTGAAATTTAAGGGAAAAATAAGTTCCAAACCAAATGATTAGCAAATTAATACAGTTTTTTCGTTGAAGTTTACTGTTCATTTCGTCAAAAACTCTGGAAACAGATTCTGGTCCCTTACTTTGGAAATTTATTTATCTTGATATACACATCCAAACAAAACGTTCTAGCTATTCACTTAAAGCTCTGGATGTGTGATACATGCTTGTAAAATTTCATGAGATAATTCGTCCATTTGCTAGGTCAAACTGAAGACACAACAAAACTGCTTCATGATCTACGTTTTTACCATTTCAGTTTCCTTTCTTTTACTTTTAATAATTGTTCTAGCATGCATAAGCCATCAAATAAGCTTCTCAATATTCATATACATCATGTACATATGCAATAAATATTATAAATAGTTTCATCACATAAAAGGACACCTTTAATGGCATTTACATACATAGATAATCCATAACATATGTTAAGATCTCAATTACTTCCATTCCTTTCTTCCATTCTTTAGCTCTTATCCATGCGCACATTTTCCATCATGCTTGACCTAAATTTTTTGGTTATGGGAGAGTGAGATTCTAGGAAATCTCAGTAGCAAACATTACCACTTAAATATGCAAGATGGATGCTAATGCATGATATGTAATTTCATTAACTTTCTTTGATTAGTGACAAGCCATCATGCTATATACTTTTACATAAAGTGCATGGCCATGGAAACATGTTATTCACAATACATTCAACATCATTTATCATGTCACAACATTATTCAAATAACTTATACATGTCAACACATAAGCATACCACATCAAGGACATAAAGAGGTAAGTTCACTACCTAGCACTTAAGCTTTCCTCTTGATCTTTTGCACTTGTTCCCTAGCTTTCCAACCATGAAGCCTTTATGTGAATCACTTCCCAACATCTTCTTGGATATTTCAAGGTCCTAAACACATTCATATTCACCACATAATCCATTAGGACTCATGAACTCCAACCATGTTCAAGACTAACTTTGTTACACTCTTTATTATTATAACTTTCTCTAATCTTCACAAATCCACTTGGCTCTTGAACCAATTGATGTCTTGACTTTACCCTACACAATTTTATCTTTTAAATCCATTTATGAGCTTAGAATCATGAAATTCCAGCTCCTTGATGGCCTGCTGTACAGAACTGAATTTATGCATACAATTCTTTCAAAAATTCTCAATTTGATTCTAATGCTTCCCATACTTGTTTCTCCACTTTAACCCACACAACTTTTCATTTTAAAACCATTGGAAGCATCAAAATCAATAAATTCCAAAAACTACAACCTTGAGATTTTAATGTTTCCAAGGTTCAAAACCTTTTCAATACTACACAAAATCATCATATAAATTCAATGGAAGAACTAAATCATTGAAATTCCATTTCTTTCCCTCGTGAACAGTGTAGACCGAACATGTTCCATTATGGCAAAGTCAAGAATATCAACTTTATTCAATAACCAATCACTTAACTAGCTTGTTTAAGCTTCAATCATATGTTTCTAACTTTAATTTCTTCTTTCCCCTTTCATCTAAGGTTTTTGGGCATAACCACCCCTTAGAGAAAACTCAACTTTTTTCCCATGAAAACCCTAAGTTCAAGCTCCAAAATCAAAGGAAAATAAGCTAGGAGAGATTGCTTACCTTTAATTTCTAGCTGCTTGAACTTTGGTACCTTGAATCTTCCTTGTCTTGGCTTGAGTTTTCATTTTGCAAGTGTTTCCCTAAGGTATCACAAGGCCACGGTTTGGATGCAGAAATAAGGGGTATTTATAGAAAAATCTTGGTGGAAATCAATGGCCAAGATTAGTTTGTACACTATTTGATCTAATGACCCACATTTAATCTTGAATTTAACTTTTTCCAAAAATAATAATTATGACATCATGTGGGACAACTCAAGGGACACCTCATGGGGGTTAGGTGGCAAAATTCTAATGGGGGAACCTTCTGGAAAAATTCCAGTCCGATCCGGTACCGATCCAGTACCGATCGGAGCAGTTTCATAGCAACCGGACTGTTTTCTGTTCCTAATTTTTTATAATATATCAAGTTATGTATTCTATCCTAAAAATCAATGTCTAGGATTCTCATACCATTAACAATGATATACTGAATATTTATCTACCATCCAGCCCTTGAGAAATAACCAAAATACCCTCGTTGTCCTTTCTTGTACTGTACTCACCCGAAGGGTATAATCGTCATTTTACCCCTCTTTGCACTACATCAGAGCATATACTCACTCTGACTAATCATATTTATACTATATGACACATTTTTGGCCTATCTATAATGACCAAAATGCCCTCCATTCATCACTGGTACAATATGGGCATCTAGGGGCATTTTCATAATTTCGCACTCTTCCTAGACTGCTCTGGACTCTAGCCCACTTAACCATCCAGTCACCATACTGGGCTCATGATTGCACCATTTGGGCCTTTTTATGGACTTATTGCCTTGATGGCATAATTCCCAAGACAACTCTCTTGATCATATTTATTAGGTATTTTATTTCACCGTAAAATCCCGTAAGGATTCTACAGGATTCATTTTCTGACTCTATCAGTTTTATAAATTTATATATTAAATATAAGAATTTATGGTAAAGTTTCATCTGATTCTGAGATATGAAAAATACTGCAATAATTCCTTATGACTTCAAGAATTTATATCAATTAATCGGGACTTTAAATCGAAATTATGTGACTCTTTAAACTGACTGGAATAATTTTATCTATCTACTGGTAAAATTTGGGTCTAATCTAATTTCGGGTAGTTTTGGCCTATTTTGGCTCAACTTTCTCATATTTACATTTAGGTCCATAAACTTTTGAATAATTACACTTAAGCCCCTGAACTTTTGGTTATTTGCATTTAAGTCCCTTAACTTTTGAAATTACACTTAAGGGCCCAAATTTTGTTTCTACTTTTACTTTTTGCCTTTAACCTTTTCTACTTTGCGTTTTATTTCTTCTCTTCCCTTAAGACTCATCTAACCTTTATCTTTTATTCTGACCTTTGTTATAATCCTTTCCAAACCTCTTTTCACTATCAATACTATATGGATAGGGAAAAATTAGGATATGACACTAACTATCCCAAAACATACCCTACCTTAATAAAATACTTATTGTTTAGAGTTAGGGTACGAGAATAATCTCATATCAATCCATAAATAATCTATTCAGAGCATTTCTTAAGCCATAATCCTTTTCTATGATACCTGTCACATCCTTACTTTTAACCTCAATTATACTCCATTAGAAGTGATTGGAACCAATTACATTATCATTTTCTTTGAAAACATCCATTTCCAAAAGATTTGCTCTCGGGTACTGTTCATTTTGTAAGGAATTGGAAGACACGCAGCGGAAATTAATTTAAAAATTTTTCCATTCCTTGCCAGGATCTACCGTATGTGTTTAAGTCAAGTGGGAAGAAGTATTACCCTTAGTGTGCCTCAGCAACTTCCACAGCTTTCGGTCACGACGTTCACAGCTTCTCTCTATGGCTCGTGCTCCCTTTCTGATCACAAGAAGTCGACGACTCAGGTCGGCTTCCTCTACTGGTATCCACACGAACAGCGTTCCAACCACGAACGATGTGCTAGCGTCTCTTGTCCCTCCAGGGCTTTCTCAAGAGTTTGTCCTCTCTGTCTCTATTTTGGCAGTTTCTTATCTGCAAACCTTTTACAGAGTCCCCTTCGGCCTTTCTATGTTCTATATGTTTCTCTGTGCAAAATGCAGCTCCTAAAATCAGATATATAGGATGCTATGCGTTTTTCTCTGTCAACCGAATTGGATTTTGGAGTTAATCTTATATTAATTCCAAAATTAATACAATATCATATATTATATAATTTTATAAGAAACTAATTAAATAAATAATATCAAATCCGTCCCACAGATTTAATTACCCATTTATTTAATTTTAAATAAAGATGAGACTGAACTATATTTGATTTATTCTCATAAATCAAATTTGAGATATCCTCTCAATTTGAATTTCGAATTTCAAACGTGATAGAGATTTAATTTATCCTTATAAATTAAATCTTATAAATATCTCTTATATGAGATATCCTATCAATTTGAATTTCGAATTTTAAACATGATAGAGATTTAATTTATCCTTATAAATTAAATCTTATAAATATCTCTTATATGAGATATCCTATCAATTTGAATTTCGAATTTCAAACGTGATAGAGATTTAATTTATCCTTATAAATTAAATCTCATATATACATATAATGTATATATACGAATTTATATATATATATATATATATATGAATATAAATATAAATAAATATATATACATCTATCTTGGATCATTCATTGAATCTGGACATGTCTTAGATTCAATGAATCTGGACATCATAGCTCGTGTTGGGCTATTTTGTGTGCGACCCTGTAGGCCCATATGAAGTTGGCAGTGGGCCATTTGCTATACTAGCCCACAAGTCGCAAGCGGTCTCTAGCAAGACATAACGACTACCCAAATCATATGAGGATCGATAAACGATATAACCTTTTATACAACCATATCATGTCCCTTCTGTCACGCAATATTTTTGTCATGGATGAGGCATGGATAATGTCATCCTCCTATTCCTGACCATTACTTTCTCGATCCCTGAGTAGTCTGACTATAGAAATGGAACTACCTTTCCATTACAGTATGGCCATACATTTCTCAGACTCACTCATCGAGGGACCCAGCAATATCTCTCTACGAATATGAGGGACAAATTCCATCTTGACCATTCACATTCCTTCGCATGAAAAACCACTAAGGCCGAACATAGTCTTTATGATCACTCGGTCAAAAGTGACTTTTGACTAGGTCAAAGCTGAGCGTTTTGTCATGTAGGAATCCATGATGATCTCAGGTCAAAGGGCGTATTGACATGGTTTGTATATGAGAGAAGCTTATGACGTTACCCATGCAGTTCTCTCATAGCAGGTCGGTCCAGCACCTTGTACTCTTACATGTGCTTATGACTTTGATTTATATCTCTATACATCTTCAAAGTCATACTGGTCTTATTTCATCTGTGCTCCCGCAGAGATGATCGACCAGGGATATTTAGGATAATATCATGAATTATCAAAGGATGGTCATCATAGTAAACATGCAAATAATATGATAACTCAATTGATAAATTCATAAATCAATAATGTTCATAAGACAATGATTGGCCCCTAGGGCACGATTTCCAACACATTTGATAATTCCAGAACATGTACCCTACTTTGAAAATTCATAATTAATTGTAGAAAAATAAAAATAATGTGGTTCCAATTTCTAATGAAAGCTCTTTCATAAATCTTTGAGGGAAAAATATGAAACTGAGGTTTTCTGGTCCAAATGAAATCAGAATTTCCAAAATCAAAATATACCAATTGCTACAGTATCAAACCGAAATGGATGTCCCTTTTTCCAAAAATTCACATTTTGATTCCAATGCTTCCACTACTTGTTCTCCTACTTTATCCCCACACAATTTTCCATTTTAAACTCATTTGAAGCATCAAAATCATGAAATTCCATCATATGAATAGTACCACATACAGTACCAGCAAGAACACAAAACTCTAAATCCAAACATACTTGAATTCCCAAGCTTATACCACTTGATTCTAGCTTGTTTAAGCTTGTCTAAACTATCCATAACATAAAACTCATATTTTAACCACATATGAGCAGCACTTCTAGCAGCCACCATAAGGGAAATATAGCATGAAAATCCCTTAAAACTAGGAGCTAACTTGCTAGGACAAAGCTCAGGATCAAGGGAGATGATTACCTTGCTTGTTACTTCACTTTGGTTGCTTCTTTCTTGGTTGAATGGAAATTTTGCATGAGTTTCTCTATGGTTCACCATGCATGCCGAAGTGTTCTGAATAGGGGGTATTTATAGAGAAATTTGGGTTGAAATGGATGGCCAAGATTGATTTGGTTACTATTTGAACTAAAGGCTCACATTTAATCTTGGATTTAACTTTTTCATAAAAGAATAATTATGACATCATGTGGGACAGCTCATGGGACACCTAAGAGGGTTAGGTGGTGTGCTGCCCATGTAAAGAAGGTTCTAGAAAAATTCTAGTCCAATCCGGTACTGATCGGAGCAATTTCACAACAACCGGTCTGTTTTCTGTTGTGAATCTTTTTATAATATATCAGGATATGTATTATGTCTTAAAAATCAATATCTAGGCTTCTCATACCATTAAAAATGATATATTGAATATTTATCTACCATCCATCCGTTGGGAAATGACTAAAATACCCTTGGTGTCCTTTCTTGCACTGTACTAACCCTGAGGGTAAAATCGTCATTTCACACCTCTTTGTACTGCCTCAGGGTGTATATGGGCTATAAATAATCCTCTTTATACTATATGACATGTTTTTAGCCTGTCTAGAGTGACCAAAATGACCTCCATCCACTACTAGTACAGTATGGGCATCTAGGGGCATTTTCATAATTTTGCACTTTTCCTAGACTACTATAGTCTCTGGCCCACATAACTGTCCAGTCACCTTAATGGGCTTATGATGGAACCATTTGGGCCTTATTATGGGCTTATTTCCTGTATTGCCTTTATGACCCAATTTACAATACAACTCTTTCGATCCTATTTATCGGGTATTTTATTTCATTGTAAAATCCCGTATGGTTTCTATAGGATTCCTTTTCTGACTCTCTCAATTTTATAAATTCATATATTAAATATATGAATTTTCTATAAGGTCTCATCTGATTCTGAGATCTGAAAAATACTGTAATAATTCCTTCTGACTTCAAAAATTTATATCAATTAATCGGGACCTCAAATCAAAATTCTGTGTTGCGTTAAACTGACCTGAATATTTTTGTCTATCTACTGGTAAAATTTGGGTCTGATCTGATTCTGGGCGTTTTTGGCCTGTTTTGGCTCAACTTTTCCATATTTACATTTAGGTCCCTTAACTTTTGAATAATTGCACTTTAGTCCCTGAACTTTTCATTAATTGCATTTAGGTCTCTCCTTTTATTTCTACTTTAACTTTTTGTCTTCAAACTTTTCAATTTGCATTTTGGTCCCTATTCTTTCCTTAGTTATTAATCCTTCCCTTTCTTTTCGCAATCTGATACAGTTTATTCCAAGAATCTTATATCCATTGCAGATAAACTGTACAGGTACATTAGGTCAGAAAATTGGGGATATGAGAATACCAAAATATCACATCCTTAATTTCAACCTCATTTATACTCAATTGGAACCCATTTGGACCAATCACATAACCTTTAACATTAAAAAGATGTATTTTCAAAAGTTAGTCTCTCAGGTACTGTTCATGCTACTGTTCATTTGGTAATTCTAGAACATATACCCATCTCTGAAAAATCATAATTAAATGTAAAAAAATTGAAATAAGGTGGTTCTAATTTCTAATGAAATATCTTTCATTGAAATTTTAAGAAAAAATTTAAAACTGAGATTTCCTTGGCCAAATGAAATCAGTTTATTCATAGAAAATCACTGTTCATTTGGTAAAAACTGAAAGTTCCAGTTTCTTGGCCGAACTTCAAAAATTTATTTCTCTTTGGTTGCTTGTCCAAATGAGACATGTTACATATGGATATAAATCTCTAGATGTCCTCTTTAATTCCACAAAATGTCATGGAAAAATCCTTCATTTACCATATGAAATTCGTGTCGAAACCTAACTGCCTCTAATTGCTTGTTTTATCTCATTTCCAGATCTTAAACATCGTCACACCATCATAACCTCATAACACAATTACATAATCATACATCATACATCCACCATGTGCTTCCATAATGTCAAGCAACTCATTTGACTTATTATACATGTCTAACCATCCATGCTTACCCTCTTTCCTTGAGCAATACCAGTACCTAAAACATGGTTATGCATATGGAAGGAATGAGATTTCATGGAAATCCCAATAGCAAGTTACACAAACCATAATATCATGCATGAATAATTAGATGCTTAACATGTTATAATGAGATGGGAGCTACTTCATAATGGTACATAATCAAACTCTAACATGTATATTGTCATGACATAACTTGCAAGGAGTTGCAATCATTCATACATAATCATCAACATGATGGCACATTCTCATGCCCAACCAAACACCATAATCAACAAGCAAGCAAGCAATTAAATAAATATGAAACTATAGTTAGGTATTCTTTCTACCTTTTCTCTTGTTGAAGTAGTTTCCTTCCTTCACAAATGTCAAAACCTAGTCATTACAAAATAATATCAAGTTACAATTCAACTTGAAACCAAATCCAAGACTAGGTTTTTACCAACTTGCTTTCTTTATTCCTTTTATGTTTCATACTTCCATCTTTCCAAAATAAATTCTCATAGTTCATTTCCACATAATTTTTCATGTAGAATCCAAATATGAAACTAGAATTTCCAAAATCAAAACATCTCAAAAGGTGTTGTGCCAAACTGAAGTGAATGCCCCTTTTTTCAATAATTCACATTTTGATTCCAATGCTTCCAATACTTGTTCTCCTAATTTATCCCCACACAATTTTCTATTTTAAACTCATTGGAAGCATTAAAACCTTAAAATTCCATGATATAAACAGTGTCACACATAGTACTAGCAAGAACACAAAACCCTAAATCCAAACATACTTCAATTCCCAAGCTTATACCACTTGATTCTAGCTTGTTTAAGCTTGTATAAACTACCCATAACATAAAACTCATATTCCAACCTCATATAGACAGCACTTATAGCAGAAACCATAAGGGAAATAGAGAAGAAAAACCCTTTAAAACCAAGAGCTAAATTGCTAGAACAAAGCTTAAGATCAAAGGAGATGATTACCTTGCTTCTTGCTTCAAGTTATGTGCTTCTTTCCTAGTTGAATGGAAATTTTGCAAGAGTTTCCCTATTTTTCAGCATGCATGCCGAAATGATTTGAAATGAGAGGGTATTTATAGATAAATTTGGGTTGAAATGGATGGCCAAGATTGATTTGTACACTATTTGATCTAAAGGCTCACATTTAATCTTGGATTTAACTTTTTCAAAAACAATAATTATGACATCATCCATGACATCACAAGAAACAACTCAAGGGACACCTCATGGAACATGTGGTGAAATTCTCATGGTAGGAAGCCTCTAGAAAAATTCCCGTCCAATCTGGTACCGATCGGAGCAGTTTCACAAAAAATCGGACTGTTTTCTATTCCTAATTTTATAATATACCAGGATATGTATTCTATCCTAAAAATCAATGTCTAGGCTTCTCATACTATTGACATTGTTATAATGAGTATTTATCTGCCATCCATCCTTTGGAGAATGACCAAAATACCCTTGGTGTTCTTTCTTGTACTATATTAACCTTAAGGGCATAATTGTCATTTCACCCCTCTTTGTACTGCCTTAGGTATATACTAGCTCTAATTAATCATACTTATACTATATTCCATGTTTTTATCCTATCCTAGATGACCAAAATGCCCTCCATCCATCACTGGTACAATATGGGCATCTAGGGGCTTTTTTATAATTTCAGAATTTTTCTGGACACTGACCCTTCTACTAGTGAACTGGTACCCTGGGTTTTGGGCCCTCCATGGAGTCATCATAGGCCCATATATGAGGCCATATGAGTTCATCCTATCTAGGCTTGTTTACTGATAAGTTCCATTATCGGATCACAGTTGTTTTCAAACTCCCGTCAAAATTCACTAATATGGGGATAACTTTTTATATAGAGCTTCTTCCGAGGTTCTGTCAGATCCATGACATTTAACACTATAGGGCACACTTTCCTATAATTCCCCCACTTATATCTGAAGTCCATAAAATTTGATACAATTTTAGATAACATTCCGACTATTAGATAAATATCTACTATCTGGAGCCCTAATAAAATTTCTGTATCATGCTAGATTAACCAGTGTAACTTCCTCTATTTGCTGATGGAATGTGGTACTAAAATACTTTCGGGTAATCATAACCCTTTCCAGGCTGATCTTTCTATAATTACAATTTTGCCCTTGAACTTTTTACTTAATTACATTTAAGTCCCTTAACTTTTTAAAATTACTACTTTTGGCCTAACATTTATTTCTACCTTAACTTTTGATCTTTAATCTTTTTCACTTTGTGTTTAGGTCCCTCTTTTTTTTCAATACTCATTTAACCTTTATTATCCCTTTTGATCATCGTCATAATCCTTTCCAAACCTCTTTCCACTATCAGTATTATACAGATAGGGAAAAGTTAGGATATGACATTATCTTTTAGGATATCCTTGTCACACTCTTCTTAAATTGGTCTTCTTCCCACACAAATGTCAAAATCTACCAATTACAAAGTAACATCAAGTTACAACTCAACTTTAAAACAATTATAAGACTAGGTTTTAACTAACTTCCATTCTTTTTCTATTTTATGTTCTATACTTCCATCTTTCTAAAATAAACTCTCATGGTTCATTTCCACACAATTTTTCATGTAGAATCCAAATATAAAACCAGAATTTTCAAAATCAAAACACACCCTTGGCTGCTGTACAAAACCGAAGTGACACTCTTATTTTCTAAAAATTCACATTTTGATTCCAATGCTTCCAATACTTGTTTCCCTACTTTATCCCCACACAATTTTCCATTTTAAATTCATTGAAAGCATAAAAATCATGAAATTCCAATATATGAATAGTGATTTGTACAATGCCAGCCAAGATGCATACTTGAATTTCCAAGCATATATCACTTGATTCTAGCTTGTTTAAGCTTGTCTAAACTATCCATAACATAAAACTCATATCTTATCACATATGGACAGCACTTCTAGTAGCACCCTCAAGGGAAATATGTCACAAAAACTCCTTAAAACTAAGAGCCAACTTGCTAGATTAAAGTCCAAGAACAAAGGAACTAATTACCTTACTTGTTGCTCCAAGTTGTGTTCTTCTTTCTTACTTCAAAGAAACTTTTGATAGAGGTTCCCTAAGGTGCTCATGAATGCCAAACCAAGTCTAAAATGAGGGGGTATTTATAGGAAAAATTGAGTGGAAATAGAAGGCCAAGATTAGTTTGGTTACTATTTGATTTAATGGTCCATAATCCACCTTTAATCAAGCTTGCTGTCATATCCCCAATTTTCTATCTAATGTATCTGTACAGTTTATATATAATGGACATGAGATTCTTGGACTAAACTTTATTAGATTGAGGAAGGAAAGAGAGGGATTCTTAACTAAGGAAAGTTCAGGGACCTAAATAAAAATTAGAAAAGGTTGGAGGTCATATAACATCCTTACTTTTGCACGTATTAGGGACCATTCAGTATCATTTGGAACCACTTACAAGACCTTTGAAGTCCATTAGTCAAATCTGGAATTTTACTCTTTCTCGGGTTACTGTTCATATAGTATTCCAGATTATGCAATGAACTTTGAAAAATCATAATTAATTCTAGAAAAGTCAAAATGAAGTGGTTAAAAAAGCTAGATGAAGATAACATCTTGAAATTTAAGGGAAAAATAATTTACAGACCAAATGATTATCCAATTAATATAGTTTATTTGTTAAAGTTTACTGTTCATTTGGTCAACAACTCTGGAAACAGATTCTGGTCCCTTAATTTGGAAATTCATTTCTCTTGATATACACATCCAAATGAAACATTCTATATATGCAATTAAAGCTCTGGATGTGTGCTACATGCTTGTAAAATTTCATGAAATAATTCCTTCATATAGGTCAAACTAAAGCCACAACAAAACTGCTTCAAGACCTACGTTTTTACCATTTCAATTTCCTTTCTTTCACATTCCATAATTGTTCCAGCATGCAAAAGCTATTAAATAAGCTTCTCAATATTCATAAACATCATGTACATATGCCATAAGTATTACAAAAAGTTTCATCACATAAATAGACACTTTACATGGCATTTACATACATGGGTTATTCATAGCATATGCTATCCTTTCTCCATTATTTAGCTCTTCTCCATGTATACCTTTTCTATCATTCTTGACCTAAATTGGTTGGTTATGGGAGAGTGAGATTTAGGGAATCTCAGTAGCAAACATTACCACTTAAATATGCAAGATGGATGCTAATGCATGATATGTAGTTTCATTAACTTTCTTTGATTAGTGACATGCCATCATGCTATATACTTTTACATAAAGTCCATGGCCATGGAAACATGTTATTCACAATACATTCAACATCATTTATCATGCCACAACATTATTCAAATAACTTATACATGTCAACACATAAGCATACCACATCAAGGACATAAAGAGGTAAGTTAACTACCTTGTACTTAAGCTTTCCTCTTGATCTTTCGCACTTGCTCCCTTGCTTTCCAACCATGAAGCCTTTATGTGAATCACTTCCCAACATCTTCTTGGATGTTTCAAGGTCCTAAACACATTCATATTCATCACATCATCCATTAGGACTCATGAACTCTAACCCTATTCAAGACTAGCCTTTTTACACTATTTATTATCATACTTTCTCTAATCTTTCACTAATCAATTTGGCGCTTGAACCAATTGATCTCTTGACTTTACCCTACACAATTTCCTCTTTTGAATCCATTTATGAGCTTAGAATCATGAAATTCTAGCTCCCTCATGACCTGATGTACGGAACTGAACATATGCATACAATTCTTTCAAAAATTCTCATTTTGATTCTAATGCTTCCCATACTTGTTTCTCCTCTTTATCTCACACAACTTGTCATTTTAAAACCATTAGAAGCATCAAAATTATGAAATCCCAATCACTGTTCATGTGAGTGAACAGTAACTGTGAAGAATTTCAAGAACTACAATCTTGAGATTTTAATGTTTCCAAGGTTCAAAACCTTTCCAATCCTACATAAAATCATCATATAAATTCAATGGAACCATTAAATCATTGAAAATACATTTTCTTCCCTCATGAACAGTGTAGACCGAACAGGGCACACCATGGCAAAGTCAAAAATATCAACTTGATTCAACCACCAATCACTTAACTAGCTTGTTTAAGCTTCAATCATAAGTTTCTAACTTTAATTTCTTTTTCCCCCTTTCATCTAAGATTTTTGGGCAGCACCTCCCCTTAGAGAAAACTCAACTTTTTTCCCATGAAAACCCTAAGTTCAAGCTCCCAAATCAAAGGAAAATAATGTAGGAGAGATTGCTTACCTTTAATCTCTAGCTTGCTTGAACTTTGGTACCTTGAATCTTCTTTATCTTAGCTTGAGTTTTCATTTTGCAAGAGTTTCCCCAACCTTCATGAGGCCACGGTTTGGATGCAGAATTGAGGGGGTATTTATAGAAAAATTCATGAAAAATGAATCGCCAAGATTGATTTGGTTACTATTTAATCCAAGGGCTCACATTTAATCTTAGATTTAACTTTTTCTAAAAAGAGTAATTATGACATCATGTGTGACAGCTCATGGGATACCTAATAGGGTTATGTGGCGTGATTACCATGTAAGGAAGGTTCTGAAAAAATTCTAGTTCAATCCGGTACCGATCGGAGCAGTTTCACAACAACCGGACTATGTTCTATTCCTAATTTTTTTATAATATACCAGGATATGTATTCTGTCCTGGAAATCAATGTCTAGGCTTCTCATACCATTTACAATATTATACTGAGTATTTATCTTCCATCCATCCCTTGTGAAATGACTAAAATACCCTTGGTGTCCTTTCTTGCACTATATTTACCCTAAGGGCATAGTTGTCATTTCACCCCTCTTTGTACTACCCCAGGGCATATACTGGCTCAACTAATCATATTTATACCATGTGACACGTGTTTAGCCTATCCCAAATGACCAAAATGCCCTCCATTTATCACTGGTATAATCCGGGTATCTAGGGGTATTTTCATAATTTCACACTTTTTTCTAGACACTGGCCCCTTCTACTGATGGACTGGTACCCTGGATTTTAGGCCCTTCTTGGCGTCATCATGGGCCTATATATGAGGTCATCTTATCTCATTCTATCCAGGCTCATATACCGATAAGTTCTATTATTAGATCACGGGTGTTATCAAACTCCTGTCAAAATTCACTAATATGTGAATAACTTTTTATACATAACTTCTTTTGGGGTTCTATCAGATCTAGGACATCTGACACTATAGGGCACACTTTCCTATAATTCCCCCACTTATATCTAAAGTCCATAAAATCTGATAAAATTTCAGATAACTTTTAGACTATCAGATAAATATCTACTTTCTAGAGCCCTAATAAAATTCCAGTATCATGCTAGATTAACCATCAAATCTTCCTCTATTTACTGATGGAATATGGGACTGAAATACTTCTGGGCAGTTCTAACCCTTTTCAGGCTGACCTTTCTATAATTACAATTTTGCCCTTGAACTTTTCTCTTAATTACATTTATGTCCCTAACTTTTTGCATATTTACATTTAGGCCTCTAAACTTTTGAAAATTACTACTTTTTGCCCAACTTTTGTTTCTACTTTAACTTTTGGCCTTTAAACTTTTCCAATTTTCGTTTAGGTCCCTTTCTTCCTTCAAGACTCATTTAACCTCTATTATTTCTTCTTATCATCATCATAATCCTTTTTAAACCTCTTTCCACTATCAGTATTATCCAGATAGGGAAAAATCAGGATATGACAGGTCAAAAGTGAAAGTAGAAACAAAAGTTGGGCCAAAAGTAGTAATTATCAAAAGTTTAGGGAACTAAATGTAATTATGAGAAAGTTGAAGCCGAAAAGGCCCAAAAATGCCCAGAATCATATTAGTCCCAAATTTTACCAGTAGATAGACAAAATTATTCTGATCAGTTTAACGCAACACATAATTTTGATTTAAGTTTCTGATTAATTGATATGAATTCCTTAAGTCAGCAAGAATTATTACAATATTTTACATGCCACAGAATCATACGAAACTTTATAGTAAATTCCTATATTTAATATAAGAATTTATAAAATTGACATAGTGAGAAAAGGAATCCTGTAGAATTCTTACAGGAATTTATAGTGAAATAAAATAGCCGATAAATATGGTCAGGAGAGATTTCTTAGGATTTGTGCCATAAAGGTAATGGACCAATAATAAGGCCCAAATGGCATGCCAATAGGTATAATAAGGTGGTTAGACTGTTAAATGGGCAGAGTCTAGAGCAACCTAGGAAAAGTGTGAAATTATGAAAATGCCCCTAGGTGGCCAGATTGTACCAGTGATGGATGGAGGGTATTTTGGTCATTTTAGACAGGCAAAAAATGTCAAAGATAGTATAAAGATGATTATTTAGAGCCAGTATATACCCTAATACAGTATAAAGAGGTGTGAAATGACAATTATGCCCTTAGGGTTAATATAATGCAAGAAAGAGTAACAAGGGTATTTTGATAATTTCCCAGGGGATGCTTGGCAGATAAATCTCAGTCTAACAGTGTTAATGGTAGGAGAAACCTAGAGACTAGTTTCCATGAGAGAATACATATTCTGGAATATTATAAAAATTAGGAACATAAAATAGTCTGGTTTCCTATCAGTATATTTACCTTTTTCTAGCCAAACATGGCCCTAAATGATGTCATGCATGGCGTCAGTCTAATTCTTCTTGGGCAAGCTTGAGATAAGGTGGAATATGGACCATTAGATCAAATAGTAACCAAACTAATATTGACCTTTTATTTTCACTCAAGATTTTTTATAAATACCCCCCAAACCAGACTTGATTCAGCACGCATGGTACCTTAGGGAACCTATCGCCAAATCTTATTTGAAGCAAGAAAGAAGCACACAACTTGGAGCAACAAGCAAGGTAACTAGCTCCCTTATTCTTGGACTTTAATCAAGCAAGTTAGGTCTTGGTTTTAAGGGATTTTTGTGACATATTTCCCTTGAGGGTGCTGCTGAAGGTGCTGTCCATATGTGATTAGAATATGAGTCTTATATTATGGATAGTTTAGACAAGCTTAAACAAGCTAGAATCAAGTGGTATAAGCTTGGAAATTCAAGTATGCATGTAGTTAGAGTTTTATGTTCTTGGCTGCTACTATATGAAACACTGTTCATATATTGGAATTTCATGATTTTAATGCTTCCAATGGGTTTAAAATGGAAAATTGTGTAAGGATAGAGTAGGAGAACAAGTATTAGAAGCATTGGAATCAAAATGTGAACTTTTGGAAAAATAAGGGTTCACTTTGGTTCTGTACAGCAGCTGATGGTGTGTTTTGATTTTGGAAATTAAGGTTTCATATTTGGATTCTAAATGAAAAATTATGTGGAAATGAACCATGAGAATTTATTTTAGAAAGATGGGAGTAGGGAACATAAAATGGAAAAAGAATGGAAGTTAGTGATAACCTAGTCTTGGAATTGTTTTCAAGTTGAGTTGTTGTAACTTGATGTTACTTTGTAATGGCTAGGTTTTGACATTTGTGAGGGAAGGAAATAATCTCAAGAAGAAATTTTTAGGGATAGCCAAAGAGGTAGCAAGAATACCTAACTATAGTTTCATATTTGCTTGATTGTATGCGTGCTTGTTAGTTATGATGTTTGGTTGAGCCTAAAATTATGCTATCATGTTGATGATGAAGTATGAATGATTGCAACTCCTTGCAACTAATGTCATGACAATATGCATGTTAGAGTTTTCTTATGTACTATTATGAAGTAGCTATCATCTCATGATAATATGTTAAGCATCTAATTAATCATGCATGATATTATAGTTTGTATGACTTGCTATTGAGATTTTCATGAAATATCATTCTTTCCATATGCATAACCATGTTATAGGTGTTGGGACATCTCAAGGAAAAAGGGTAAATATAGATGGTTGAACTTGTATAATAAGTTATATTGGTTACTTAACACTATGGAAGGATATGATAGGATGCATAGTGTATGATCATGTAGTTGTATTATGAGGTTATGTCTTTGTAATGTTGTTTACGATGCCTTAACCAATAAGTTTGAACTTGAAATTTGGTACGGTAATTGCTAAGATACATAGATCTAAATGAACACAAAGAACGCCTCAATTGGTTAAGTATTCGATTTATTATATTTTTTATAATTTAGAATTAAAATCTGGAATTAAGATAAAGTAAGTAACTGGAGGCAGTAATGTTTCGATGTTAATTTCATAGGGTAAATGAATGAGTTTTTCTATGAAATTTTATGAGCTTAAAGAACACGTATGGAGATTTAAATCCATAGGTAACACGGTTCATTTGGACAAGTAACGGAAGAGAAATGAATTTTTGAATTAAAGGAAAAGAAACTGGAACTTCCAAATTCACTAAATAAATAGTGTTTTTCAACGCATAAACTGATTTCATTGGAATAATGGAACCTCAGTTTTACATTTTTCCTTCAAAGATAAATGAAAGAGCTTTCATTAGAAATTGGAACCACCGTATTTTGATTTTTTTACAATTAATTATGAATTTTCAAAATTAGATACATGTTATGGATTACCAAATGAACAGTAACTATAAGTAGTACCTGAGAAGAAATCTTTTGAAAATGCATGTTTCTAAGGTAAAATGCTATGTAATTGGTTCAAATGACTTCCAAATGAGTATAATTCGGGTTGAAAATAAGGATACAAAACTTGAACTAGAAGCCTTATAATGACGCCATGCATGACCTCATTTAGGGCTCTGTTTGGATGGAAAAAGGTAGATATACTGATAGGAAAAATTTTAGTCCAGTCCGATACCGATTTGAGCAGTTTCACAAAAAACTAGACTGTTTTATGTTTCTAATTTTATAATATTCCAGAATATGTATTCTATCATGAAAACTAGTGTATAGATTTTTTCTATCATTAATATTGTTGACGGAGTATTTATCTGCCAACCATCCCTTGGAAAATGACCAAAATACCCTTATTGCACTTTCTTGCACTATATTAACCCTATGGGCAAAATTGTCATTTCACACCTCTTTATACTGCATTAGAGTATATACTGGCTCTAACTAAGAATCTCTATACTTGGACATTTTTTACCTATCTAAGAATCTCTATACTTGGACATTTTTTACCTATCTACAATGACCAAAATGTCCTCCATCCATCTCTAGTACAATATGGCTACCTAAGGGCATTTTTGTAATTTCACACTTTTCTGGGGTTACTCTAGACTCTGGCCCAGTTAACTGTCCAACACCTCACTAGGCATCTTGGGACACCATTTAGGCCTTGATATGGGTCCATTACCTTTATGGCACAAATCCTGAGAAACCTCTCCCGACTAGTTATTGGGTATTTTATTACACTGTAAATTCCCATAAGAATTCTACAGGATTCCTTTTCTGACTCTGTCAATTTTATAAATTCTCATATTAATTATAGGAATTTACTATAAGGTTTGATATGATTCTAAGGTCTAGAAAACACTGTAATAATTGTTCCTGACTTCAGGAATTCATATCGATTAATCGGGACCTTAAATCAAAAATCTGTGTTGCATTAAACTGATCATAATAATTTTGTCTATCTACTGGTAAAATTTAGGACTAAACTGCTTATGGGCAGTTTTAGGCCTTTTTCGATTCAACTTTCTCGTAATTACATTTTTGTCCATAAACTTTTGTTTAATTATATTTAAGTCCCTAAACTTTTGATAATTACTCCTTTTGGCCTAACTTTTGTCTCTACTTTTACTTTTGGCCTTAAACCTTTTCTAATTTTCATTTAGGTCCTTAAACTTTCCTTAGTTACCATTCCCTCTCTTTCCTTCCTCAATATGATACAATTTACTTCCATAATCTCATGTCTATTACATATAAACTGTACATATACATCATATAAGAAAATTGAGGATATGACACAAGGCATATTAGTCCCTTTGAGATTTTGGACAAAGTAGGTGCGGTAGCTTATCATTTAGCATGACCACCAGAGTTATCAAGAATTCATCCGATATTTCATGTGTCTATACTACAGAAGCATCTATATGATCCATCTCATTTATGCAGTTTCAAGAAGTTCATATGAATGAAGACTTGTCTTATGATGAATATCCGGTAGCTATTATCGATAGACAAGTAAAGAAGTTAAGATCGAAAGAGATTCCTTCGGTAAAGGTTTTATGGCATAATCATTCAGAGGAAGAAGCCACTTGGGGAATGGAGAGTGAGATATGGATTAAGTACCCATACTTGTTTGAGAGCTAAGGTAAGCATAATTTCAAATTCGGAGGACCAAATTTCTTCATAAGGGAAGAATGTTATGGCTCTGAAAATTTTAATAGGTAAATCTGATTCATCAAAGGATTTATGTATATTGGTTGTAAAAAAATTGTGTGAAGGGAGTAGACAAGTGGTCAAAGGCGCTAGAGTAATATGTGAGGTCTTATGTTTGAGACTTGGCAACTGTGGGAAATGAGGTTTTTATTTTTCTTTGGCACGTGAAATTATAGAAATTCCCCTCTCCACTTTTCTGCATATATCGTACGCCATTTTCATTTTCTTCTCTGAATCTCTTCAGCGACGCAGGCTGGAAGGGAGCAGTGAAAGATGTGTCACACTACCGGTGACGTGTGCTCAGGCGATTGCTTCCGTCAGTATTCCTTCTGCCATGTCCCATTGCCAGCCTTCAGCCTCCTCTACTCGGCTATATCTACTCTAAAGTGTTGACAGCGAGAGAATAGGAGAAGTGTCATGGAATCCTCTATTGGGCTTATTTCTCTGGTACTGTTCATTTGGTGATTTATAGATTTACAGTCCAACTTTAAAAATTTATCACTAATTATAGAAAAATGTGTGGAGGTGATCCAATTGATACAGTTAAATCGTTAATTTTTACTTTTGTATGGTAAATTCTGGAATTTCCAGGTTCTGTCTCTTAACTTTAGAAATTAATTTTGATATACATATCCAAATGAGGCGTATTACATATGCATTTAAAGATCTGGATGTGTACTACGTGTTCATAAAATTTTGTAGATTAATTTATTCATTTGCTAGGTCAAATTGAAGCCACAACAAAACTGCTTCAGGACCTACGTTTTTACCATTTTAGCTTCCTTTCTTTCACTTTCAATAATTGTTCCAACATGCATAAACCATCTCTTTTGCCTTTCATGCATTCATATACATCATGGGGTTATGCCATAATTCTTTCATATATTTTCTTTACATATAATGGATATTACATAATATTACATAAAAGGCTAACATACATGTATACTATCACTTGTGTACTCTTCCTCTTTCATTCCTTAGCTCATGTACCAAACATGATTCTTCCATCATGAATAACCTATTATGGTTGGTTATGGGAGGGTGAGATTCTAGGGAATCTCAGTAGCAAATATTACTACTTAAATATGCAAGATGGATGCTAATGCATGATATGTAATTTCATTAAACTTTCTTTAATTAGTGACATGCCATCATGCTATATACTTTTGCATAAAAGTGCATGGCTATAGAAAACATGTTATTCAAAATACATTCAACAACATTTATCATGTCACAGCAACATTTATTATGTCACAACAACATTCAAATATCATATACATGTCAACACATAAGCATACCATATCTAGCACATAAAGAGGTAAGTCCACTCCCTTGCACTTAAGCTTTTCTCTTGATCTTTTGTACTTGCTCCCTAGCTTTCCAACCATGAAGCCTTTCGATCAATCACTTCCCAACATCTTCTTGGATGTTTCAAGGTCCTAAACACATTCATATTCATCACATAATTCATTAGGACCATTAACTTGTCCATTGAACCAATTGATGTCTTGACTTTACCCTACACAATTTCATCTTTTAAATCCATTTATGAGCTTAGAATCATGAATTCCAGCTCCTATGCACTGTTCTATACAAAATTACATAACACCCTATTTTATTTCAAAAATTTCCATTTTGATTCTAATGCTTCCCATACTTGTTTCTCCACTTTATCCCACACAACTTTTCATTTTAAAAGTATTGGAAGCATCAAAATCATGAAATTCGAATCAATATTCATGTGAGTGAACAGTAATAGAGAAGAACTTTAAAAACTACAACTTGGAATTTCAATGCTTCCAAGGTTCAAAATATATCCAATCCTACACAAAACCATCATATAAATTCAATGGAAGCATTAGATCATTGAAATTTCATTTCCTTCCATCATGAACAGTGCACACCAATCACTTAACTAACTTGTTTAAGCTTCAATCATATAACTGTAACTTTAATTTCTTCTTTCTCCTTTCATCTAAGGTTTTGAACAGTATAAACACCTTAGAGAAAACTTGTAATATCCTAATTTTTTTCTATCTGTATAATATTGATAGAGGAAAGTGTTGGAAATCGTGCCCTAGGGGCCAATCATTGTCTTATGAACATTATTGATTTATGAATTTATTAATTGAGTTATCATATTATTTGCATGTTTACTATGATGACCATCCTTGAATAATTCATGATATTATCCTAAATGTCCCTGGTCGATCATCTATGTGGGAGCACAGATGAAATAAGACCAGTATGACTTTGAAGATGTATAGAGATATAAATCAAAGTCATAAGCACATGTAAGAGTACAGGGTGTTGGACCGACCCGCTATGAGAGAACTGCATGGGTAACGTCATAAGCTTCTCTCATATACAAACCATGTCAATATGCCCTTTGACCTGAGATCATCATGGATTCCTACATGACAAAATGCTCAGCTTTGACCTAGTCAAAAGTCACTTTTGACCGAGTGATCATAAAGACTATGTTCGGGCTTAGTGGTTTTTCATGCGGAGGAATGTGAATGGTCAAGATGGAATTTGTCCCTCACATTCGTGGAGAGATATTACTGGGCCCCTCGATGAGTGAGTCTGAGAAATGTATGGCCATACTGTAATGGAAAGGTAGTTCTATTTCTATAGTCAGACTACTCAGGGATCGAGAAAGTAACGGTCAGGAATAGGAGGATGACATTATCCATGCCTCATCCATGACCAAAATATCGCGTGACAGAAGGGACATGATATGGTTGTATAAAAGGTTACATCGTTTATCGATCCTCATATGATTTGGGTAGTTGTTATGTCTTGCTAGAGACCGCTTGCGACTTGTGGGCTAGTATAGCAAATGGCCCACTGCCAACTTCATATGGGCCTACAGGGTCGCACACAAAATAGCCCAACACGAGCTATGATGTCCAGATTCATTGAATCTAAGACATGTCTAGATTCAATGAATGATCCAGGGTGGATATATATATTTATTTATATTTATATTCGTATATATATAAATTCGTATATATATTATATATATGAGATATATGAGATTTAATTTATAAGGATAAATTAAATCTCTATCACGTTTGAAATTCGAAATTCAAATTGATAGGATATCTCATATAAGAGATATTTATAAGATTTAATTTATAAGGATAAATTAAATCTCTATCACGTTTGAAATTCAAAATTCAAATTGATAGGATATCTCATATAAGAGATATTTATAAGATTTAATTTATAAGGATAAATTAAATCCCTATCACGTTTGAATTTGAAATTCAAATTGATAGGATATCTCAAATTTGATTTATGGGAATAAATCAAATATAACTCAGTCTCATCTTTATTTAAAGTTAAATAAATAGGTAATTAAATCTGTGGGACGGATTTAATATTATTTTATTTAATTAGTTTCTTATAAAATTATACAATATATGATATTGTATCAATTCGGAATTAATATAAGATTAACTCCAAAATCCAATTAGGTTAAGTGGAAAAACGCATAGCATCCTCTATATCTGATTGGAGGAGCTACGTTTGAAAATATACAGAACACAAAAGGCCGAACGGAATCTGCAAAAGGTTTGCAGACAAGAAACTGCCGAAATAGAGACGGAGACTTGTGAAAGCCTTGGAGGGACAGGAGACGCTAGCACGTCGTTCGTGGTTGAAACGCTGTTCGTGTGGATACCAGTAGAGGAAGCCGACCTGAGGCGTCGACTTCTTGTGATCGGAAAGAGACCACCGTCCGCGGAGAGAATCTTTGAAGGTCGCTGAGGAATACTCCGTCGATTTCTTGCGATCAGAAAGAGATCACCACCCACGTAGAGAAGCTGTGAAATTCGCTGAGCAACACTAAGGGTAATGATTCTTTCCACTTGACTTAAACACATACGGCAGATCCTGGCAAGGAATGGAAAATTTTTAAAGTTTATTTCCGCCGCGTGTCTTCTAATTCCTTACAGAAAGAGGCTTGGAAAGGATTGTGATAATGAATAGAATGGAAAAACAATTATTAGACAAAGGTATAAAAATAAAGGACTAAAATGAAAAAGTTTAAAAGTTATACGGTGAAAAATAAAAGTAGAAATAAACTTTGGGCCATTAAATGTAATTATGAAAAGTTGAAGGCCTAAAGTGCAATTTTCAAAAGTTCTGGGACACAATGGTAATTATTGAAAGTTGAGCTGAAAAAAGGCTAAAAATGCTCAAAATTATATTAGTTCCAAATTTTTTCAGTAAATAGAGAAAATTATTCTGATCAATTTGACGCAACACAAAATTTTGATATGAGGTCCCAACAAATTTTATATTAATTTCTAAAGAAAGGAAAATTAATATAGTATCCTCTAGACCTCAGAATTACATGAAATTTGGCAGTAAATTTCTATAATTAATATAAGAATGGAATTTATAATGGATTAAAACACCTGATAAATGTGTTTCAGGGGAATTTCTCGAGAATTGAGCCCATGAAGGCAGTGGATCATGTATAGGGCCCAAAATGGTGCCTTATAGACCCAATGATATTTTTAGATAAGTATATGGGTCAGGGTTAATAAAGACCAGAAAAAATATAAAATTACAAAAATGCCACTAAAGGTATGCTACTGTGTTGTGTCATTGAGTCAGTGTTAGACTAAAGGCATTTTGGTCATTTGGATAGGTAAAAAATGTCCAGGCAAGTACAAGAGTGATTACTCAGTGTCAGTATATGCCCTGATAAGAAGTAAAGAGGTATAAAATGACAATTATGCCTTTAGGGTTAATATAGTACAAGATAGTGAACCAAGGGCATTTCAGTCATTTGCCAAGGGATCTGGATACTGGATATTGTAACATCCTTACTTTTATATGTCTTAGGGACCATTCAGTAGCATTTAGAACCACTTACAAGACCTTGGAAGTCCATTAGCCAAATATGAAATTTTACTCTTTCTCGGGTTACTGTTCATATGGTATTCCATATTACGCAATGAACTTCAAAAAATCATAACTAATTCTAGAAAACTCAATATGAAGTGGTTCAAAAAGCTACATGAAGATAACATCTTGAAATTTAAGGAAAAAATAATTCCCAGACCAAATTATTAGCCAATTGATATAGTTTATTCATTGAACTTTACTGCTTATTTGGCCAAAAACTCTGGAAACAGTTTCTAGTCCCTTATTTTGGAAATTCATTTCTCTTGATATACACATCCAAATGAAACGTTCTACCTATGCACTTAAAGATATGGATGTTTAATACATGCTCATAAAATTTCTTGAAATAATTCCTTCATTTGCTAGGTTAGACTGAAGCCACAACAAAACTGCTTGAGGACCTAGTTTTTTACCATTTCAGTTTCCTTTCTTTCACTTTCCATAATTGTTCCAGCATGCATAAATCATCTCTTTTGCTTTTTCTGAATTTATATACATCATGGGGTTATACAATAATTGTTTCATACAATCTCATCACATAAATAGATACTTTACATATTCATATTCATCACATAACTCATTAGGACTCATGAACTCAAACCATGTTCAAGACTAACTTTGTTACACTCTTTATTGTCATAACTTTCTCTAATTTTCACTAATCCACTTGGCTCTTGAACCAATTGATGTCTTGACTTTACCCTACACAATTTCATCTTTTGAATCCATTTATGAGCTTAGAATCATGAAATTCTGGCTCCTTCATGGCCTGCTGTACAGAACTGAACATAAGCAAACAATTCTTTTAAAAATTCTCATTTTGATTCTAATGCTTCCCATACTTGTTTCTCCACTTTATGCCACACAACTTTTCATTTTAAAACCATTGGAACCATCAAAATCATGAAATTCCAATAACTGTTCATGCGAGTGAAAAGTAACAGTAAGAAATCTCAAAGACTACAACCTTGAGATTTTAATGTTTCCAAGGTTCAAAACCTTTCCAATCCCACACAAAATCATCATACAAACTCAATGGAAGCATTAAATCATTGAAATTAAATTTTCTTCCCTCATGAACAGTGCAGATCGAACAGGGCACACCATGGCAAAGTCAAGAATATCAATTTGATTCAACAACCAACCACTTAACTAGCTTGTTTAAGCTTCAATCATATGGTTCTAACTTTAATTTCTTCTTTCCCCTTTCCTTTAAGGTCTTTGGGCAGCACCACCCCTTAGAGAAAACTCAATTTTTCTCCCATTAAAAACCTAAGTTCAAGCTCCCAAATCAAAGGAAAATAAGCTAGGAGAGATTGCTTACCTTTAATCTCTAGCTTGCTTGAACTTTGGAACCTTGAATCTTCTTTGTCTTGGCTTGAGTTTTCATTTTGCATGAGTTTCCCCAAGGGTTCTTTGCTCACGGTTTGGCTGCAGAATTGAGGGGCTATTTATAGAAAAATTTCATGGAAAATGAATGGCCAAGATCACTTTGTACACTATTTAATCTAATGGCTCATATTTGTTCTTACATCAAGCTTCCTCTCCAAGCCAACTTGAGATAAATCCACATGAAAAAATCTTCTCCTCCCCCTTGTCTTGTACGCCAAGTGTGTGGGTGTGTGGGTCCCTCCATGTGCAAGCCATAATTCACACTTTATCCTTTTTTTTCTTTTCAAAAATTCATGTTATTCATTATTGGACTTGGGCTCCAAGACAACTCTTGGGACTTAATGGGCTGCCCTAGCACAAAATTTTGGGCAGCCATAGGCCTTCCTTGGGTCCAATTGCTAATTGGCACAATTCCCAAGGTACTTTCCTTATACCGATATTCTTAAAATATCCTAATTTTGAAATAAATGCTAGACACCTCCTTTAATGGTTCTAACATTTTTAGAAATTCATTCTAATATAAAATAAATTCCCTGTAAATTCTCATAATTTTCTGAGACCCAGAAGTCCTGATAAAAAATCCCTACATTTCCTTTATCCCTTTATCGGTGTCCGATTTTACTTTAATTTCTCAAAGGGCATTATCATCTTTTCAAACATCATCAGACTATTTACTGGATATAATTAATCATCTTTATACCATCTTACACATTTTTGGCCTGTCTAGAATGACCAGAATACCCTCCATCCATCACTGGTACAATAGGGCATCCAGGGGCATTTTTCCTGGATTGCTCTAGACTCTGGCCCACATAACTGTCTCACTACTTTATTGGGCTCACTATGGCGCCATTTGGGCCTTGGTATGGGTTCCTTAGCCTCATTACCTTTATGGCACAATTCACAATAAATCTCACCCGATCCTATTTATTGGGTATTTTATTTCACCGTAAAATCCCCTAAAGCTTCTACAGGATTCCTTTTCTGACTCTGTCAATTTTATAAATTCTTATATTAAATATGGGAATTTCCTATAATATCCCATCTGATTCTGATGTCTGAAGAATACTGTAACAATTCTTCTGACTTCATAAATTTATATCAATTAATCGGGACCTCAAATCAAAATTTTGTATTGCGTTAAATTGACCGGAATAATTTTGTCTATCTGATGGTAAAATTTGAGTCTGATATGATTCCGAGCATTTTTGGCCTATTTTGGCTCAACTTTTCCATAATTACATTTAGGTCCCTGACTTTTTACTTAATTATATTTAAGTCCCTAAACTTTTAGAAATTACCACTTTTGGCCCAACATTTATTTCTACTTTAACTTTTGGCCTTTTACCTTTTTCAATTTTCATTTAGGTCCTTCTCTTTCTTCAAGACTTATCTAACCTTTATTATTTCGTCTTATCTTTGTCATAATCCTTTCTAAGCCTCTTTCCACTATCAGTACTATTCAGATAGGGAAAATTTAAGATATGACAGATATAATACAAGAAGTAATTAAGTTTTGACCCAGTACAAGAGTGTCAATGGTAGGAAGAATTCAAAAACTGGATTTAAGCTCCGAAAGCATAATATGGAATCTTAAAAAAATTAGATTCAGAAAACAATCTTGTTTTTTGGAAATCAGACTGAATCGGTACCGGATTAGACTAGAATTTTTTCAGATGCTTCCTCCCTTTGTAATTTTGTCACATGGGGTTTGAGGTGTCCTTTGATGATGTCATGGATGATGTCACCTCATTGGCTTCTAGGGCAAGCTAATCCAAGATCAAATATGAGCCATTAGATCAAATAGTGCACAAAGTGATCTTGGCCATTGATTTTCCATGGGATTTTTCTATAAATACCCCCAAAAAATCTGAAGCAAACTGTAGCATGAAAACCCTTGGGTAAACTCTTGCAAAATGAAAACTCAAACTAAGACAAAGAAGATTCAAGGTGCCAAAGTTCAAGCAAGCTAGAGATTAAAGGTAAGTAATCTATCCTAGCTTATTTTCCTTTAATTTGGGAGTTTGAACTTAGGGTTTTCATGGAAGGAAGTTTATTTTTCTCTAAGGTGCATGTGCTTTCCAAAACCTTAGATGAAAGGAGAAAGAAGAAATTAAAGTTAGAGTTATATGATTGAAGCTTAAACAAGCTAGTTAAGTGATTGGTTGTTGAATAAAGTTGATATTCTTGACTTTGCCATGGTTGAACCATTTCGGTTTGCACTTTTCATGATAGAATGAAATAGGATTTCAATGATTTAATGCTTTCATTGAATTTATATGACAATTTTGTGTAGGATTGGAAAAGTTTTGAAGCTTGGAAGTATTGGAATTCCAAGTTATAGTTTTTGACATTCTTCTCTATTACTGTTCACTCACATAACATTGATTGGAATTTTATGATTTTGATACTTCCAATGATTTTAAAATGAAAAGTTGTGGGGGATAAAGTGGAGAAACAAGTATGAGAAGCATTAGAATCAAAATGGGATTTTTTGAAATAAAAGAGGGTGTTATGTAATTCTATACAGAACAGTGCATAGGAGCTGGAATTTCATGATTCTAAGCTCATAAATGGATTCAAAAGATGATATTGTGTAGGGTAAAGTCAAGACATCAAGTGGTTCAAGGACCAAGTTAATTAGTGAAGACTAGATAAAGTTATGTTTGTAAAGAGTTAAGAATTTGTCAAGGATAGTTTTGAACATTGTTGGAGTTCATAATCCTAATGAATTATGTGATGAATATGAATATATTTAGGACCTTGAAACATCCAAGTAGATGTTGGGAAGTTATTGACCAAAAGGCTTCATGGTTAGAAAGCTAGGGAGCAAGTGCAAAAGATCAAGAGAAAAGCTTAAGAGCAAGGTAGTGAACTTACCTCTTTATGTGCTTGATGTGGTATGCTTATGTGTTGACATGTACATGATATTTGAATGGTGTTGTGACATGATAAATGATTTTGAATGTATTGTGAATAACATGTTTTCCATAGCCATACAATTTTATGCAAAAGTATATAGCATGATGGCATGTCACTAATTAAAGAAAGTTTAATGAAATACATATCATGCATTAGCTTCTATCTTGCATGTTTAAGTGGTAATATTTGCTACTGAGATTCCCTAGAATCTCACCCTCCCATAACCAACCATAATAGGTTATTCATGATGGAAGAATCATGTTTGGTACATGAGCTAAGGAATGGAAGAGGAAGAGTACACAAGTGATAGCATACATGTATGTTGGCCTTTTATGTAATATTATGTAATATCCATTATATGTAAAGAAAATATATGAAAGAATTATGGCATAACCCCATGATGTATATGAATGCATGAAAGGAAAAAGAGATGGTTTATGCATGCTGGAACAATTATTCAAAGTGAAAGAAAGGAAGCTGAAATGGTAAAAACGCAGGTCCTATAGCAGTTTTGTTGTGGCTTCACTTTGACCTAGCAAATGAAGGAATTAATCCACAAAATTTTATGATCATGTAGTAAATATCAAAATATTTAAATGAATATGTAATAAGCCTTATTTGGATGTGTATATCAAGAGAAATGAATTTCCAAAATTAAGAGATATAATCTGGAAATTCTAGAATTTGCCATATGAATAGTAAAAAGTAACGATTTAACTGTATCAATTGGCAAAGTAAATGTACAGATTTATATTTTTTCCTTAAAGATATATGAAAGAGATTAAATTATAAATTTGGATCACCTCCAGAAAATTTTTCTACAATTAGTTATGAATTCTTAAAGTTGGACTATAAATCTAGAAATCACCAAGTGAACAGTACCCAAGAAGTAAGTTTTAAAATTTTAATTTTAGGCTAATGTAATGCATCCGATAATCAAATATGCTTCTGAATACTTACACTGAGGTGGTAAAAGTAGGATGTTTCAAAACTCAACTTTCTTCCATGAAAACCCTAAGTTCAAGCTCCCAAATCAAAGGAAAATAAGTTAAGATAGATTGCTTACCTTCAATCTGTAGCTTGCTTGAACTTTGGTACCTTGAATCTTTTTTGTCTTGGCTTGAGTTTTCATTTTGCAAGAGATTCCCCAAGGTTCTCATGATTCACGATTTTGAGCAAAAGTGGTGGGGTATTTATAGCTAAATCCCATGGACAATCAAAGGCCAAGATTACTCTGTGCACTATTTGATCTAATTACTCATATTTGATCTTAGATTAGCTTGCCCTAGAAGCCAATGAGATGATATCATCCATGACATCATCAAAGGATATCTCAAAGCCCATGTGATGAAATAAAAAAGGGAGGAAGCATCTGGAAAAATTTCAGTCTAATCCAGTATCAGTTCAGTCCAATTTCCCAAAAACCAGACTGTTTACTGAATCTAATTTTTCTGAGATTCCATATTATGCTTTCTGACCTTAAATCCATTATTCAAATTCTTCCTACCATTTACACTCTTGTACTGGTCAAAACTTAATTACAGACCCCTTAGAAAATGACTGAAATGCCCTTAGTTTACTATCTTGCACTATATTAACCCTAAGGGCATAATTGTCATTTTACACCTCTTTACTTCTTATCAGGGCATATACTAACACTGAGTAATCACTCTTATACTTGCCTAGATGTTTTTGACCTATCCAAATGACCAAAATGCCATTCGTTTAACTCTGACTCAATGACACAACACAGTGGCATACATTTAGTGGCATTTTCATAATTTTATATTTTTCCCGGGCTTTATTAGCCCTAGCCCACATACTTATCTAAAAGTATCATTGGGCCTATAAGGCACCATTTTGGGCCCTCTACATGATCCACTTCCTTCATGGGCTCAATTCCTAAGAAATTCCCTCAAAACATATTTATCGGTTGTTTTAATCCACTGTAAATTCCATAATAAATTCTACATAACTCCTTTTTAAGTTCTGACAGTTTTAAATATTCTTATATTAATTATAGGAATTTACTACTAAAGTTCATCTAATTCTGAGATCCAGAGGATACTATATTAATTTCTCTTTCTTCATAAATTAATATACATTTTTCTAGAGCTCATATCAAAATTATGTGTTGCGTCAAACTGATAAGAATAATTTTCTCTATTTATTAAAAAAAATTGGTACTAATCTGATTCTGGGCATTTTTGGGCCTTTTCCAGCTCAACCTTCTCATAATTACCATTTTGCCCTTGAACTTTTGAAAATTATACTTTAGGCCCTCAACTTTTCATAATTACATTTAATGGCCCAAAGTTTATTTCTACTTTCATTTTTCACCATAGAACTTTTAAACTTTTCATTTTAGTCCCTTATTTTTATACCTTTGTCTAATAATTGTTTTTTCATTCTATTCATCATCACAATCCTTTCCAAGCCTCTTTCCTCTATCAATATTATACAGATAGGGAAAAATTAGGATGTGATATTTCTACCCGCTTAAAATAAATTTCATCCTCAAAATTTACTTAGCACCTTAGTCAACAATCTTGGATAGATATTCTTTTTTCACTTTATGACTAAGGATTGGGGTATCTATCTCTTATCTTCTATATTGACATCTTAGCGGAGTACTTTCCATATCCGCAGATCTTCATATCTTTACTATGATCATTTTTCTGTTTTAAATCAACTCAATTAGAGTTTAACTCTCCTTCATCCTATTACTTGCTTATTTGCTATTCCTCTATTTTGCATATGGACTTCTCACCATACTAAACTTGTGAGTAGTGTCCATTTCTTTCATATCAAATTCTCTTGAATACTGCTATATTTTGGAGTTTATGTCAACTACTTATCATACATTTAACATGTATCTCTTATTATTTCTCTGACTATCTAGTCGAATTTTTTGAACATCCGTAAAACTTCATCTCTCATTTTTGTACCATCGTACTTATTTTCTTCTTATCATTTGTAATGACTCATCATAATACAGAGAAAGGACTTATGCTATTATTATTTATTTCTTTACTCTACTACTAAATAAGAGCACATAGGAGCACATACTCTAACATGCATAATGCCTAGCCAACATGTTGCAGGACTACTTACCTGCCCATGAATGCAAAGCTTTAACATCAGAGGTCAAGCATTCATTTTCTTAATATGCACAACTCTAACACCCAGAGCTTGCATAGCTCTATTGTATGGAGCTTGCACTACTCTAACATTTAGAGCCTTAGCATATTTTACAAACATAACATAATTCCTGGCATTTCATGCAAGGAGTGAAAGCTCTCATTTGTTATTTCACATGTAACATAAAATTTAAATATCTTATTCCTTTAAAAAAGGGAGCCTCTCTATCTATTTACAAAGCTAGCTATAAAGCCACTTCATATTGTACTTCTTGATACACATTTCTCATATGTATCACATTACATATTTCACAAACATATCTCATTACGTACTTTTCAAGTCGTATCATGGCATATCTGGCTATATCATGGTCTATCTTGCCTTGTCATAACGTATTCTAAGATACCATAAGTTAAACATTCTCTTTAACTTATAATTTTGCTAGCTTTTAGAAATCTCTTCTAAATATTTCCTTTCAAATCCATTTCATTTGGACTTGACACAAGGGTTCTAGTCTCTTACTATTTATAACCCTTTCTAACTTTTCATAGCTCTTTCTATCATTTCACATAACTCTGCGCATATATGCCAAACTTCTATAGCATTTACACCCTTTTCAACTTCCTAGGGGTCACCTATCATTGGGCTACTATTGCATGAGCATGCTTAACTAGAAAATACAGATAAAAATATGAAGCATTAGTGCTAATAGGCTCCAACCCTGGTACTTTACTATCTTAGACCCTTCTTATACTATCTCTCTTAGGTCTATCTGGCCTTCTAATATCTTTATCCTTATCTGGAGGATCTATTTATCTCTCATTCTTATTCTCTATAATCTTATCATAGGGATCTCTTTATTCTTATTTGATCCCTTCTCAAATCTTATGAGATATTATCATAAATCCTTGGTACTCAGGATTAATAACTTTAATTTTGATCACATAGTTCCTGTTGCGTGTACGAAGATTTTGAGTTCAGTCCCTAATAGTAATAAGTCTATATGAAATTAACATCCTGGGTACTCTCTCTGTTATGAGCTAACCAACTTGTGAAGCTTCTCTACCTTAATGTTTTCCTTGGTATTCATCCTTCAAAAGAAATATTGTACTTATGGCTCATTACTTTCTTTCTCTAGGCTAGGTCTACTATGACCCTTGGGATCTACTGCGATCAACCTAAGCCTCTTCAGGATCTAACTGTGACCTAGAATTCTATTATCTGTGAGCCATGCTAGGATCTAACTGCAATCCTCTAGAATCTACTATAATTCTACTGTATTCTATTCTCATCTCTAGAAGACCTAAACCAACAGACAAAGTTATAAGGTTAGCCACTTCCACATAGTTGTTAACTTAATAGATAATTCCCCCAAAAAATATCATAGAAGCCAATATTATCTACTAGGACTTTACTCATATCCTTTATTACTTAGGAATTTCCCATATCTTCCCATCATTCATATCTTTAATATGTCTATTGCTATAGAGAGATACATAGGTTCTACCATGTACATATCCATCATAATCTATTCATCTCATCTGATAGATACTACTCTACATGAGCTGCATTGTACATTCTCTTGGACTTATCTCAAGAGAAATCTGACACTATCGTAAGAGCAATCTAACTCTATTGCAATAACGTTAACTTCTATTGCATAAACTCTGCTCCCTCTCATAGCTATATCATCTTTCATAACTGCATCTCATTTCATTTCATTTCATAGTACATCATTCATGTATCTTATCCCTGCTGAAGGGATATGTCCTGAGTACTGTGATCATTTGTCTATAGATTCGTTATTAACCTTCAGCTCTAATCTCATATATTGCTTTATCATTACCAAGTTGAATTATCTAATTGCCTATCGTATAGTATGGGAGCAACATAATTTTCTCATTATATATACTCTACCCTTAATGAAATGCGGAAGGGGGTATTTATTCATCATAGCATACTCTAACATGCATAATATGCAAGTAGATGCAATCATTTAAGCATTCTCTAACATGCATGTCATCATATGACAACTACAAGGAGATGCAACTTCTCATCATAACTCATGGCAACATAAGCCATATCATCATTACATAATTTGCTCAGCTATCCCCTATATACATACTACAATTAAACAATTAACTAGGTAATCTTTTAAAGCATTCTATCCCTTTATCACCTTAACTACCAGATTATGTATCACATTATCTGATCATATCATTGTCATATCCTAACATAACTATTCTTCTAAATTAGGCTGGCACATTACCCTCTTATTAGGGTATAGACTCAACCCTTCATTCCTCTTTCTTATATAGGGAATAGGGGAGTCACTTTATCTTTTTAACTGTGGCTACCTTTCTCTCTCTAAATATCATAAACTTCTTTTCTTATTTTGTATACATCTACCGCTCTATTGAACTTCTACAACTACCTAAGAAAAATTCTTTCTTTGTAACATGAAATTCAATCCGTGAACCAACTTCTTAGTTATTTGACTCTCACGGTTCATGTGGATGAACTCGGCTAAGTATTCATCAAAGGGTTTCTCGTTCTCTACTTTAACCCTTAGCCTCACGCTCATCTCTATCTAACTGAGAGGAATACCTCTGGTAAACTATTGGATAAAAACTTCTCAGGTGAGAGGATCAATCTCCATATCATATGAAGTAACTTATGTATCTCTCTACTATCTCTTAAATCTTTTTGTATGTCTGTCTCAGTCAGTTCTGAACTAGACTGTGGTTTCTTTATGGTCTGTATCTGGATCCTAACTAATTTAACTCACTTGGATCTTATTCATCATTTAGTACTATTACTTTTGTTTTCTAAGGTACTCTACCTTAGGTCTGCTAAGTTATTATCTCTTCATGATGGTATCCCTCTGTTTTGGGAACTTTAACTTTTTATCCATTAACCATCATGTCTCTAACCTTAAGCCATGTATTAGGCTCATTTTAACTTCTTATTATTCTATTTTGTAAAGACTAGCTGAATAAATCTTTCATAACATAGATCAACTCCTGGTGATCATACGGAGGATTTACTTTTAAATATTTTCTTAAACTGATATTCTGTATCTAAGTACCTCGTACTATTTAGCTTGCCTGTATGCTGTGCTAAACCTCTAACTAATAAACTTTAGTGAGGTTAGCATCTTCATTCTTGTCATTAGGTCTCCGTGAATTCTAGTCGCAACTTGAGTACTAGCTAGTCACGACTCATATTATCTGTTAACTTTAGTCGCGGCCATCTCTACTTACTCGTCATAACTTGACTGCTCTGTATTCTTCAGTTGTGATCATGGGTCATCTTCTGTCATGACCTGATCTGCTTATATATTAGTCACATCCTATGGCTTGGACTTATCGTGACCTGACAGCTCTGGAGCTTCCTGTTACGACCTAAATTGCTTCACATCATGACCTGGCATAGCTTTTTCTAAATATTCACTTCTAATGTTCTTGACTTTGATGAATTTGAGTAAATTGAAACTCATTCATATCTATATATCATAATCACATCAAATTGGGAACATATTCACATAGATTTTTAACCAACTATCATTTCATTATATCACATCAAAACTCATATTTCATGTCACCATAACATTTATACATACATTACATACATATCCACTACATATTTGGGGTACATCATAAATGCCATACATCTATGTATTTACTTTACCCTATTTACAAATTTACATTAGTGCTCATCTCTTTCTACATTTTTTCTAGGGATTAGTAAACTGTAAATACTTCTGCATACAGAAATACCGCCCCTGTATATCAATTAGCAGATCATTTCCCAAAAACTCACTTAACTCTACATGTCATATATGCTAGAGTGTAAACTTGATTTAGGTCAATGCTCTCTATTGTATATCTGTCTATCATCCCTGCTACGACATTAAGGAACTGCAGATAAACGGACTACTCTTGACTATATTTCTGTCTATCCCTTGATCTAGACTAAGTAATTCACTCTCTACAGCTTTCTTGAGATTGAAATTGTCAACATTATCTGTCTTTAGCAAAGAAGGTTGGGGTTGATTAGGACCAGGAACGTAACACTAATCTTTCTCTATAAAGTCACATATTCCTGGCCTTTGAGAATGGACAGGGACTGTCATAGACTCTAACTGGATCTCTGGATTAAGGGACTATTATATATTTCTCATAGCAAATCTATCCTCAAACTCTGGTGAGGAAGGACTAATATCTAGTCTACCTGTAATCTAGTACCAGTGTTTAGCTTCCTCAGCCATAGACTGTCCTCTTATAGGAGGAATAGGACTTACATTAGGTTTGGAAGGTACTACCAAAAACTCATTATATCTCTTATTATCCCTTTCTACTAATCCTCAAGAAATTTCTGAGGCTATTTATCTTTAGTTTACATCTCCAATATCCTATTTATTCATTTAGGAATCTGAGATAACTTATCATATTAGGCCATTTTACCTTAACTAGGCTACATTCATTCTATCATAACATCTCTCATCACCTATAAGACTTTTGTGTCCCTAGCCTGAAGGACTTATGTGTCCTTTACCTCACTGTAATATAGCTGTAATCTATGATTGAGTTAGTTGTTTTCTTTTAGCTAACTGAGGAAGGGTCTGGCTCACATCTCTATGCTATTCATACTTTTAAGTTTTCCCTTATCCTCTTAGATCACTAACAGGCGAGAAGGTATCTCTTATTAAGCCTCAATGTTCAATTTCCCTATAGCATTAATCACCAATAAATAATCTTAGTTGGACTATGAACAAGTAACCCATTACTAACCTCAACCTCAATTGGGACTTAGGTGACTTTGTTTCCCAGTTAGAGCAAGTTTATCTTGCACCATAACCTCTATTCTATGCTAGAACTTTTTCTGTACCAATGCCATAAACTTTTGCTCTGATACCAAAATGAAACATCATACTTTTACCACCTCAGAGTACGAATTTGGAAGCATATTTGTTTAGCGAAAGCATTACATTAGCACAAACATTAAAATTTTAAAACCTGCTTCTCGGGTACTATTGACTTGGTGATTTCCAAATTTATAGTCAAACTTTAAAAGTTCATAACTAATTGTATAAAAATCTTATGGAGGTGATCCAAATTTATAATTGAAGCTCTTTCATATCTCTTTAGGGGAAAAATATAAATATGGAAATTTACTTTGCCAATTGATACAGTTAAATTATTAATTTTTACTATTCATATGGCAAATTCTAGAATTTCCAGATTCTGTCTGTTAACTTTGGAAACTCGTTTCTCTTGATATACACATCTAAATGAGTCATACTACATATATATTTAAAGATTTGGATGTGTACTACATGTTCATAAAATTTCATGGATTAATTTCTTCATTTGCTAGGTCAAACTGAAGCCACAACAAAACTGTTTCAGGACCTACATTTTTACCATTTCAGCTTCCTTTCTTTCACTTTCAATAATTGTTCCAACATGCATAAACCATGTCTTTTTCCTTTCATGCATTCATATACATCATGGGGTTATGCCACAATTCTTTCATACGTTTTCTTTACATATAATGGATATTACATAACATTACATAAAAAAGGCTAACATACATGCATGCCATTACTTGTCTACTCTTCCTTTTCCATTCCTTAGCTCATGTACCAAACATGATTCTTCCATCATGAATAACCTATTATGGTTGGTTATGGGAGGGTAAGATTCTAGGGCATCTCAATAGCAAACATTACCACTTAAATATGCAAGATGGATGCTAATGCATGATATGTAATTCCATTAAACTTTCTTTAATTAGTGACATGCCATCATGCTATATACTTTTGTATAAAAGTGCATGGCCATGGAAAACATGTTATTCACAATACATTCAACATAATTTATCATGTCACAACATTATTCAAATATCATTTACATGTCAACACATAAGCATACCATATCTAGCACATAAAGAGGTAAGTCCACTACTTGCACTTAAGCTTTTCTCTTGATCTTTAGCACTTGCTCCCTAGCTTTCCAACCATGAAGCCTTTCGGTCAATCACTTCCTAACATCTTCTTAGATGTTTCAAGGTCCTAAACACATTCATATTCATCACATAATTCATTAGGACCATGAACTCTAATAATGTTCAAGACTAACCTTGATAAACTCTTTCCTAACATAACTTTCTCTAGTCTTCACTAATTAACTTGGACCTTGAACCAATTGATGTCTTGAATTTACACTACACAATTTCATCTTTTAAATCTATTTATGAGTTTAGAATCATGAAATTCTAGCTCCTATGCACTGTTCTATACAGAATTGTATAACACCCTATTTTCTTTCAAAATTTTCTATTTTGATTGTAATGCTTCCTATACTTTTTTCTCCACTTTATCCCATACAACTTTTCATTTTAAAACCATTAGAAGGATCAAAATCATGAAATTTCAATCACTATTTGTGCGAGTGAACAGTACTAGAGAAGTGTAATTTCCTAATTTTTTTTAGGCCTAGAAGCCAAGTATGTAGCTTAAAAAAGGTAGGCTACTAGGCTCTATTAAGCAGAAGTCACAAAAGTATACATTTCATATTTAGGGACTAAACTGTAAATAATGAGAGTTCAGGGACTAAATCGTAAATAGTGAAAGCCCCTGGGGGCATTTTGGTAATTTGTTAAGGGATATTTCTTGGGAATTGAGCCACCAGAGTGCTTGGACTTGATTAGAGACCCAAGATGACATTCCCAGATGTCCAAAAATGTGTCCCAAGAGTTATGTGGGTCCAAGTGACATTAAAATAAAATTTTAGTACTTTTTCAATAAAGTAAAGTTACCCAATCAAAGATAGCACTGGAAAAAGTGATCAGATAAGGCTTTATACTCATCCAGAACCATGAGGTGGCATAAAAGGTATCCTAATGGGACCCACAAGGTGCCACATGTCATGAGTCTAGGGAAAGAAGAAAAAGCTAAGGACAAGTGGCACGATCTCAGCAATTCATTCTGGGATAGGACTCTGGAATTCTCTGAAAGTGCTGAGTCAGCTGGTGAGGTGTCCCAAGGGCCCCACTATTGGGCCACCTTGCATGTGAGGTGTCATATAGATGATGTCATTTTGGTGAGTCATGGAAGAGGGTGATGTCATCGTGATGATGCAGGCGAAGCTTCTTGAGGAAGCTAAGCAATCTGAGCCATTTATCGTGATTCAATCTAGACCATCCATTCCACCTCCTCTCAAATATAAATAGCCCACCCTTCCCTCTATTCCATTCATGGCCAAGTATCGAAAAACAAGAGAAAGAGAGAAAGAGAGAAAGAAAGAAAGATAAAGAAAGGAAGGAGTTTTGTAGAGCTAGGAATAGTCAAGGAGCTTAGGGACTTGGCAGAGCTTAGGAATAAGGTAAGTAAGTTATTCTAGTCCCTACTCTAATAAATTAGAGGATTGTTCTTAATGGTTATACTAGAGAAATATATCTCTTGATAAGGTTAGCCATAGATAGAAAGAAAGTTAGGGGAGTGTCAGATTAAGGATATTACCCCAAGTTAAGCATGAGTTAAGTAGAGCTCTACTGGATAATAATAAGGATATTATTATGCTCTATATAGGATTTGACCTATGAAAAGAAGGAATCTTAGAGCAAAGGCTAAAAGCTAGAGGAAGGCTATATGTCAGGTAGTGAACTTATCCTAGACTTGTATGCATTGAATGTTATACTTGGTTGTGCTATGGCTTTGTTGAATTATGTTGCATATGTGCTTATGTTTGAAGCTCTGTTCCTATGATTACTTTGGCCAATTGTATTTTATATGTAACATAGAAGCATGCACATTACACAATGTTAACACTTTCACAAGCAAGCACTAGTATTTATATTAATGCATTCATTGTTTAGTACTGTTTGCTACTGAGATTTCTGTAGAAATCTCATCCCATTCCATGTAATCCCAATTCCATAGGTTTATGATGAGAAAGTATTAAAGAATCATGCAGAGAAGCTGGGGAATGGATAGTACAAATGTTATGTAAAGTTAGGACCAAAATGCTCGAATCAGGGGAAAAAATTGGATGAACAGTTAACTTCGGACGTTAACTGACATTGACCTGGTCAAGGAGTGGTCAACAAGTTATTTTTCCATGAAATATCATTAAGTTAGCTTTGTATATCAATTTGAACCACTTCATTTCTATTTTTCTAGAATTAGCTATGATTTTTTTGAAGTCAGGTCACTTCTCTGGAATTTACACTGTGATCAGTACTTGGAAGAGTAAAATTCTAGATTGTGTAATTTGACTTCACTGGCCTTAAAAGGGGTTCAAGATGCTACTGTTTGGTCCCTAAGACATAAGAAAAGAAGGATGTTACAAGAAGAACTTCAAAAACTACAACTTGGAATTCTAATGCTTCCAAGGTTCAAAACCTATCCAATCCTACACAAAATCATCATATAAATTCAATGGAAGTATTAGATTATTGAAATTCCATCTCCTTCTGTAATTAATAGTGCAAACCAAAATGGTTTAACCAAGGCAAAGTCAAGAATATCAACTTGATTCAATAACCAATCCCCTAGTTGGTTTGTTTAAGCTTCAATCACATATCTCTAACTTTAATTTCTTCTTTCTCTTTCATCTAAGGTTTTAGACAGCACATACACCATAGATAAAACTCAACTTTCTTCCATGGAAACCCTAAGTTCAAGGTCCCAAATCAAAGGAAAATAAGTTAGGATAGATTGCTTACCTTTAATCTGTAGCTTGCTTGAACTTTAATACCTTGAGTCTTATTTGTCTTGGCTTAAGTTTTCATTTTATAAGATGTTCCCCAAGGTTCTCATTCTCCATGGTTTTGAGCATAAATGGTGGGGTATTTATAGCCAAATCCCAGGGAAAATCAATGGCCAAGATTACTCTATGCACTATTTGATATAATAGCTCATATTTGATCTTGGATTTGCTTGCCCTAGAAGCCAATTAGATGACATCATCAAAGGACTCCTCAAAGCCCATGTGATGAAATTAAAAAGGGAGGAAGCATCTGGAAAAATTCTAGTCCAATCCAGAACCGATTCAGTCAGATTTCCCAAAAACCAGACTATTTTCTGAATCTAATTTTTCTAAGATTCCATATTATTCTTTCTGACATTAAATATAGTATCTAGATTCTTCCTACCATTGATACTCTTATACTGGTCAAAACATAATTACAGATCCCTTGGCAAATAACTGAAATGCCCTTGCTTCACTATTTTGCACTATATTAATCCTAAGGGCATAATTATCATTTTATACCTGTTTACTTCTTATTAGGGCATATACTGACACTGATTAATCACTCCTATACTTACCTGGACATTTTTACCTTTCCAAATGACCAAAATACCCTTCGTCTAAATCTGACTTAAAGACATAACACAGTGGCATACATTGAGTGGCATTTTCATAATTTTACATTTTTTTCGGTCTTTATTAGCCCTGACCCACATACTTATATGAAAATATCATTGTGCGTATAAGGTGCCATTTTGGGCACTCTACATGATCCACTTCATTCATTGGCTCAATTCCTGAGAAATTTTCTCGAAATATATTTATCGAGTATTTTAATCCATTATAAATTCTACATAACTCATTTTTAAGCTCCGTTAGTTTTAAATATTCTTATATTAATTATAGAAATTTTACGCCAAATTTCATCTGATTCTGAGGTCTAGAGGAAACTATATTAATTTCCCTTTCTTTAGAAATTAATATAAATATTTCAAGACCTCATCAAAATTTTGTGTTACGTCAAACTGATCAGAATAATTTTCTCTATTTACTGGGAAAAATTGGGGCTAATATGATTTTGGCCATTTTTTAGCCTTTTCTAGCTCAACTTTCTCATAATTACCATTTTGACATTGAACTTTTGAAAATGACACTTTAGGCCCTCAACTTTTAATAATTACACTTAATGTCCCAAAGTTTATTTCTACTTTTTTTTTTCACCATAGAACTTTTAAACTTTTCATTTTTGTTCTTCATTTTTATACCTTTGTCTAATCATTGTTTTCCCTTTATATTCATTATCACAATCCTTTCCAAACCTCTTTTCTCTATCAGTATTATACAGATAGGGAAAAATTAGGATATGACATGCTGTGGCTGTTGGGTTTAGTCCTTTAGATTGAGTAGGAATGGTGGATAGTTTTCTGTGTTGTTTTTTATTTATTAGTTTTCTTTTGAAAGTGATCTTGACAGATTTGAATAAGAGTTGAGCATGAACATAATGCAATAGGTATATGAGCATATGCTTGTTGTTGTTACTATTTGGGGTTTTATTGCAAGAATAGTTTTGGGCAGGGGAATGTCGTGTGCATGTATATATGTGTTGTCAAATGAAATAGGAGACAAAAGCATGCCATAATGGGTTGTGTTGGATTGAATGGAAAAGAGTATATGTATATATATAGCTTGATGGGTGGATTTTATATATATATATGATGATATGCTTAGAGAATTTGGCTACTATTTTGGAAGCTAGATGATATATATATATATATATGAGACGCTAATATGGATACATGTATATATATAGCCACTGCCTTGAGGATTAAAGTATGTAAATATGCTGTTATTCTGGTGCATTGAAGCATGAACTTTTGAAGCTGATAGGATTATGTAATGGGCTTGCTATGTGGTGTTTTCAAGTGGTGAATAATTATGTTTAAGAAAACAAGTTGGGATTCTTTAAACTATGATTTTAAAAGCATGTGTTAGAAATTAGAATCTCTAGATTATTTTGTGTAAGGCATATATTTTCTTTTAAACTTGGGAAAGTTTGACCAAGAAAATGTTATAAGATATCTCTTTCCTAAAAGTAATTATGACCTTAGGTAGCGCTCGCTATCTGGGATGGTTGTAAGCCTGTACCGTATGGTTGTATGTAGATTTTATTGAAATAATGTCAGTTGGTTGATGGTTAGAAGCTTATGTATTGAATCTTTGATTGAAAGGTTGATAGCATGTAATGAAATGAAATATCATATTACGGATGATTACTTTTGTTAAGGCTTTAATTAGAATGTTAATATATTGTTTGGGATATTAGAAAATTGAGAAGTGAAAATAACTGGAAGTTTATTGGCTGGAAAGAGTAAAGGTTTAGGAGCATGGTATGTGAGTGAATAATGTTTCCTAAAATTAATATTTTTAAATACATTGTTATTTCATTGAATATGTTGAGCTTTAAATATGATTTACAAAAAGCCAGTTTTACGAATTCATGGGTTAAAATTTTTAGAAATGATTAATTTTCAAATGGTTTACAAAGGATTATGATTATGCATGAAAATAAATAAAGAGGTTTTAGAAAAGAATTTGACATTAAACTGATGTTATTCATGAAATATTCCTATGAGAATTTCATATATTTTCATAGTAACTTGATATTGGATTTTAAATGTTCATGCTGGGGTTTGTGAAATTTAAAGTGATTTTAGCAAAGATCATTGCATTTGAAACAATTAAGATAATTACATGTGAAATGAACCCCATGCATGTTTTAAACATTTTAGAAAGGATATAATATAGAAAATTGATTGCTAACAGCAATACTCTTAGTCCTTGGTGTACCATTGTTACACTAGATCGAGCTCGACAATTAGCAGCATTGAGCCACCATATTATTATGTGGGATTTATTCTCGCGCTCGTTAGTGGCCTTCAGTATAACATCCTTACTTTTATACGTCTTAGGGACCATTCAGTAGCATTTGGAACCACTAACAAGACCTTGGAAGTTTATTGCATAATCTAGACAAGTTCCCATAGAATCAAAATGAGAATTTTTGAAAGAATTATTTGCATAGGTTCAGTTCTGTACAACAAGCCATGAAGGAGATGGAATTTCATTATTCTAAGATCATAAATGGATTCAAAATATGAAATTGTTTAGGGTAAAGTCAAGACATCAATTGATTCAAAAGCCAAGCCCATTAGTTAAGAATAAGGAAAGTTAATGAGATTAATGTTCAAGAAGTAAGTTATGTTATTTAAAGTGAGTTTAATACTCAAGGAAGTTAGCTAGTGATGGATGAATGGTTATGTGATTTTAGGAATTGGTTGGTATACTCTAAAAGTGGCAGCCACATGTTCAAGAAATGTGAGAAGAAAGAAGAAAGAGGAAGTGATAGAGAATAAAGTATATGAGGTAATAAACTTATCCTAAACTTGTATGCATTGAATGTTATGCTTGATGTGCTATAGCTTTCTTGAAATATGTTATACATGTACTTATGTATGAAGCTCTATTTCTGTGATTGCTTTGGCCAATTGTATTTCATATGTTACATGGAAGCATGCACATTACGCAATGTTAACACTTTCACAAGCAAGCACAAGTATTCACATTAATGCATGCATGGTTTAGTACTGTTTGCTACTGAGATTTCCCCAGAAATCTCACCTCTTCCATATCAATCCAATTACAGCATGTCTTCTCAAGATGGAGGAGATAAAGATGCATGAAGAGACATGAATTATTTAGTATGATTGATATGTGATAGATGTAAGTATAATTACTGGAAATTGTCACTATGAACAGTAACTCGTGATGAGGCAGTAACATTTGAGCTATAATTATAAATAGTAAATGATTTAATAAATATATGATATTTTACCAGTAGATAGTAGATATGCCAAGCTTTGATTTAATATATATAACGTCTTATTTGGATGTCTACACTTAAAGATATGATTTATCAAAGTTGGGACCAGAAATGCTGGAAGCAGGGACAGGACGATGGAGGAACAGTAAATTTTGAGCGTTGACCGATGTTTACCTAGTCAAGGCAAGGTCAATGAGTTATTTTTCCTAAAAGAGAATGCAGTTAGCTTTGTGTGTCAATTTGAACCACTTTATTCTAATTTTTATAGAATTAGTTATGATTTTTCTAAGTCAGGTCACTTCTATGGAATTTTCACAGTGAACAGTACTCGCTAGAGTAAAATTTCAGATTGTGTAATTTGACTTCAATGACCTTAAAAGTGGTTCCAGATGCTACCATTTGGTCCCTAAGTTGTAAGAAAATTAGGATGTTACATTTTGGTATCAAAATAGAAGTTTGTAGCATGATTTAAGATATTTTCTAGACCCTAACTCTAAATAGTAAGTACTTTGTGAAGTTAGGATATGTATTGAGATAGTTAGCATTGCTTAATTAAGCAAATATTGTAGGAGTAGATATGGGATTTCATAAGGTTAAGTCAGAGGCTTCAGTTAATAAGGGAGACCCCCGGCCAGTAGTGATATAAGAAGATAATGTATATCCAGACTCTTATTATCCCTCACACAATGAAAAGAGTTCAAAGGAGAGTATAAGGGGATCAGTCAGAGAAGTATATAGTGGAATATCCCATAGATGTTTCTGTAGACTCAAACCTGCAGTCTGAAGGTCATGTAGAGATTCAACCTGAAGCCGTGTATGCACCAGATAATGTTTAGTCTAGTGACTCTACACAATATGAGTTTGTTAGAATGCCCTTTAACCCTGATGTAAGCTCTATTCCTCTGGTGAGAGGACATATTACGGCTGAGGAAGCTGGGTACTGGTTCTGAATTATGGGTAGACCAGATACTATTCCTCCTCTAATAGAGTTTGAGGACAGAGTTGTTTTAAGTAATAGATCATAGTCCCCTAATTCAGACATCCAGTCAGAGTTTATGACAGTTCCTGTCTATTCCCAAAGTCAAAGAATATGTGACCTTATAGAGAAAGATCAGTGTGATGTTCATGGTCCTATCAACCCTAGCCTTATTTGTTAAAGACAGACCAAGAGGAAACACAGTCCAGTCAAGAGCAGACTAAGACTGACAGACATAAAGAGTTAAAAGATAGTAAAGAGATACAGAAGTTACTCCACACAAGATAGAGAGTGATTCGCTCACTTTAGAAGTTTTTCTCGAAGAAGTTTAAAAGAAGCATTCCTCTTAATTAGATAGAGGTGAGTGTAAGGCTAAGGGTTAGAGCAACCGAAAGAGAAACCCTTTGATGAATACTTAGCTAAGTTCATCCACATGAACATTGAGGCGTAATAGGAGATATTCTCTCGCCTATTAGTAATCCAGGAGGATCAGGGAAAACTTAAAAGTATAAATGGCATAAAGAACAAGCCCTTCCTCAGTTAGCTAAAAGGAAATAGCTGACTCAGTTATGGATTATGGCTAGATTACAGTGAGGCCAATGACACAGAAGTCCTTCAAGTTAGAGACATAAAAGTCTTATAGGCGATGAGAAATGTTATGATAAGAATGAATATGGCCTAGTAAGATAGCCACATATTTAAAGATAAAGTGACTCCCCTATTCCTTATATAAGAAAGAGTAAAGAAGGGTTGAGTCTATACCCTAATAAGAGGGTGATGTGGCATCTTAAGTGAAACAAGTAAATGATTCAGGATCCTGAATAAATGATCTGGACCTAGTGATTAAGGGACTTAAATGTAATTAAGTAAAAAGTTCAAGGGCAAAATTGTAATTATAGAAAGATCAGCCCAGAAAGGGTTAGGGCTCCAGACAGCATATATTTATCTGATAGTCTAAAAGTTATCTGAAATTTTATCAGATTTCATGAACTTCAGATATAAGTGGGAGAGTTATAGGAAAGTGTGCCTTACAGTGTTAGATGTCATGGATCTGACAGGAACTCGGAAGAAGTTTTGTATAAAAAGTTATTAACATATTAGTAAATTTTGACGGGAGTTTAATAACACCCGTGATCCAATAATGGAACTTATCAGTATGTAAGCCTAGATAGAATGAGATAAGATGACCTCATATATAGGCTCATGATGACGCCAAGGAGGGCCCAAAACCCAGGGTACCAGTTTATCAGTAGAAGGGGCCAGTGTCCAGAAAAAGTGCAAAATTACAAAACTGCCCCTGGATACCCAGATTGTACCAGAGATGGATGGAGGGTATTTTGCTCATGAGATAGGCTAAAAATGTGGGATATAGCCTAAGTATGATTATTTATAGCCAGTATAGGCCCTGAGGCAGTACAAAGAAGGGTGAAAAGACGATTTTACAATATAGTGCAAGAGAAGACACCAAGGGTATTTTGGTCATTTTCCAAGGGATGGATGGCAGATAAATACTCAGTATAATAATTTCAATAGTATGAGAATCCTAGACATTGATTTCTAGGATAGAATACATATCCTGGTATATTATAAAAAATTAGGAACAGAAATCAATCCGATTGTTGTGAAACTGTTCCAATCGGTACCGGATTAGACAAGAATTTTTCTAGAGGCTTCCTACCATGAGAATTTCGCCACATGTCCCATGAGGTGTCCCTTGAGTTGTCCCTTCTGATGTCATAGATGATGTCATAATTATTATTTTTGAAAAAGTTAAATCTAAGATTAAATGTGGGCCTTTAGATCAAATGGTGTACAAACTAATCTTTACCATTGATTTCCACCAAGATATTTCTATAAATACCCCCCAAATTCTGCCCAAAAATGTGAGCTTGTGATACCTTGGGGAAACTCTTGCAAAATGGAAACTCAAGCCAAGACAAAGAAGATTCAAGGTTCCAAAGTTCAAGCAAGCTAGAGATTAAAGGTAAGTAATCTATCCTAACTTATTTTCTTTTGATTTGGGAGCTTGAACTTAGGGTTTTCATGGGAGAAAAGATGAGTTTTCTCTAAGGTGTTGTGCTGTCCAAAAACCTTAGATGAAAGGGAAAAGAAGAAATTAAAGTTAGAGGCATATGTTGAAGCTTAAACAACCTGTTAAGTTCAAGCTCCCAAATCAAAGGAAAATAAGCTAGGAAAGATTGCTTACCTTTAATCTCTAGCTTGCTTGAACTTTGGTACCTTGAATCTTTATTTTCTTGGCTTGAGTTTCCATTTTGCAAGAGTTTCCCGATGGTATCACAAAGCCACAGTTTTCATGCAGAAATGAGGGAGTATTTATAGCCAAAATCCAAGAAAAATCAATGGTCAAGATTGATTTGGTTACTATTTGATCTAAAGGCCTACATTTAATCTTGAATTTAACTTTTTCAAAAAGGGTAATTGTGACATCATCCATGACATCACAAGGGACACCTCAAAGGGGTTATGTGGCAGAATTTTAATGGGGGAAGCTTCTGGAAAAATTATAGTCCAATCCGGTACCAGCTCAGTCTGATTCCCCAAAAACCAGACTGTTTTCTACATCTAATTTTTCTAAAATTTCATAATATACTTTTTGACCTTAAATCTAGTATCCAGATTCTCCCTACCATTAAAATTCTTGTACTAAGCCGTAACTTAATTACAGATCCCTTGGGAAATGATTGAAATGCCCTTAGTTCACTATCTTGCACTATATTAACCCTAAGGGCATATTCATCATTTTACCCCTCTTTGCACTGTCTCAGAGCATATACTGGCTCTGAATAATCATATTTATACTATATGACACGTTTTTGGCCTATTCAGAATGACCAACATGCCTTCCATCCATCACTAGTACAATATGGGCATCTAGAGTCATTTTTTATAATTTTGCACTTTTCTCGGACTGCTCTAGACTCTAGCCCACATAACTGTCTCACTACCTTATTGGGCTCATGATGCCACCACTTGGGCCTTAATATGGGCTTATTGCCTTTATTGCTTTTATGGCCCAATTCATAAGACAATTCTCCTGATCCTATTTATCAGATATTTTATTTTACCATAAAATACCGTAAGCATTCTACAGGATTCATTTTCTAACTCTGTTAATTTTATAAATTCTTACATTAAATATGGGAATTTCCAGCAAAGTCCCATCTGATTCTAATGTCTAAAAAATACTGTAATAATTCTTCTAACTTTAGAAATTTATATCAATTAATTGGGACCTCATATCAAAATTCTGTGTTGTGTTAAACTCACCGGAATAATTTTGTCTATCTACTGGTAACATTTGATTATGATTTAATTTCGGGCATTTTTGGCCTGTTTTGGCTCAACTTTTTCATAATTTCATTTAAATCCCTGAACTTTTGAATAATTGCACTTAAGCCCTTGAACTTTTGGCTATTTGCATTTAAGTCCCTTAACGTTTAAAAATTACACTTAAGGGCCCAACTTTTGTTTCTACTTTCACTTTTTTCCTTTAACCTTTTCTTCTGATCTTCGTCATAATCCTTTCTAAATCTCTTTCAACTATCAGTACTATACAGATAGGAAAAAATTAGGATATGACAAGAAGCATTAGAATTAAAATGAGAATTTTTGGAATAATTGTATGCATATGTTCAGTTCTGTACAGCAGGCCATGAAGGAGCTGGAATTTCATTATTCTAAGATCATAAATGGATTCAAAAGATGAAATTGTGTAGGCTAAAGTCAATACATCAATTGATTTAAGCCAAGCCCATTACTTAAGAATAAGGAAAGTTAATGAGATTAATGTTCAAGAAGTAAGTTATGTTATTTAAAGTGAGTTTAATACTCAAGGAAGTTAGATGGTGATGGATGAATGGTTATGTGATGTTAGGAATTGGTTGGTATGCTCTAAAAGTGGCAGCCACATGTTCAAGAAAAGTGAGAAGAAAGAAGCAAGAGGAAGTGAAAGAGAATAAAGTATGAGGTAGTAAACTTATCCTAAACTTGTATGCATTGAATGTTATGCTTGATGTGCTATGGCTTTGTTGAATTGTGTTACATATGTGCTTATGTGTGAAGCTCTGTTGCTATGATTACTTTGGCCAATTGTATTTCATATGTTACATGGAAGCATGCACATTACACAATCTAAACACTTTCACAAGCAAGCACAAGTATTCACATTAATGCATGCATGGTTTAGTACTATTTGCTACTGAGATTTCCCCATAAATCTAACCCTTTCCCTATCAATCCAATTACAGAAGGTCTTCTCAAGATGGAGGAGATAAAGATGCATGAAGAGACATGAATTATTTAGTATGATTGATATGTGATTGATGTATGTATAATTGCTGGAAATTATCACTGTGAACAGTAACTCGTGGTGAGACAGTAACATATGAGATATAATTATAAATAGTAAATGATTGAATAAATGTATGATATTTTACCAGTATATAGTAGACATGGAAATCTTCGATTTGATATATAGAACGTCTTATTTTGATGTCTACACATAAAGATATGATTTATCAAAGTTGGGACTAGAACTGCTAGAATTAGGGACAGGACGCTGGAGGAACAGTAAATTTTGAGCATTGACCGATGTTTACCTAGTCAAGGCGTGGTCAACAAATTAATTTTCTCTAAAATATCATGGAGTTAGCTTTGTGTGTCAATTTGAACTACTTCATTCTGATTTTTTTAGAATTAGTTATGATTTTTTGAAGTCAAGTCACTTCTATGGAATTTGTACAGTGAACAGTACTCGCTAGATTAAAATTCTAGATTGTGTAATTTGACTTCAATAACCTTAAAAGTGGTTCCAGATGCTAACTTTTGGTCCCTAAGATGTAAAAAAATTAGGATGTTACATTCAGCCACCAGATTTATTTTGTGAGATTTATTCTCGGTACAGTTAGTGGCCTTGAGCCACCATATTTATTTTATGGGATTCATTCTCATGATAGTTAGTGGCCTTGAGCCACTAGATTAGTTGTTACCCTCGTGAACTGTGTGTTCGTGCCTATTTTGTGGGTTTGTGCTACTCATGGTTATTTAACCTCGTGGACTATGTGTCGACGCCTATTTTCGTGGCTTCGAGCCATGCCAGATTGGTGAGTTACCCTCGTGGACTGTGTGTATACGTCTGTTTATATTTTGTTGAAGTCCTACAGAAAGATTATGGTTTTGAAAGGATTGATTTTAAACTATTGATTTGAAATGGTTATTTTAAATTGTTTTCCTTGGAATAAATATGTTTACGGAAAGGTTTGCATCAAACTATGAAATGTTATGAAATATATTTTCAACATGATTATGCATTGTTTATTTCTGCATTTTTAAATCATTTTTTTGGGATGTTATTCACGAGTGGATTATTTGGCTTCAAATAGTGCAGTTGACCCTAATCCTCCCGCTGAGCAGTGAAGAGCCTCATCGCCGATCTAAATTGTTGTTTTTGAACAAGACTGATTTTAATGTAATTTTCATTAGTAAGTACTTGCATTATTTTGATAAAAGGGTAAATGCTCCACATAGTTCTTAGAAAAGATTATGGTTATCGTGAAAAAAATATTATGGAAACTTTGAACATTTGAAGTCTGTTGTAGGATCATCGGGAGATCAATTATACAACAACGATCCCACCGAGATTCCTATAAAGGACTTGCTTTTGATATATAAAATGTATTTTTTTATAATTTTCATTTCAAATGTTTCATTTAAGGTCTTAACCTTTTAGAATGTGAAATTATTCATATTATGTGCCATTCACGGTTCAAATTTTGGGATGTGACAAAAGTTGTAAAGCAAAAGGGGCTAAATTGCAATTTAGAAAAAGTCTAGGGACTAAATTGCAATTAGTGAAAGTTTCAAATGGACATTTTGGAAACGAAAGGTACTAAAGTGAAAACTTTAAAAGTTCCATAGTGCAAAAAGGACGTAGACATAAGCTTTGGGACATTAAGTGTAATTATAACAAGTTAAGGGCCTAAAGTGAAATTTCTAAAAGTTTAGGGGCAAAATGGTAATTGTGAAAATTTGAGCTAGAAAAGGCCAAAAATTGCCTAGAAGCATTTTAGTCCTAAAGTTTACAATAAAATAGAGAAAATTATTCTGATCAGTTTAACGCAACACAGAGTTTTGATTTAAGGTCCTGAAAAATTGATATAAATTTTTAAAGTCGGGAGATTATTACAGTATCCTCTGGACCTCATAATAAGATGAAATTTGGCATTAAATTCTTATAATTAATATTAGAATTTATGAAACTAACAGAAGTCAAAAAGGAGTCATGTAAAATTAATTATGAAATTTAAGGTGAAATCGGACATCAATAAAAGGTTAAATGAAATATAGGAAATTTTTATCAGGATATCTGGGTCTCATAAATTATGAGACTTTGTAGAGAATTTATTTTATATTAGAATGAATTACTAAAAATTTTAGAACTATTAAAAGAGGTGTCTAGCATTTATCTAAAAAATCAGGGTGATTTAAGAATATCGGTATAAGGAAAGTGCCTTGGGATTTGTGCCAATTAGCTATTGGACCTAAAAGAGGCCAAATATGACATCCTATACAAGCCCAATAAGCACAAGGAATTGTTATGTGGTCAAATGAATTTTTAGAATATTTTATGTATTTTTAAAAAATAAAAATTTAAGAAAATCCAATAAGCATGTGAGGTGTCCTTATAGGACCCACAAGCTTTACACATGGCAGCAAGAAGAGGAAAGGAAGATTATATCATGTGTTAAAATGTAATAAAATAATATAAGAATTAACCTAATGATGATTAAGGTTTATTAATCCAAAAACTAACCAATCAAATTCAATATTAAGCTATTATAATAATTAGAAAAAGTGAGGACATTATGGACCCAAGGTGCCAAAATTTTGGCTATAAATACCCCTCCAATTCTTCACAAAACCGTGCACCCTTGCTTCCCTTGGAGAAACTCTTGTCATTTGAAAACTCAACCAAGATAAAGGCAATTCAAGGCACTTAGAGATCAAGGTAGTCAAGGCATAAGGTATGTGATCCTTACTAGTTTATTTATATGTGTTTTGTGTAACATCCCTATTTTTATTTTAGAATTTAAGTAGTATTAGAAGAAATTAATTCCTAATAGATGAAATTTTAATTTAATTACATAAATTAAAATAGTTTATTTAAAAAAAATTATTTATATTAAAAGTAGGAAAAAGAAACACAAAAGAAAAAAAAATACCTAACCTCTGGGAATATATATATATTATAAAAAAAAAAGATGAAAAGAGGCAAGACGTAATAGAAAGGGGAAAATTAATTAAAAAAGACAGAGAAGAAGATGCATATGCATGACTTTGTAATAATAAATATATAATATAATATAAAAAAAAACATGACTTTATAAGGTATACACACAGTACGCGGTGTCTTCTCTTTCCCTTTCTCCTTCGCCATTTTCGTTCGCATTCCAGCGCCATTTTCTTCCATTTTCAGATCTATTAGAGCTTCTTTCTTGCTCATAAAATCTTCCAACTACAATGATTAGTTCCTAAATATTTCTCTACACAATGAGAGCTCTTCAGAGATATCATTTTTGTTAGGAGCAAAACAAGTTTGAAGATTAGGGCTTGAAACAAGTGTAGATTTTCAACAAATGAGAACCATAGAATTATAAAGGTAAGTGAATACTTGCATTTAATCGGTTTAGAATTTTTCTATTTGCATTATTAAGAGGTTTAGAGTTAGGTTTTAAGTGTTAGAGAGTAGAGATTAACTAATATGAAAATGTTGTTGATTTAATTTGAGTTTAATGATTAGGTTATGTTTATTGTAGGTATAATTGATATTTAATCGGTTTATAATGTGGCTAGAGCTTGTAAATTAAAAATGGGTATTTTTGTTGAAACCCTAGATTAGAGAAATTGGGGATTTTGGTCAAATTGAATAATTATGGATTAATTGATAGGTTAAATGAGTTATTAAAATTTAGAAATGATGTGATTTAATTTTGAAATGAATATTTGGATATTGTGAGCATTTGAAATTTTGAGTGAAACTTTAAAGATTATAAATTTGGGATTGTTGGGTTGTTTGAAGAGTGTGATGTTATATGAGAATATATATTAGTAGAATAAAGTTGAGGCAAAATAAGATTACTATGGGAATGATAATTTAGAAAATAGATGTGTAATTGTGATAGAGAAATTTAGTTATGGTATTGAATTAATAATTTGTAAATAAAATAAAGTTAAAAGAGACATGTGAGTATTTATTTAAAAGTATATGTTGTGTCAAATTAACAACATCTTGATACACATTTATATAAACTATGTAGATTGACTAGAGAGTTGTGACCTAAGCCCGTGGCTACTCATTTATGGTATTTTTGTTAGCTTTGGAGAAAGGTAACCACTTCTACTCATTGTGTTTGCTAATATGATGTTTGTGAGTGATTTGAAATATATAAATCTACTGATGATAATATGATTATATTGAGAAAAGTGAATTGCTAGTTTTATTGAAAATTGTCTTGTGGTATTTAGAAAAGTTTAAATAGGGATTAAAAACTTGTTATATCTTAAGATTGGAATTTGAAGAAAGTTATTATTTTGAGTAAAACTCCATTATGTCATTTATTGATGTTATTGATTATTGAACTTTTGATTATTATGAATATCTTGAAAATTATGCATTGGGGATTGGTAATGATGGAGTTATATTTCTACCACGTGGTATAGCCTCCATTGGAGCTCGATGGTTGGCTTTCATCCCACTAGTTTACCGAGGGACTTGCCCCACCAGTTTATCGAGGGGCTGCGACACCCCCACCAGTTTATCGAGGGGGAATGAACCCATGGTCCAGTCTTGTACTCTATGGATTTTGGCCGATCCATAACACTCGACCGGTTAGCTTTTTGAGTGGCTATTCATATGGTAGTTATCACTAGCCCATGGGTTCGGTCGGCAGGTATAAGGCGATTCGGTTGGTTTGATGGGAGGAATTGGGATGATATTTCTGTCTGATTATATTATGATAATATATTATTTTCTATCTCGTATATTTTATTAACTGTCCCACTTGACACCTCACGAGCACATGTTAGTATGCATGATGAGTAGGATTGTTGGTTACTGAGACATTTGTCTCACCCCATGGTTATTAACATTTTTCAGGAGTTAGTTCAGTTGCTGGTTCTCACGAGAAGGTACCAGAGGCATAGTGGTGCTATTTGACCTGTATAGCACTATCCTCTATATTTATGTGCTGAATAGATATAAATTGCCACTATAGGGCATATTTTTGTTTATACTATGATAATTTACTATTTTGATGGTTATATTGTACAACGTGTGCTGGTAGAAGGTCAGAGACCTCTCAGGGTTATGCATGCAAATTTGTGGATCCACAATAGCTATTTTGTCATATTAATTGTATCATACTGTATGTTGTCGTGTTATGGAATTGAGGTGGTTTACTCAAGTTCAATGCTTGGAGACTCCTTTTAAAAGTTGAAATTGATAATTATGATAGTATTGGAAGAGTAATTTGGGATTTCCAATCATATTTATTGGTTGATTAAGAATAATCTTTTATAACCATGGTAGTGTTCATTTTAGAATCTTTGCAAAGCTCTTTTTCTACCATGGTTAACTCTGTTAAAATTATGATACTCATTTATAAACATGATTAGTTTGTAGTCAATTATGGTACAAATGATTTTAAATGATTAATTATTATTATTTTAAGGAGAATTTTACATTTTGGAAGGGAAAAAATTAGGTTTTAGTGGTTGCAAATTCCATTAAACCTAGAGTATGCTTGATGTCCAAATTGTAAGTTGAAGGCGAAAGAAGAAAATAAAGGTAGAACTAGGAGATTAAGGTTTAGATAAGTTGGTTTTGATGATTCGTTATTGAATTAAGTTGTGCTTTTAACTTTGTCATTGATTGAGGTATTTAACCTAGGTCTGTTCTGAACCAAGAAGAATGAATTTCAATGATCTAATGCTTTCATTGAATTTATATGATGATTTTGTGTATGATTGGATGGATTTGGAGCCTTCGGAAGCATTGGAATTTAAAGTTGTAATTTTCAAGCCTTCTTTATTACTGTTCATACGTGTGAACAGTGATTGGAATTTCATGATTTTGATGCTTCCAATTGTTTTAAAATGAAACATTGTGTGGGATAATGATAAACTCATATTTGTAATGATTTTTAGTGTGTTTAAAGTGAGTTTTATAATTGATTTTATCCCCATTTACTAGTATAATAAGAAATTAATTAATAAAAATAAAATAGAATAAGTGAAAATTAATTGAAGTGATTTTAGTGATTAATTGGATAAATAATATATTTCTTCTCATTTTCTATTACAGGCCAACGCACTAACATAATGGATTAAGGAAGAATGACAGCTGGACTAAAGGAGCTAGTGACATGTGATACCACATTGCTAAATCTAAGAATTAAGGAGCATTCACGTGGGAATATGGTTGAGGAGAATAGATTGGACACGTGCTGGATCCAAGAGTTGCCAACAGAAGAACTTGGGCCAACACAATCACATGGAGCATGTGCTATAATAGATTTAACATGTGTTGGATCCAGATCTGATATTAGATTGCAAGTGGGAGATCAAGCATGTGCTGAACATAACATAATTCCACACATTTGGCATTGTTCACACACACACACCCCTCATCTAAACATAATCACTCATTTTAGCAACAGTTCATGCACTTCACATATCATTCACTCCAATCAGCTGATAGTCATACCATTCACACACCCCTCTTATATATTCCATGAAGATCACACCCATTCGGTATCAATCATCATTGCACTCATTCTACTTCACATTCTATTCCATTCAGCTTACATCTTCACTATCCATTCTTACTCTCTCTATCCATTCTCACTCTCTCTCTATTCTCTATTTCTATTCTGCAACTTTCCTCTCTTCTAGTTAATAAAACCAAAGGAAAGTTCTACAGTTCATCTTCATCTTCTTTTATAATTTTCACCATGACTGCTGTTGTCTTTTCTGTTACTGTTGAAGTTCAGATGACAATGCAAGGCTAAGTTGTTATTCTCTCTTGGAGATGATGGTGAACCAGAATCCTTGAGCTAAACAGGGAGTTCATTGTGTTTTTAATTTAGAGTTCAATGTATCAAGTTGATGTAGTTAATTCTATAATTACTAATGCAATTAGAGTAGTAGATGACAAAGAAGTAGGGAACCGAGTTGGATTTTTAATTATGCATAACTGACCTTTGATTGATTATCATCTTCGATTGAGTTAAACATAGTTGTGATTAATTGAAGTGATTCTATAACAGAGTATAGTTGTATTTGTATAATTCATATTATGCTATCTCTAAGTTGAGTGATTCATAATATATTTTTATGTCTGTGAGTTGTAGCTTTGATTGAGATTTAGCTAGCGAGTTCTTAGCTAACATATTATAATTCAGCTGATTAACTTCTAATATTCTGTGGAAAATGAAGGTAAGGTAATCTCCGAGGGAACACACTTGTCATTCATTCATCTTATCATCATAAATACTTAAAATTAAAAACAATAGCATAGGTTTTACTTTCGGTAGTTAGATTAAAACTCATCAAACACCATCTCTTTAACTTGTTATTTGTGCCTCATTAGGTTAATTAAGAACTTCTACATCTACTTAGGCTCCTTGTGAACTGACCTAGGTTAGCCTCCACTTTACTATTAGTTAGCTTAGTTTTATTTGATAATTAAAATGACAATTATCAAAATAGCAATGTTGCCGGGGAGCCTTACTTGTTAAGGTTTCCTAAGCAATCTCCTGGGCCTAAATATCATAAGAAGTAGATAGGTGTTTTAGTTTTCTGTGAATTAAGTGTTTTGTCTTTTCAAGTCGCGACCACTTGCCTTTCTATTCGCGACCAAAGAACTTAAAATTGATTTCTTAGTGTCTCTGTGAACTCTAGTCGCGGCCAGAAACACATTTGGTCGCAATCTTTAATTTGATTTTGCTCTCTGTAACTACTAGTCACGACCGTAGTTCCTTTTGGTCGCAACTAAAAATATTTTTCATCAAAGTTTTCTTCTCTGTGATTTCCAGTTACAACCAAATTGACACTTAGTCAAGACCATATCTCTCTGTGTTTGTGAATCACGACTGGCGTGACATTTGGTGGCAACAAAAAACTTAAAATTTCAAAAACAGCTCTCTGTGACTTTCAGTCGCTATGTGAAGTTCATTATTGTCATGACCTTTATTCTCTGTGATGTTGAGTCGCGACTTAGAGACCTTTTAGTCACGACCTGACTATTTTATACTGCGATTACTTGATCTCATTTGCTAAAATTGCTACATTATTGATATATTTGATATCTTGCATCATTATTGAAGTTTGATTTGTATGACCAAAAGCTCTGAATTCTTTCCTTTGGATGGAGAAATCAATAGAACACTTAGGCAAATTAAGAAAGCTAAAATTTTAAATCAAACTAGTGTTGCATCTTTTGTTGAGCCTAGTTTTTCTGGTAAATCTATTGTAGCTCAGACTGATTTTGCATCTAGTGCTATATTAGATAATCATTTTGTCATGGAGCATGTTAATGAAGCTTAAACTCATACTCATAATCAGAATATTCAAAATGAGCAACATGGAGAGAATAATATGAACAATAGAAGAGCACGTAAGAGCATAAAAGAATTGACTTCTTCTAATGCAAACTCTGATCCTTTTCTCAATTGTCCTGCTTTAGATGTTAATTTTGAGTTGAAAGGTCCTTTGTTAAGTAACTTACCAAAATTTTATGGATTGGCAGGTGAAGATCCTTTCAAGCACTTGAAGACTATGCAGTGGGTTTGCTCATCCATGAAACCTGTAGGTGTTGGCATGGATGTTGTGTATCATATCCCCAATTTTCTTATTTGATATGTGTGCACAGTTTATCTACAATGGATATAAGATTCTTGGAATAAACTGTATCAGATTGAGAAAGAAAAGGGAAGGATTAATAACTAAGGAAAGAATAGGGACCTAAACGAAAATTGAAAAGCTTGAAGGCAAAAAGTGAAAGTAGAAGAAAAATGAGGGACCTAAATGTAATTAATGAAAAGTTTAGGGACTAAAGTGCAATTATTCAAAAGTTGAGGGACCTAAATGTAAATATGAAAAAATTGAACTGAAAAATGCTCAAAAATTCTTAGAATCAGATCAGACCCAAATTTTACCAGTAGATAGACAAAAATATTCCGATCAATTTAACACAATAGAGAATTTTGATTTGAGGTCCCGATTAATTGATATAAATTCCTGAAGTTGAAAGGAATTATTACAGTATTTTTCAAATCTCAGAATCAGATGAGACCTTACAGGAAATTCATATATTTAATGTAAGAATTTATAAAATTGATAGAGTCAGAAAAGGAATCTTGTAGAAACCATACGGGATTTTACAGTGAAATAAAATACCCGATAAATAGGATCAGGAGAGTTGTATTATGAATTGGGCTATGAAGGCAACACAGGCAATAAGCCCATACCAAGGCCCAAATGGCGCCATCATGAGCCCATTAAGGTGACTGGACAGTTATGTGGGCCAGAGACCAGAGCAGTCCAGGAAAAGTGGGAAATTATGAAAATGCCCCTGGATGCCCATAATGTCCCAGTGATGGATGGAGGTCATTTTGATCATTCTGGATAGGCCAAAAATGTGGAACATAGTATAAATATGATGAGTTGAGCCAGTATATGCCATAAGGCAGTACAAAGAGGGGTGAAATAACAATTATGCCCTTAGGATCAATATAGTGCAAGAAAGGATATCAATGGTATTTTGGTAATTTCTCAATCAATGGATGGCAGATAAATACTCAGTATAATATTTTCAATGGTATGAGAAGTCTAGACATTGATTTCTAGGATAGAATATATATCCTGGTATATTATAAAAAATTAGGAACAGAACACAGTCCGGTTGTTGTGAAACTGCTTTGATCGGTACCGATTGGACTGGAATTTTTCCAGAAGCTTCCTTACATGGGCAGCACGCCACATACCCCTATTAGGTGTCCCATGAGCTGTCCCACATGATGTCATAATTATTCTTTTTAGAAAAAGTTAAATCCAAGATTAAATGTGAGCCCTTTGATCAAACAGTAACCAAATTAATCTTGGCCATCCATTTCAACCCAAATTTCTCTATAAATACCCCCTATTCAGATCAGTTCGGTATGCATGGTGAACCATAGGGAAACTCTTGCAAAATTTTCATTCAACCAAGAAAGAAGCACACAAAGTGAAGCAACAATCAAGGTAATCATCTCCCTTGATCTTGAGCTTTATTCTAGTAAGCTAGCTCATGGTTTTAAGGGGTTTTCATGCAATTTTTTCCTTATGGTTGCTGCTGGAAGTGCTTCTCATATGTAGTTAAAATATGAGTTTTATGTTATGGATAGTTTAGACAAGCTTAAACATGCTAGAATCAGGTGGTATAAGCTTGGGAATTCAACTATGTTTGGATTTAAGGTTGTGTTCTTGCTGGTACTATATGTGACACTGTTCATATAATGGAATTTCATGATTTTTATGCTTCCAATGAGTTTAAAATGGAAAATTGTGTGGGGATAAAGTAGAAGAACAAGTATTGGAAGTATTGGAATCAAAATGTGAATTTTTGGAAACCAAGAGCATGCATTCAGTTTGGTACTGTAGCAAGTAGTATGTTTTGATTTTGGAAATTCTGATTTCATATTTGGATTATACATGAAGAATTATGTGGAAATGAACCATGAGAATTTATTTTGGAAAGATGGAAGTAGAAAACATAAAAGAGAGAAAGAAAGGAAGTTAGTGGAAACCTAGTCATGAATTTGGTTTCAAGTTGAGTTGTAACTTGATATTATTTTGTAATGTCTAGGTTTTGAAATTTGTGAAGGAAGAAAAACACTTCAAGAAGGTCTTGACCAAGATAGCTAAGAGGTAGCAAGGATACCTAACTATATTACATGTTTGTTTAATTGTTTGCTTGCTTATTGATTATGGTGTTTGGTTGAGCTTGAGCTTATGTCATCATGTTATGATGAAGTATGAATGTTTGTAACTCCTAGCAAGTTATGTCATGAAAATAAGAATGTTAGAGTTTACTTATGTACCATTATGAAGTAGCTCCCATCTCATGATAACATGTTAAGCATCCAATTATTCATGCATGATATTATAGTTTGTGTAACTTGCTATTGGGATTTTCATGAAATCTCATTCCTTCCACATGCATAACTATGTTTTAGGTGCTGGATCCTCTCAAGGGAAGAGAGTAAATGTTGATGATTAAGCTTGTATAATAAGTTACATGACTTACATGACACTATGGGATGATATGCTAGTATGCATGGTGTATGTTTCTATAACCCTGTTTTGAAGCTGTGGTGATGTGACGATAATTATGATGCATGGTGTATGTTTCTATAACCCTGTTTTGAAGCTGTGGTGATGTGACGATAATTATGATGCCTAAATCAACAATTTTTAGTTTTAAATTTGGCATGATAATAGCTAAGATACATATCTTTGAATGGACACCAAGAAAGCCTTAATTGGATAAGTATCCAAATTGTTATAATTTTCCAAAATGGGAACTAAAATCTGGAATGGAGATAAAATAAGTGTTAAGAAGTAGCGATGTTCATGCAACAATTTTATGTAACAAATGGACGATTTTTTCCACTAATGTTTTTGAGATTTAAGAGGACATCTAGAGGTTTAATTCCATAGGTAATATGTAATTTTTCTGAACACTAGCCCCTTCTACTGATGGACTGGTACCCTGGGTTTTGGGCCTTTCTTGGCGTCATCATGGGCCTATATGTGAGGTCATCTGATCTCATGCTATCCAGGCTCACATACCGATAAGTTCCATTATCGGATCACGTACGTTATCAAACTCCTGTCAAAATTCACTGTTATGGGAATAACTTTTTATACAGGACTTCTTCCGGGGTTCTGTCCAATTCATAACATTTGACACTGTAGGGTACACTTTCCTATAATTCCCCCACTTATATCTGATATCCATGGAATCTGATAAAAATTCAGATAACTTTTAGCCTATCAGATAATTTTCTACTGTCTAGAGCCCTAATAAAATTTCTGTATCATGCCAGATTAACCAGCATAACTTCCTCTATTTACTGATGGAATATGGGACTAAAAAAGTTCTGGGCAGTTATAAACCTTTCTGGGTTGTTCTTTCTATAATTATAATTTTGTCCTTGAACTTTTTACTTAATTACATATAAGTCCCTTAACTTTTTGAATTACCACTTTTGGCCCAAATCTTATTTCCACTTTTACTTTTTGCCTTTAACCTTTTCTACTTTTTATTTTAGTCCTTCTCTTCCTTAAAGAATCATCTAACCTTTATTATTTCTTCTGATGTTCGTCATAATCCTTTCCAAGCCTCTTTCCTCTTTCAGTATTATACCAATAGGGAAAAATCAGGATATGAGACTTCTTCACATTGAGGACAATGTAGAATTGAAGTGTGGGGGAGTATGAACTTTAGTGTGAAAAAGGGGTAAATAAAAATCAGATAACTGTTGAGATTCTATATTCTAGTCGCAACCTTGTGCTGTTCCTATTGCGACTAATGTGTGCATATATGTCAAGTTTCTTCTTTATGAAAATTAGTCGTGACCTTTGCATATCTTTGTCACGACCTCTTCTCTCTGTGAAATGTAGTCGTGACGTCTGATAATTTCAGTCGCTACCAGGGTTTCATATTTCTTGATGTTTACCTCTTTGTGATGTGTAGTCATGATCTCTGCTTATCTTTGTCGTGACTGTTACTCTCTGTGAATGTTGGTCATGACTGGATTAACATATAGGTCACGAGCTAAGCCTGTATGTTTGGTAGGATTATTCTCTATGACCATGAGTCACGACCAATGACCATTTATGTCGCGACTAATATTCTATCTTTTCTAAAAATTTCTTCTCTGTGTAAAATAGTCTCGACCTAAAGACCCTTTGGTCACGACTGGACTTGATCTTCTACTGAAAAATTCTTCTATTTCATCTAATTATTGCTTGGTTTAATGGAACTTATTGTCATGGATTTAAAATTGAATTTTGAATACATACTTTTGAACATTGGCAAGCTTGATAAAGTATGAGTTCCTTGTTTCATTGATTTACTACTGGAAATTGTAAAGCTTGAATGATTGATCTCATGTATTTTGCTTAATATTCATGCAATCTTATAATAGTAAGTTGATTAGGGTGAGTAAGCCAGATAGAAAGAATTTGAGCCTCTAACAGATACTCATTTACATTGTGTGACACCATATAGTTTAGTAACTTTGTAGAACTTGTCTCAATCCTTGATTCAAAACCATATTAGCTTCTTAGAATTGCGAATATGATAAGGGCATTTCTTTTAAAACCCTTTTGCCCAAACAGTAGCCACATAAAAAATTAAATCCTTTGCTTAACCCCCTTTGGGACCTTCATTTTCTTTTAAAAATTCCATCCTTGATTAATGAATATTGTACATGATATTTTTTGCTGTAGTAAATGTGAAAATTGCATCACTTGTTGGATATTTGAACTTCAATGTATATGCTATCTATTTCAATAGTGAAAGAAAAGAAAAGCAAAAAGAAAAAGTATAGAAAAGAGAAAAAGAAAGAAAGAAAGAAGAGATAGACCAGAAAAAAGTGATATTCAACTTGAATGAAATGAAAATATTTGGTAATTTGTGATACTTTCTGCAGTTGCAAGTTCAGATGACCAAAAAAATGTTGAATTAGATTGAAGAATTAAGATTATGTACAGTATTTCATTAGTCAATGACATGTATTTCTATTTTATCACTTAGTCTTTCTAACATTACAACCTAATAAAGACCATTTGATTCATAAACCTTATAGAAGTTAGTGGTGGAGATGTAGGATGGTTACAAGCCTATGGAAAACCTAAGCTAGATGGTTAAGTGAAATTACCCTGGTAAGAGAGTGAGTGAAACACTTTACCTTGTGAGGAAATCTCAACCTAGTTGCTTACTATGATTTCATTGCATGATTTGGATTCTTTGATTGATATGAGATTGGTTTGGACTGTTGCCAATTAAAGGAAAAAGATGGATGACTACAAATGCTTATGCTCACATTGTTTTGCCAAATTTGCTGAACATGTGTTTTGAATTTCAATTTTGATCCATAATTTTGCTCAGAGTGCAAAAGATAAGTGTGGAGGAGTTGATAAACTCATATTTGTAGTGATTTTTAGTGTGTTTTAAGTGTGTTTTATATTTGATTTTATCCCTATTTACCATTATAATGGGCAATTAATTAATAAAGATAAAATGGAATAAGTGGAAATTAATTGAAGTGATTTTAGTGAATAATTGGATAAATAATCTTTTTCTTCTCATTTTCTATTACAGGCCAACGCACTAACATAATGGATTAAGGAAGAATGACAGCTAGACTAAAGGAGCTAGTGACATGTGATAGCACATTGCTAAATCTAGGAATTAAGAAGCATTCACGTGGGAATATGCCTGAGTAGAACAGATTGAACATGTGCTTGATCCAAGAGCTACCAACAGAAGAAGTTGGGCTAACAGAATCACATGGAGCATGTGCTGTAACAGATTAAACATGTGTTGGATCTAGATATGATATTAGATTGCAAGTGGGACATCAAGCATGTGCTGAACAGAACAGAATTCCACACATTTGGCACTTTCACCCATACACACCTCATCTAAACATAATCACTCATTTCAGTAACAGCTCATGTACTCCACACATCATTCACTCTAATCAGCTGTCAATCACACCATTCACATACCCCTCCTATATATTCCACGCAAATCACACCGATTCGGTATCAATCTTCACTGCACTCATTCCACTTCACATTCCATTCCATTCAGCTCATACCTTCAAGCAAATCTTTACTATCCATTCTCACTCTCTTTATCCATTCTCACTTTCTATTAAGCAACTTTCCTCTGTTCTAGTCAATAGAACCAGAGGAAAGTTTTACAGTTTATCTTCATCTTCTTCTATCATTTTCACTATGACTGCTACTGTCTTTTCTATTGATACTGAAGTTCAGATGGCAATGCAAGGCTAAGCTGTTGTGCTCTCTTAGAGATGAGGCTAAACCAAAATCCTTGAGCTAAATATGGAGTTCATTGTTTTTTAATTTAGAGTTAAATGTATCGAGTTGATATAGTTAATTCTATAATTACTTATGCAATTAGAGTAGTAGATGACAAAGAAGTAGGGAGCCAAGTTAGATTTCTTATTTCTGCATAACTGACCTTTGATTGATTATCATCTTTGATCGAGTTGAATGTAGCTATGATTAATTGAAGTAATTCTATAACAAAGTACAGTTGTATCTATTTAATTCATATTATGTTATCTCTAAGTTGAATGATTCATAATCTCTTTTAATGTATGTGAGTTGTAGCTTTGATTGAGATTTAGTTTGTGAGTTCTTAGCTAATATATTCTAATTCAGCTGATTAACTTCTCATATTCTATGGATAATGAAGGTAAGGTAATCTCTAAGGGAACACACTTGCATTCATTCATCTCATCATTATAAATACTTAAAAGCATAAACAACAGCATAGGTTTTACTTTCGGTATTAGATTAAAACTCATCAAACATCATCTCTTTAACTTGTTAATTTGTGGCTCATTAAATTAATTAGGAAATTGTACATCCACTTAGGCTCCTTGTGAACTAACCAAGGTTAGCCTCCACTTTACTATTGATTAGCTTACTCTTGTTTGATAATTAAAATGACAGTTATCAGGTAATATAGAGAAACAAGTATTAGAAGCATTGGAATGAAAATGAGAATTTTTGAAAGAATTATGTACATGTTTTCGGTTCTACCCAACAAGACATGAAGGAGCTATAATTTCATGATTTTAAGTTCATAAATGGATTTAGAAGATCAAATTGTGTAGGGTAAAGTCAAGACACAAATTAATTTAAAGGACAAGACAATTAAACCCAAATTAAGAAAGATATGGGTTAATTGTGTAAGGAATTGGAAGACACGCAGCGGAAATAAACTTTAAAAATTTTCCATTCCTTGCCAGGATCTGCCGTATGTGTTTAAGTCAAGTGGAAAGAATCATTACCCTTAGTGTTGCTCAGCGAATTTCACAGCTTCTCTACGTGGGTGGTGATCTCTTTCTGATCGCAAGAAATCGACGGAGTGTTCCTCAGCGACCTTCACAGATTCTCTCCGCGGACGGTGGTCTCTTTCCGATCACAAGAAGTCGACGCCTCAGGTCGGCTTCCTCTACTGGTATCCACACGAACAGCGTTCCAACCACGAACGACGTGCTAGCGTCTCCTGTCCCTCCAAGGCTTTCACAAGTCTCCGTCTCTGTTTCAGCAGTTTCTTGTCTGCAAACCTTTTGCAGATTCCGTTCGGCCTTTTTTTGTTCTGTGTTATTTTCAAACGTAGCTCCTCCAATCAGATATAGAGGATGCTATGCGTTTTTACACCTGACCTAATTGGATTTTGGAGTTAATCTTATATTAATTCCGAATTTATACAATATCATATATTGTATAATTTTATAAGAAACTAATTAAATAAAATAATATTAAATCCGTCCCACAGATTTAATTACTTATTTATTTAACTTTAAATAAAGATGAGACTGAGTTATATTTGATTTATTCCCATAAATCAAATTTGAGATATCCTATCAATTTAAATTTCGAATTTCAAACGTGATAGAGATTTAATTTATCCTTATAAATTAAATCTTATAAATATCTCTTATATGAGATATCCTATCAATTTGAATTTCGAATTTCAAACGTGATAGAGATTTAATTTATCCTTATAAATTAAATCTTATAAATATCTCTTATATGAGATATCCTATCAATTTGAATTTCGAATTTCAAACGTGATAGAGATTTAATTTATCCTTATAAATTAAATCTCATATATCTCATATATATAATATATATATATACGAATTTATATATATACGAATATAAATATAAATAAATATATATACATTCACCTGGATCTTTCATTGAATCTGGACATGTCTTAGATTCAATGAATCTGGACATCATAGCTCGTGTTGGGCTATTTTGTGTGCGACCCTGTAGGCCCATATGAAGTTGGCAGTGGGCTATTTGCTATACTAGCCCACAAGTCGCAAGCGGTCTCTAGCAAGACATAACAACTACCCAAATCATATGAGGATCGATAAACGATGTAACCTTTTATACAACCATATCATGTCCCTTCTGTCACGCGATATTTTGGTCATGGATGAGGCATGGATAATGTCATCCTCCTATTCCCGACCGTTACTTTCTCGATCCCTGAGTAGTCTGACTATAGAAATGGAACTACCTTTCCATTACAGTATGGCCATACATTTCTCAGACTCACTCATCGAGGGGCCCAGTAATATCTCTCCACGAATGTGAGGGACAAATTCCATCTTGACCATTCACATTCCTCCGCATGAAAACCACTAAGCCCGAACATAGTCTTTATGATCACTCGGTCAAAAGTGACTTTTGACTAGGTCAAAGCTGAGCGTTTTGTCATGTAGGAATCCATGATGATCTCAGGTCAAAGGGCATATTGACATGGTTTGTATATGAGAGAAGCTTATGACGTTACCCATGCAGTTCTCTCATAGCGGGTCGGTCCAACACCCTGTACTCTTACATGTGCTTATGACTTTGATTTATATCTCTATACATCTTCAAAGTCATACTGGTCTTATTTCATCTGTGCTCCCACATAGATGATCGACCAGGGACATTTAGGATAATATCATGAATTATCCAAGGATGGTCATCATAGTAAACATGCAAATAATATGATAACTCAATTAATAAATTCATAAATCAATAATGTTCATAAGACAATGATTGGCCCCTAGGGCACGATTTCCAACAAATTGATTAGTTAAGTTTAATGTCCTGATATGCCAATTGAGTTGAATCATCATGAATGAATGAATATGTGATATTTAGGATTTGGTTTATGTGCTCAAAGAGGGAAGTCACATATCAAGAAGTAGAAAGCAAGAGGTAAAGGAAAAGGATAAGGAAAGCAAGGAGTATGAGGTAGTAAACTTACCTAAACTTGTATGTGTTGAATGTATGGTTGATTGTGTTATGGCTTGATTGATGTTGTTCATATGTAAATGTTGAAGCTATGTTCTATGATTAGTTTGGCCAATTTTATTTCATATGTTATATGGAAGCATGAACATTATATTATGTTGACACAATCACAAGCAAGCACTAATACCAAGATTAATGCATACATTGTTTAGTACCATTTACTACTGAGATTTTCCCAGAAATCTCACCCCAAATTATATCTCTAATCAATAGGAACCTCAATCATGAGAGAGGAAGAATGTTAGATGATGATATATTTTACATATATGGTTATGTTATAGACAAGTTTTGGGATGAATGTAAGTAAAGTTAGTTGTTAAAATTCTGTACTGGAATAAAAGATAGTTTGGAGCTATGACACTTGGGCTATAATTAAAAATAGTTAATGCTAAAATAAATGTATGATATTTTAGAAATATATACTTAACATGTTAAGCTTAGTTTTGACACCGAGTACGCCTTATTTCGATGTCTGTACAAAGAGAAAGAATTTTCCAAATTTAGGGACTAGGATTTGTTTTCAAAATTTTGACAAATGAACAGTAACTTTAATGACTAAATTGCATTAATTGGTTAAGCATTTGGTTAGGAACTTATTTTTTGCTTAAATATATAGATATTAGCTTTGAGTAGAATTTTGAACCACTTTATTTCAAGTTTTCTATAATTAATTATAATTTTTTAAATTTCATCGTTTCATATGGAATTACCATATGAGCAGTACTCGTAAAGAGTGAAATTCCAGATTTTGTAATTGAACTTCAATAGACTTGTAAGTGGTTCTAAATGCTGTTGGAAAATGTGCCCTAGGGGCCAATCATTATCTTATAAACATTATTGATTTATGAGTTTATCAATTGTGTTATCATATTATTTGCATGTTTACTGTGATGACCATCCTTGGATAATTTATGATCTTATCCTAAATGTCCCTGGTCGGTCATCTGTGCGGGAGCAGAGATGAAATAAGACCAGTATGACTTTGAAGATGTATAGAGATATAAATTAAAGTCATAGGCACATGTAAGAGTACAAGGTGTTGGACTGACCCGCTATGAGAGAGTTGCATGGGTTACGTCATAAGCTTCTCTCATATATAAACCATGTCACTATGCCCTTTGACCTGAGATCATCATGGATTCCTACATGACAAACGCTCAGCTTTGACCTAGGCAAAAGTTACTTTTGACCGAGTGATCATAAAGACTATGTTCGGGCTTAGTGGTTTTTCATGCGGAGGAATGTGAGTGGTCAAGATGGAATTTGTCCCTCACATTCGTAGAGAGATATTACTGGGCCCCTCGATGAGTGAGTCTAAGAAATGTATGGCCATACTGTAATGGAAAGGTAGTTCCATTTCTATAGTCAGACTACTCAGGGATCGAGAAAGTAACGGTCAGGAATAGGAGGATGACATTATCCATGCCTCATCCATGACTAAAATATCGCGTCACAGAAGGGACATGATATGGTTGTATAAAAGGTTACATCGTTTATCGATCCTCATATGATTTGGGTAGTCGTTATGTCTTGCTAGAGACCGCTTACAACTTGTGGGCCAGTAGAGCAAATGGCCCACTGCCAACTTCATATGGGCCTACAGGGTCGCACACAAAATAGCCCAACACGAGCTATGATGTCCAGATTCATTGAATCTAAGACGTGTCTAGATTCAATGAATGATCCAGGGTTGATGTATATATTTATATTTATATTCGTATATATATAAATTCGTATATATATATATTATATATAAGGGATATATAGGATTTAATTTATAAGGATAAATTAAATTTCTATCACGTTTGAATTTGAAATTCAAATTGATAGGATATCTCATATAAGAGATATTTACAAGATTTAATTTATAAGGATAAATTAAATCTCTATCACGTTTGAATTTGAAATTCAAATTGATAGGATATCTCATATAAGAGATATTTATAAGATTTAATTTATAAGGATAAATTAAATCTCTATCACGTTTGAATTTGAAATTCAAATTGATAGGATATCTCATATAAGAGATATTTACAAGATTTAATTTATAAGGATAAATTAAATCTCTATCACGTTTGAATTTAAAATTCAAATTCATAGGATATCTCAAATTTGATTTATGAGAATAAATCAAATATAGTCCAATCTTATCTTTATTTAAATTAAATAAATAGGTGAATTAAATCTGTGGGACGGATTTAATATAAATATTATTTATTTAATTAGTTTTTTTTATCAAATTGTACAATATGTGATATTGTATTAATTTCAAAATTAATATAGATTAATTCCAAGATCCAATTCGGTTGAGGAAAATGCAGAGCATCCTATATATCTGATTTTAGGAGCTACGTTTTTGACACACAACACAAAAGGCCAAACGGAATCTGCAAAAGGTTTGTAGATAAGAAATTGCTGAAGTAGAGACGGAGAGGATGAATTCTTCAGAGTGCCTTGGAGGGACAGGAGACGCTAGCACGTCGTTCGTGGTTGGAACGTTGTTCGTGTGGATACCAGTAGAGGAAGCTGACCTGAGGCGTCGATTTCTTGTGATCGAAAAGAGATCACCAGTCGTGGAGAGAAGCTGTGAAAGTCGCTGAGGAACACCAAGGGTAATGCTTCTTTCCACTTGATTTAAACACATACGGTAGATCCTGGCAAGGAATGGGAAAAACTTTTTAAATTAATTTCCGCTGCGTGTCTTCCAATTCCTTACAAATGCTACCGAATGGCCCCTAAGACGTATAAAAGTAAGGTGTTACATTTTTGGTATCAGAGCAAAGTTTCTAGCATCAGATATGATAATTCCTGGACCCTAAGCCTAAGAAGTTAACAATATGTTAAGGTTAGGGTACTTAGTGCGAAATGTAGTATCATTTAAGTCTGGATCTTAAGTGAACCAAAGAGATTCCCTTCCTATAATAAGATATAGGGATGATGTTCACTGTTTAGAGAAGTATTTAGACAATAGACAGTAATACCTAGATAAATAGAACTATACCTCATATCTTATAGCTTTATGGGGTAGTCTTCAAGGAAATGACTACGATAGACTAGTCGTAGTCAGTCATTACTGTAACATCCTTACTTTTAAACGTCTTAGGGACCATTCAGTAGCATTTATAACCACTTACAAGATGTGTGCTACAAACTTGTAAAATTGCATGAGATAATTCCTTCATTTGCTAGGTCAAACTGAAGCCACAACAAAACTTCTTCAGGACCTACATTTTTATCATTTCAGTTTCCTTTGTTTTACTTTTAATAATTGTTCCAGCATGGATAAGCCATCAAATAAGCTTCTTAATATTAATATACATAATGTACATATGCCATAAGTATTTCAAATAGTTTCATCACATCGAAGGGCACCTTATAGGGCATTTACATACATAGATAATCAATAGCATATGCTAGGATCTCAATTACTTCTATTCCTTTCTTCCATTCTTTAGCTCCTTCTCCATGCATGCATTTTCCATCATGCTTGACCTAAAATGGTTGGTTATGGGAGAGTGATATTCTAGGGAATCTCAGTCACAAACATTACCACTTAAACATACAAGATGGATGCTAATGCATGATATGTAATTTTATTAAACTTTCTTTGATTAGTGACATGCCATCATGCTATATGCTTTTACATAAAAGTACATGGCCATGGAAACATGTTATTCACAACACATTTGACATCATTTATCATCTCACAATGTCATTCAAATAACATATACATGTCAACACATAAGCATACCACATCAAGCACATAAAGAGGTAAGTTCACTACCTTGCACTTAAGCTTTCCTCTTGATCTTGTGCACTTGTTCCCTAGCTTTCCAACCATGAAGCCTTTATGTTAATCACTTCCCAACATCTTCTTGGATGTTTCAAGGTCCTAAAAATATTCATATTCACCACATAAGTCATTAGGACTCATGAACTCCAACCAATTCAAGACTAACCTTGTTACACTCTTTATTATCATAACTTTCTCTAATCTTCACTAATCCACTTGGCTCTTGAACTGTAACATCCTTACTTTTATACGTCCTAGGGACCATTCAGTAGCATTTAGAACTACTTACAAGACCTTGGAAGTCCATTAGCCAAATCTGGAATTTTACTCTTTCTCGGGGTACTGTTCATATGGTATTCCAGATTACGCAACGAACTTCGAAAAATCATAATTAATTCCAAAAAACTGAAAATTAAGTTGTTCAAAATGCTACATGAAGATAACATCTTGAAATTTAATGGAAAAATAATTTTCAGACCAAATGATTATCCAATTGATACAGTTTATTTGTTGAAGTTTATTGTTCATTTGGTCAAAAACTCTGGAAACAGTTTCTGGTCCCTTATTTTGGAAATTCATTTCTCTTGATATACACATCCAAATGAAATTTTCTACCTATGAAATTAAAGCTTTGGATGTGTACTACATGCTCATAAAATTTCTTGAAATAATTCTTTCATTTGCTAGGTCAGACTGAAGCCACAACAAAACTGCTTTAGGACCTAGTTTTTTACCATTTCAGTTTCCTCTCTTTCACTTTCCATAATTGTTCCAGCATACATAAACATCTCTTTTGCTTTTTCTAAATTTATATACATCATGTGGTTATGCAATAATTGTTTCATACAATCTCATCACATAAATATATACTTTCCATGGCTTTGACATACATGGAAAGTGCATAGCATATGCTAACATCTTCAATACTTCACTTTTCTTCTTCCATGATTTAACTCTTCTCCATGCATACATTATCCATCATGCTTGACCTAAATTGGTTGGTTATGGGAGAGTGAGATTCTAGGGAATCTCAGTAGCAAACATTACCACTTAAATATGCAAGATAGATGCTAATGCATAATATGTAATTTCATTAACTTTCTTTGATTAGTGACATGCCATCATGCTATATACTTTTACATAAAGTGCATGGCCATGGAAACATGTTATTCACAATACATTCAACATCATTTATCATGTTACAACATCATTCAAATAACATATACATGTCAACACATAAGCATACCACATCAAGCACATAAAGAGGTAAGTTCACTACCTTGCACTTAAGCTCTTCTCTTGACCTTTAGCCCTTGCTCCCTAGCTTTCCAACCATGAAGCCTTTATGTCCATCAGTTCCCAACATCTTCTTGGATGTTTTATGGTCCTAAACACATTCATATTCATCACATAACTCATTAGGACTCATGAACTCCAACCATGTTCAAGACTAACTTTGTTACACTCTTTATTGTCATAGTCATAACTTTCTCTAATTTTCACTAATCCACTTGGCTCTTGAACCAATTGATGTCTTGACTTTAACCTACACCATTTCATCTTTTGAATCCATTTATGAGCTTAGAATCATGAAATTCCAGCTCCTTCATGGCCTGCTGTACAGAACTGAACATAAGCATACAATTCTTTCAAAAATTCTCATTTTGATTCTAATGCTTCCCATACTTGTTTCTCCACTTTACCCCACACAAATTTTCATTTTAAAACCATTGGAACCATCAAAATCATGAAATTTCAATCACTGTTCATGTGAGTGAACAATAACCGTAAGGAATCTGAAAGACTGCAACCTTGAGATTTTAATGTTTCTAAGATTCAAAACCTTTCCAATCCTACACAAAATCATCATACAAACTCAATGGAAGCATTAAATCATTGAAATTCAATTTCCTTACCTCATGAACAGTGCAGACCAAATAGGGCACACCATGGCAAAGTCAAGAATATCAATTTGATTCAACCACCAACCACTTAACTAGCTTGTTTAAGCTTCAATCATATGGTTCTAACTTTAATTTCTTCTTTCCCCTTTCCTTTAAGGTCTTTGAGCAGCACCACCCCTTAGAAAAAACTCAACTTTTCTCCCATCAAAACCCTAAGTTCAAGCTCCTAAATCAAAGGAAAATAAGCTAGGAGAGATTGCTTACCTTTAATCTCTAGCTTGCTTGAACTTTAGAACCTTGAATCTTCTTTGTTTTGGCTTGAGTTTTCATTTTGCAAGAGTTTGCCCAAGGGTTCTTTGCTCATGGTTTGGCTGCAGAATTGAGGGGCTATTTATAGAAAAATTCCATGGAAAATGAATGGCCAAGATCACTTTGTACACTATTTGATCTAATGGCTCATATTTGTTCTTACATCAAGGTTCCTCTCCAAGCCAACTTGAGATAAATCCACATGACAAAAATCTTCTCCTCCCCCTTGTCTTGTACGCCAAGTGTGGGTGTGTGGGTCCCAACATGTGCAAGCCATAATTCACACTTTATCCCTTTTTTTTCTTTTCAAAAATTCATAAATTATTCATTATTGGACTTGGGCTCCAAGACAACTCTTGGGACTTAATGGGCTTCCCTAGCACGAAATTTTGGGCTACCATAGGCCTTCCTTGGGTCCAATAGCTAATTGGCACAAATCCAAAGGTACTTTCCTTATACCGATATTCTTAAAATATCCTGATTTTGAAATAAATTCTACACACCTCTTTTAATGGTTTTAACATTTTTAGAAATTCATTCCAATATAGAATAAATTCCCTATAAAGTCTCATAATTTTCTGAGACCTAGAAGTCCTGATAAAAATTCCCTATATTTCCTTTAACCCTTTATCGGTGTCCGATTTTACTTTAATTTCTCAAAGGGCATTATCGTCTTTTCAAACATCATCAGACTATTCACTGGCTCTAATTAATCATCTTTATACCATCTTACATGTTTTTGGCATATCCAGAATGACTAGAATAGCCTCCATCCATCACTGGTACAATAGGGCATCCAGGGGCATTTTCGTAATTTCAGACTTTTCCTGGACTGCTCTGGACTCTGGCCCACATAACTGTCTCACTACTTTATTGGGCTCACTATGGGGCCATTTGGGCCTTGGTATGGTCTCCTTAGCCTCATTACCTTTATAGCATAATTCACAATAAATCTCACTCGATCCTATTTATCGGGTATTTTATTTCACCGTAAAATCCCATAAGGCTTCTACAGGATTCCTTTTCTGACTCTATCAATTTTATAAATTCTTATATTAAATATGGGAATTTCCTATAATATCCCATCTGATTCTGATGTCTGAAGAATACTGTAATAATTCTTCTGATTTCATAAATTTATATCAATTAATCGGGACCTCAAATCAAAATTATGTGTTGTGTTAAACTGACCGGAATAATTTTGTCTATCTACTGGTAAAATTTGAGTCTAATCTGATTTTGGGAATTTATGGCCTGTTTTGGCTCAACTTTTTCATAATTACATTTAGGTCCCTGAACTTTTGCATAATTGCACTTAGGCCCCTGAACTTTTGGCTATTTGCATTTTAGCCCCTTAAGTTTTGAAAATTACACTTAAGGGGCCAACTTTTGCTTCTACTTTCACTTTTTTCCTTTAACCTTTTCTACTTTTCATTTTAGGTCCTTCTCTTTCTTCAAGACTTATCTAACCTTTATTATTTTTTCTGATCTTCGTCATAATCCTTTCCAAACCTCTTTCCACTATCATTATTATACAGATAGGCAAAAATCAGGATATGACATGAACCAATTGATATCTTGACTTTACCATACACAATTTCATCTTTTGAATCCATCTATGAACTTAGAATCACGAAATTCCAACTCCTTCATGGCCTGCTGTACAGAACTGAACTTATGCAGACAATTCTTTCAAAAATTATCATTTTGACTATAATGCTTCCCATACTTGTTTCTCCACTTTACCCCACACAACTTTTCATTTTAAAACTATTGGGAGCATCAAAATCATGAAATTACAATCACTGTTCATGCGAGTGAACAGTAACTGTGAAGAATTTCAAAAACTACAACCTTGAGGTTTAAATATTTTCAAGGTTCAAAACCTTTTCAATCCTACACAAAATCATCATATAAATTCAATGGAAGCATTAAATTATTGAAATTCCATCTCCTTCCCTCATGAGCAGTGCAGACCGAATAGGGTACACTATGGCAAAGTCAAGAATATCAACTTGATTCAACAACCAATCACGTAACTAGTTTATTTAAGCTTCAATCATATGTTTCTAACTTTAATTTCTTCTTTCTCCTTTCATCTAAGGTCTTTAGGCAGCACCTCCCCTTAGAGAAAACTCAACTTTCCCCATGAAAACCCTAAGTTCAAGCTCCCAAATAAAAGGAAAATAAGCTAGGAGAAATTGCTTACTTGAACTTTGGTACCTTGAATCTTCTTTGTCTTGGCTTGAGTTTTCATTTTGCAAGAGTTTCCCCAAGGGTTGACAATCCACAGTTTGGATGCAGAAATGAGGGGGTATTTATAGAAAAATATTGGTGAAAATCAATGGCCAAGATTAGTTTATACAATATTTAATCTAATGGCTAACATTTAATTTTGGATTTAACTTTATCCAAAAATAATAATTATGACATCATGTTGGACAGCTCAAGGGACACCTCATGCGGGTTAGGTGGCAAAATTCTAATGGGGAACCTTCTGGAAAAATTCCAGTCTGATCCGGTACCGATCAGAGCAGTTTCATAGCAACCTAACTATTTTCTATTCCTAATTTTTTATAATATACCAGGTTATGTATTATGTCCTAGAAATCAATGTCTAGGCTTCTCATACCATTGACAGTGATATACTGAATATTTATTTGCCATCCATCCCTTAGGAAATGACCAAAATACTCTTGGTGTCCTCTCTTACACTGTATTAACCCTAAGGGCATAATCATCATTTTACCCCTCTTTGCACTACCTCAGAGCATATACTAGCTTTGAATAATCATATTTATACTGTATGACACATTTTTTACCTGTCCAGAATGACCAAAATATCCTCCATCTATCTCTAGTATAGTATGGGCATCTAGGGACATTTTCATAATTTTACACTCTTCCTGGACTACTCTAGACTCTGGCCCACTTAACTGTCCAGTCACCATACTAGGCCTACTATGGCGCCATTTGGGCCTCAAATTAGGCTTATTGCCTTTATGCCCTTTATGGCATAAATCCCAAGACACCTTGGCCGATCCTATTTATCGGGTATTTTATTTCACTATAACGATGATAATGAAGGTACCAGTTTTGCTGAACTTTATTAGCTAGAGGTTTAGTATAAGACACGACCAAGTCAGACAGTATGAGATACTGAGATATGGAAAATTAGTTTAAGATTTTCATAAGTAGATCCTTCATGTAATCCCCAAGAGTAGATCTATATTGTGAAAAAAATTATTCAGTTAGTTTTTCCTGAATAAAAGAATCAAAAGTTAGAATGAGACTTGCCTAGGAATGATCCTAGCACATAGCCTAAAGTTTGAAATGAAATGGTTTATAGATAAGAGCTTATGTTCCCAAGACAAATGGACCACATCATAAAGAATCAATAATAACCTAGTAAACCTAGGGTAGAGTACCTTAGAGAATAGAAGTAATAGTACTAGATATAAATGAGATCCATGTGACTCAAGTTTGTTAGGAGAAAGAAAAATACTAGAAAGGAATCACAGTCTGGTCAAGAACAGACTAGGACTTATAGATAAATATCTAGAAAGATGATTACTAAAGATGAAGTTAAGGTAAGAAAGCTTTATGAGTTGATTGACTCCTCCAGAAAAAAAAATTATTTATAATATTTTTCCTCATATAGCCTTTATTATAATAAGACTAAACTTAGTTTTCCATTAAATAAAGACAGTGTCCAGGTTCAAGTCTAGGTGCTGATATTCAAAAGTTTGTGGAAGTATGCCTGAGGAACTGAGAAGAGAACCCTATATGTTTGAGAACAAAGAAGTATGATAAGATAGATCCTCCAAATGAGAATAAAAAGATTAAGGGCCAAATAGATTTAGAGAAAAGGGCCTAAGGTCAGAGAAGTCTAGGGATAGGTGACCACTGGGAAGTATAGTGTTAAGTCATAAAGTTAGAAAGAGTTATAGTATACTGAGAAATAATAGCATGAGCATAGAATAGCATAAGTGCTCAATAGAAAGAAATAGGGAACTTCATTATCCCTTGTATTAGTTCCAAATAGAGGAACTATATAAGAAGAAAGTTATAGAGAAAAAGAGATGGATAGAAAAATATTTCAAGTACCTTACAGAAACCTGAGAGTATAGTAAAGTTTAAAAGGATTCAATTTGAAAGAAATGAACACAACTTACAAGTTCAGTATAGTTAGTTGTCCATATGTATGAGTAGATAGATACCCTAAGCCTTAGACATAAAGCAAGAAGGGATATAAAGAAGAGATATATTCGAGATAGTTTGACTAAAGTGCTAAGTAAATTTTGAGGACGAAATTTATTTTAAGAGGGGTAGAAATATAACATCTCAAATTTTTCCTATCTGTATATGACTAATAGAAGAAAGAGGTTATGAAGAGATTGGGATAGTAATCAAAAGAAAAGACAATGATTAAGATAAGTATTAAGCCAAATAAAGAGAGAAGGTATAAAGTTGTAAAACAAAAGGGGCAAAATTGCAATTTAGAAAAAGTCTAGGGACTAAATTACAATTAGTGAAAGTTTCAAATGGTCATTTTGGAAAAGAAAGGGACTAAAGTAAAAAATTTAAAAGTTTCATAGTGCAAAATGGAAGTAGACATAAGCTTTGGGCCATTAAGTGTAATTATGAAAAGTTGAGGGCTTAAAGTGCAATTTCCAAAAGTTTAGGGGCAAAATGGTAATTATGGAAATTTGAGCCAGAAAAGGCCAACAACTACCAAGAAGCATTTTAGTCCTAAAGATTATCATAAAATAGAGAAATTTATTCTGATTAGTTTAACGTAACACATAATTTTGATTTGGGGTTCCGAAAAATTGATATAAATTTTTAAAGTCAGGAGATTATTGCAGTATCCTCTAGACCTCATAATCAGATAAAATTTGATAGTAAATTTTTATAATTAATATAAGAATTTATAAAACTGACATAAGTAAAAAAGGAGTCCTGTATAATTAATTATGAAATTTAAGGTGAAATCAGACACCGATAAAGGGTTAAAGGAAATGTAGGAAATTTTTATTAGGACTTCTGGGTCTTAAAAAATTATGAGACTTTGTAGAAAATTTATTTTATATTATAATAAATTTCTAAAAGTTTTAGAACCATTAAAAGAGGTGTCTAGCATTTATCTCAAAAATCAGGGTGATTTAATAATATAAGTATAAAGAAGGTGCCTTGGGATTCATGTCAATTAGCTATTGGCCCTAACAGAGGCCCAATATGACGTCCTATACAAGCCCAATAAGCCCAAGGAATTGTTATGTGGTCAAATGAATTTTTAGAATATTTTATGTATTTTTAAAAGATAAGAATTTAAGAAAATCTAATAAGCATGTGAGGTGTCATTGTGGGACCCACAAGCTTTACACATGGCAGCAAAAAGAGGAAAGGAAGATTATATCATGTGTTCAAATGTAATAAAATAATATAAGAATTAACCTAATGATGATTAAGGTTAATTAATCCAAAAACTAACTAATCAAATTCAAGATTAAGCCATTGTAATAATTAGGAAAAGTGAGGACATTATGTACCTAAGGTGCCAAAATTTTGGCTATAAATACCCCTCCCATTCTTCACAAAACCGTGCACCCTTGGTTCCCTTGGAGAAACTCTTGTTATTTGAAAACTCGACCAAGATAAAAGCAATCCAATGCACTTAGAGATCGAGGTAGTCAAGGCATAAGGTATGTGATCCTTCCTAGTTTAATTAGAACTAGATGATTAAGGTTTAGATAAGTTGATTTTGATTATTGGTTATTGAATTAAGTTGTGCTCTTGACTTTGTTATTGATGGATCCATTCAGCCTAGGTCTGTTCTGGACCAAGAAGAATGAATTTCAATGATCTAATGCTTCCATTGAATTTATATGATGATTTTGTGTATGATTGGATAGATTTGGAACATTGGAAGCATTGGAATTGAAAGTTGTAAATTTTAAGCCTTATCTATTACTATTCATAAGCATGAATAGTGATTGGAATTCCATGATTTTGATGCTTCCAATGGTTTTAAAATGAAAAATTGTGTGGGGTAATATAGAGAAACAAGTATTGGAAGCATTGGAATCAAAATGATAATTTTTGAAAGAATTATGTACATGTTTTTGGTTCTACTGAGCAAGACATGAAGGAGCTGTAATTTCATGATTCTAAGTTCATAAATGGATTTAGAAGATGAAATTGTGTAGGGTAAAGTCAAGACACAAATTAATTTAAAGAACAAGACAATTAACCCCAAATTAAGAAAGATAGGGGTTAATTGATTAAGTTAAGTTTAATGTCCTTATATGCCAATTGAGTTGAATCATCATGAATGAATATGTGATATTTAGGATTTGGTTTATGTTCTCAAAGAGGGAAGTCACACATCAAGAAGTAGGAAGCAAGAGGTAAAGGAAAGGGATAAGGAAAGCAAGGAGTACGAGGTAGTAAACTTACCTAAACTTGTATGTGTTGAATGTATGGTTGATTGTGTTATGGCTTGATTGATGTTGTTCATATGTAAATGTTGAAGCTCTGTGCTATGATTAGTTTGGCCAATTTTATTTCATATGTTACATGGAAGCATGCACATTACATTATGTTGACACAATCACAAGCAAGCAATAATACCAAGCATTAATGCATACATTATTTAGTATCGTTTACTACTAAGATTTAGTATCTCTAATCAATAGGAACCTCAATCATGAGAGAGGAAGAATGTTAGATGATGATATGTTTTGCTTATATGGTTATGTGATAGACAAGTTTTGGGATGAATGTATGTAAAGTTAGTTCTTAAAATTCTGCACTAGAACAAAAGACTGTTTTGAGCTATGACACTTGAGATGTAATTAAAAATAGTTAATGATATAATAAATGTACGATATTTTAGCAATAGATAGTTAACATGATAAGCTTCATTTTGACACCAAGTATGCCTTATTTCGATGTATATACAAAGAGAAAGAATTTTCCAAATTTAGGGACCAGAATCTGTTTTCAGAATTTTGATCAAATGAATAGTAATCTTTAACTAGTAAACTGTATTAATTGGTTAAGCATTTGGTCATGAACTTATTTTTCCCTTAAATTTAAAGATATTATCTTCGATTTGAATTCTGAATCACTTCATTTCAATTTTTCTATAATTAATTATGATTTTTCGAAGTTCATCGCTTAATCTGGAATTACCATATGAACAGTACTCGTAAAGAGTAAAATTCCAGATTTTGTAATTGAACTTCAATGGACTTGTAAGTGGTTCTAAATGCTACCGAATGGTCTCTAAGACATATAAAAGTAAGGTGTTACAAAGTCCCTATCATATAGAACCCTAGACAATCGCCATGGTCATAATCAAACAATCTACAACTATACCTAAATCTAGTATACAATTGTATCAAGAATGATTAATGAAGATCCTCTTAGCATGTGACAAAGTAAACAATAAATGATTTGTTCCTCTAACATGGATATTCAACCAAACACCCTATAACTAAACATGTGAACCCCACATGAATAATTATACGAGGAAACTAAAGATATTCAATAAAGTACACCAAATCATAAATTGAAATAATAAATTACAAGGGTTTGATCACAAAGGTGTATCAATTGAAACCCTATGTCTAACATATACACATCTCAAAATCTAAATTTAGAAAATCATAAACTTGCATAAAGGAAAATGTCAAATCATAAAATTGTTTAACTCCTAACTCTAAAGAATAGAAACTCAAGTCACTACATCTCTCCTCAAGAACTTAGAAAGAAATGGATAAAATTGTGGAAACATGAAGATGGTTGTGATAGTAGTGGTGATTGGTATGTTGAATGGAGGAGACTTGAGGTCATTTATATAGCTTTTAGGAGTGAGTCATATTGATGTGGGTCTCTTTACTGATTGGCTCTCCACAAGATAATGATAATATCTATTTATCTTCATTATCCTTCAAAGCTATAATCTTTTCCAATATCTCCATAAATAATCTTTTTATAACTCAAATATCCTATAAACAATTCAAATAAAATGTAGTAGGAAAAATAGATAAAACAATTAATAAGAAAATAGGAAAAGATGACGCATTTATCTTTATCCTTTAATTAAATTTAAATATTAGATATTGAAGAATTATATTTGAATTAATATAACATAATACTAATATAATATAATATTATATTAAATAAAAGAATTAATATAATAAAATATAATATTATTGGAGGTATTTTGATTTTCTCTAGTTAGATATTATAATATCCTCCTTCAATTTGACAATTCATCAATTGAGCTTCCTCATATAATATAATTGTGTAGTAGTTGATGTGGGTCTTAGTTATCATTTATTTATTTTTCCCAATTTTCTGAAATACATAAAATAAAAAATACCTTCATGCAAATCAATTTAATCAAGAGAAATAATAAAATCAATAAAAATACAATAAAATAATATTTCTAATCATTTAATTCATATAATCAATTAAAGTATAAAATAGTCACAACTACTACAATAATGCCTATTAAACATGATAATGTCCCTGAAATATATAGAAAATAATATGATAAAATAGGGATTTATCACTAATAAAAAAATAGCATATTAATTTGTTGGGTATTTCAACAAGAAATATTAAACTTCAAGTAATAATTAACAAAAAGGGGGAAATTGCACGTACCATAAGCAAGAATAAAAAGATGACAAATAACTTGGGATATAGTATGTCAAGATCTATGATTATAAGTTAATAATTTTATAATTATCTTTGCTAATATTAAATATGTATCTATTTACAGTTGCGTCAAGTACAATCCGTTAGAAGTGCTTGTCATTTTAAAATCCATTAATAATAACGTTGGCTTGTTTAGATGATAGTATATGGTGATAGTAGAACAAAAGTTGAGACTTATCTTTAAATTTCTCGTTTTGCATGTGCTAAGGGATGATAAAGCTAACTTCTGAGGGTTAGGAATCAACCAAAGCAAACAGTCCACCAATTGGGTTTAGATTAAACTCAAGCAACTTTGGAGCATCAACAAATACCTCACCTGCACTAAACTTCTTAAGGTTGTTAGTTTTGAAGTCCATCACTCCTATCCTTTTAACAAATTGAGGTATTCATCTTATTCAAAAATTATTATTTATTACTTAGAATTTCATATCGTTTAAATATTTCAGTCTTATCATATTTAAGAACTTTCTATGGCATTAAGCGCAACTTACATGAAGCAAGTTGAAATTTAAGATTGAACATGACGAAACTGTGTGAAATACTACTAAAAAAAAGGCTTAACAGTGGAAAAAAACTAATATAAAAACTGTCTGTGGTGGTAATTTTATAAATAAGTTATTGTAGTGTTAGATTTTTATCATGTTTCTTAAAATAACTTGTGTAAATTAGCTCCTGTAGCCCTTATATAACTATATTTAAAATTAGTGTTATTTTGTATTTTACACCTGGGTTTACTCAGTTTACAATTTTTATTTTGGTTTTTATTTTTCTTTGTTATGATAGTTGATGATAACCTTGCTTGAAAGTATGCGTAAATTGCCAAATTGTTTCCCATTCCAAGGCCATCTCTTCTCTGTCCTTGAATCCCTCCTTCATTGTTTTTACTATATATATATATCCACCTCTCTTGTTGATTTTCTATTCAGATTACTTATTATCTAAAATATGGTGGTTGAAACAGACTTACGTGAAGGAGGTTCTCAACAAGGCTTTGACAAGCCAATTCATTCCCACTTTGCTATATTTCATCAGTGAACAATATGGCTTGAGATTGTCTCATATGCTTGTATTCATATTCTATCTTTCTTTCTTCAAAATATTGATTTATTGCTCTATTTTTTTTAATTTGATCTTAACAATGGTATATATATATGATGCATAGTACTGACAGGCTGAAAAATAGAGTTACTCTAGTTGTTCACATTAGCCATGGGGTGATGGGAAGAGAAGCTCTCTCAGATCAACTTCGAGAAGCATATTTACAAAATTAAGTTGGCATTTGATGAGCTACATGCTTATATACTATGTGTATATGTTTAAACAGAGATTTGCGCAAGCATGTTAAACTCATTAAATGAGCTATATCCAAATGACACAATCATATGTCTTTTGTATAAATATTTCTTGAGTGATTATCTAAATTTCACATTAGATGAAATTAAGACCCTTGAATGTACAATGTTGAAATTTGTTATCATTATTAATTGATTCTTGAGTCTCAGTTGTTGAATTATTACAATCTCATCATATTTAAGAGTTTCTTTTTCCCAAAGATTAAATGTGTCATATTATAATTTTTTCTTATATGTATAATACTGATAGTGGAAAGAGGTTTAGAAAGGATTATGATGATGATCATAAGGAATAATAAAAGTTAGATGAGTCTTGAAGGAAGATAGGATCTAAAATGAAAAGTTTAAAAGTTCTATGGTGAAAAATGAAAGTAGACAAAAGCTTTAGGCCATTAAGTGTAATTATGAAAAGTTGAAGGCCTAAAGTGTAATTATCAAAAGTTATGGGACACAATGGTAATTATTGAAAGTTGAGCCAGAAAAGGCCCAAAAATGCCCAAAATCATATTAGTCATAAATTTTCTCAGTAAATAAAGAAAATGATCCTGATCAATTTAGCGCAACACAAAATTTTGATTTGAGGTCCCAAAAAATTTATATTAATTTATGAAGAAAGAAAACTTAATACAATATACTCTGGACCTTCGAATCAGATGATATTTGGTAATAAATTCCTATAATTAATATGAGAATTTATGAAACTGATAGAGCTTAAAAAGGAGTTATGTAGAATTTATTATAGAATTTACAGTGGATTAAAATACCCGATAAATATGTTTCAAGGGAATTTCTTAGGAATTGAGCCCATGAAGGTAGTGGATCATGTAGAGGGTCCAAAATGGAGCCTTATAGGCTCAATGATATTTTCAGATAAGTATGTGGGCTAGGGCTAATAAGGACTGATAAAAATATAAAATTACAAAAATGCCACTGAATTGCCACTGTATTGTGTCACTGAGTCATAGTTAGATGGCATTTTGGTCATTTGGATTGGTCAAAAATGTCTAGGAAAGTACAGGAGTGATTAGTCAGTGTCAGTATATTCCCTGATAAGAAGTCAAGAGGTGTAAAATGACAATTATACCCTTAGGGTTAATATAGTGCAAGATAGTGAACCAAGGGCATTTTAGTCATTTGCCAAAGAATCTGTAATTAAGTTTTGACCCAGTATAAGAGTGTCAATAGTAGGAAGAATCCGGATACTGGATTTAAGGTCAAAAAGCATAATATGGAATCACAGAAAAATTAGATTCAGAAAATAATTTGGTTTTTTGGAAAGCGGACTGAATCAGTACCGGATTGGACTGGAGTTTTTCTAGATGCTTCCTCCCTTTGTAATTTCATCACATAGGCTTTGAGGTGTCCTTTGATGATGTCATGGATGATGTCATCTCATTGGCTTCTAGGGTAAGCTAATCCAAGATCAAATATGAGCCATTAGATCAAATAGTATACAAAGTAATATTGGCCATTGATTTTCTATGGGATTTGGCTATAAATACCCCACCATTTCTGCTCAAAACCATGGAGCATGAGAACCTTGGGGAACCTCTTGCAAAATGAAAAATCAAGCCAAGACAAAGAAGATTCAAAGTACCAAAGTTCAAGCAAGCTATAGATTAAAGGTAAGCAATCTATCCTAACTTATTTTCCTTTGATTTGGGAACTTGAACTTAGGGTTTTCATGGAAGAAAGTTGAGTTCTCTCTAAGGTGTTTGTGTTGTCCAAAAAGTTAGATCAAAGGAGAAAGAAGAAATTAAAGTTAGAGTTATATGATTGAAGCTTAAACAAGCTAGTATAAGCAAGTTAGAGTTATATGATTGAGAAAGTAACGGTCAGGAATAGGAGCATGACATTATCCATGCCTCATCCATTGTCTTATGAACATTATTGATTTATGAATTTATTAATTGTGTTATTAAATTATTTGCATGTTTACTGTGATGACCATCCTTGGATAATTCATGATCTTATCCTAAATGTCCCTGGTCGGTCATCTATGCGAGAGCAGAGATGAAATTAGACCAGTATGACTTTGAAGATGTATAGAGATATAAATCAAAGTCATAGGCACATGTAAGAGTACATGGTGTTGGACCGACCCGCTATGAGAGAGTTGCATGGGTTACGTCATAAGCTTCTCTCATATACAAATCATGTCACTATGCCCTTTAACCTGAGATCATCATGGATTCCTACATGACAAACGCTCAGCTTTGACCTAGTCAAAAGTCACTTTTGATCGAGTGATCATAAAGACTATGTTTGGGCTTAGTGGTTTTTCATGCGGAGGAATGTGAATGGTCAAGATGGAATTTGTCCCTCACATTCGTAGAGAGATATTACTAGGCCCCTCGATGAGTGAGTCTGAGAAATATATGACCATACCGTAATGGAAAAGTAGTTCCATTTCTATAGTCAGACTACTTAGGGATCGAGAAAGTAATGGTCAGGAATAGGAGGATGACATTATCCATGCCTCATCCATGACCAAAATATCGCGTGATAGAAGGGACATGATATGGTTGCATAAAAGGTTACTTTGTTTAATGATCCTCATATGATTTGGGTAGTCGTTATGTCTTGCTAGAGACTGCTTGTGACTTGTGGGCTAATATAGCAAATGGCCCACTGCCAACTTCATATGGGCCTACAGGGTCGCACACAAAATAGCCCAACATGAGCTATGATGTCCAGATTCATTGAATCTAAGACATGTCCAGATTCAATAAATGATCCAGGGTGGAAGTATATTTTATTTATATTTATATTCGTATATATATAAATTCATATATATGCATTATATGTAAGGAATTGGAAGACACGCAGCGGAAATAAACCTTTAAAAATTTTCCATTCCTTGCCAGGATCTGCCGTATGTGTTTAAGTCAAGTGGAAAGAATCATTACCCTTAGTGTTGCTCAGCGAATTTCACAGCTTCTCTACGTGGGTAGTGATCTCTTTCTGATCGCAAGAAATCTACGGAGTGTTCCTCAGCGACCTTCACAGATTCTCTCCGCGGACGGTGGTCTCTTTCCGATCACAAGAAGTCGACGCCTCAGGTCGGCTTCCTCTACTGGTATCCACACGAACAGCGTTCCAACCACGAACGACGTGCTAGCGTCTCCTGTCCCTCCAAGGCTTTCACAAGTCTCCGTCTCTATTTCGGCAGTTTCTTGTCTGCAAACCTTTTGCAGATTCCGTTCGGCCTTTTGTGTTCTGTGTTATTTTCAAACGTAGCTCCTCCAATCAGATATAGAGGATGCTATGCGTTTTTTTTTACACTTGACCTAATTGGATTTTGGAGTTAATCTTATATTAATTCCGAATTGATACAATATCATATATTGTATAATTTTATAAGAAACTAATTAAATAAAATAATATTAAATCCGTCCCACAGATTTAATTACTTATTTATTTAACTTTAAATAAAGATGAGACTGAGTTATATTTGATTTATTCCCATAAATCAAATTTGAGATATCCTATCAATTTAAATTTCGAATTTCAAACGTGATAGAGATTTAATTTATCCTTATAAATTAAATCTTATAAATATCTCTTATATGAGATATCCTATCAATTTGAATTTCGAATTTCAAACGTGATAGAGATTTAATTTATCCTTATAAATTAAATCTTATAAATATCTCTTATATGAGATATCCTATCAATTTGAATTTCGAATTTCAAACGTGATAGAGATTTAATTTATCCTTATAAATTAAATCTTATAAATATCTCTTATATGAGATATCCTATCAATTTGAATTTCGAATTCAAACATGATAGGGATTTAATTTATCCTTATAAATTAAATCTCATATATCTCATATATATAATATATATATATATACGAATTTATATATATACGAATATAAATATAAATAAATATATATATACATTCACCTGGATCTTTCATTGAATCTGGACATCATAGCTCGTGTTGGGCTATTTTGTGTGCGACCCTGTAGGCCCATATGAAGTTGGCAGTGGGCCATTTGCTATACTAGCCCACAAGTCGCAAGCGGTCTCTAGCAAGACATAACAACTACCCAAATCATATGAGGATCGATAAACGATGTAACCTTTTATACAACCATATCATGTCCCTTCTGTCACGCGATATTTTGGTCATGGATGAGGCATGGATAATGTCATCCTCCTATTCCCGACCGTTACTTTCTCGATCCCTGAGTAGTCTGACTATAGAAATGGAACTACCTTTCCATTACAGTATGGCCATACATTTCTCAGACTCACTCATCGAGGGGCCCAGTAATATCTCTCCACGAATGTGAGGGACAAATTCCATCTTGACCATTCACATTCCTCCGCATGAAAAACCACTAAGCCCAAACATAGTCTTTATGATCACTCGGTCAAAAGTGACTTTTGACTAGGTCAAAGCTGAGCGTTTTGTCATGTAGGAATCCATGATGATCTCAGGTCAAAGGGCATATTGACATGGTTTGTATATGAGAGAAGCTTATGACGTTACCCATGCAGTTCTCTCATAGCGGGTCGGTCCAACACCCTGTACTCTTACATGTGCTTATGACTTTGATTTATATCTCTATACATCTTCAAAGTCATACTGGTCTTATTTCATCTGTGCTCCCACATAGATGATCGACCAGGGACATTTAGGATAATATCATGAATTATCCAAGGATGGTCATCATAGTAAACATGCAAATAATATGATAACTCAATTAATAAATTCATAAATCAATAATGTTCATAAGACAATGATTGGCCCCTAGGGCACGATTTCCAACAACCTCCCACTTGCACTAGGTACAATCATTAATTTGACTAATTCCCATTGACCTAACATGACGCTCATGCTTTGCCTGCACAAGCGGCTTTGTTAGAGGATCAGCAACATTATCTTCTCCTGCTACTTTGCATATTTTTATATCACCTCTATCGTTGATTTCTCTGATGAGATGAAATCTCCTGAGTATATGCTTGGTCCTTTGATGTGACCTAGGCTCTTTGGCCTGTGCAATAGCACCGCTATTGTCACAGAGCAAAGTTATTGGATCTGAGATGGTAGGTATCACCCCTAGTTCTGTGATGAACTTCCTGATCCAAACGGCTTCCTTAGCTGCATCAGATGCTGCTATATACTCAGCTTCCGTTGCAGAATCTGCTACAGTGCCCTGCTTAGAGCTCTTCCAGCTTACTGCTCCATTATTGAGGAGGAATATGTATCCAGACTGCGATTTTTGGTCGTCCTGGTCAGTTTGGAAACTCGCATCTGTGTAACCAGTTACACAGAGCTCATCATCCAATCCACCATAGACCAAGAATAAGTCCTTAGTCCTTCTTAAGTACTTAAGGATATTCTTGACAGCAGTCCAATGGCCCTCACCAGGGTCCTGTTGGTATCTGCTAGTCATACTTAAGGCAAACGAGACATCCGGTCGAGTACATAACATGGCGTACATGATAGATCCTATGGCCGAGGCATATGGAACCTTACTCATGCGACCTCGCTGATCAGATGTACTAGGACACAGATCTTTGCTGAGGTGAGTACCATGAGACATGGGTATGAAACCCCTCTTTGATTCGTGCATACTGAACCTATGCAGTATTTTGTCTATGTATGTACTCTGACTGAGTCCTAGAAGTCTTTTAGATCTATCTCTATAGATCCTGATTCCTAGGATGTAGGTGGCTTCACCCAAGTCTTTCATCGAGAAAGACTTTCCTAACCAAGACTTGACAATCTGCAAGGTAGGAATGTCATTCCCAATAAGTAGGATGTCATCGACATAGAGTACTAAAAACACAACTGTGCTCCCACTAACCTTCTTGTACACACAAGGTTCATCAATGTTTTGAAGAAATCCAAACTCTTTGATTACTTCATCAAAACGATGATTCCAACTCCGAGAGGCTTGCTTTAGTCCATAAATGGACCTTTGAAGCTTGCACACTTTACCAGAGTCCTCGGAACGCACAAACCCTTCAGGTTGTGTCATGTACACGTCCTCAAGGAGCTTTCCATTAAGGAAGGCTGTCTTGACGTCCATCTGCCATATTTCATAGTCATAATATGCTGCAATAGCAAAGAGGATTCTGATTGATTTGGCCATTGCTACTGGGGAAAAGGTCTCATCATAGTCCACACCATGAGTTTGAGTAAAACCTTTTGCAACCAGTCGTGCCTTGAAGACATTTACATTGCCATCCATGTCAGTTTTCTCTTTGAAAACCCACTTGCACCCGACGGTTTTTACACCTTCAGGCGGGTCGACTAAGGTCCAAACCTGATTGTCGTACATGGATTGCATCTCAGACTTCATGGCACTAAGCCATTTTTCGGAGTTTGGTCCCACTATAGCTTCTCGATAGGTAGTCGGCTCATTATGCTCAATGAGCAACACATCACGACTATCAGAAATCAGAAATCCATATCTCTGAGGCTGAAGTCGTGTCCTATTAGACTTTCGTGGACCTTGCGTGACTTGAGGAGTCTCAACAACTTGTTGTGAGTCTTCTCTATTTTCCATCTGCAGTTCTGTGGTGTCTTGTAGCTCTCGAACTTCTTCGAGTTGTACCTTACTCCCACTGGTTCTTTTAGAGATAAATTCTCGTTCAAGAAAGGTACCATTTCTGACAACAAACACTTTGTTATCAGCAGGGTTGTAGACGTAATATCCCTTGGTTTCCTTAGGATATCCCACAAAAAGGCATTTTGAGGATTTGGGCGCTAATTTGTCTGAGGCTTGTTGCTTAACATAGACCTCGCATCCCCAAATCTTGAGGAAAGAAAAACTAGGCGTCCTCCCAGTCCATATCTCATACGGAGTCTTTTCGATTGCCTTAGATGGAACACGATTTAGTGTGAACGCAGCTGTTTCTAGGGCATAGCCCCAAAAGGAGGGTGGAATATCTGTTCGACTCATCATGGATCGAACCATATCTAATAGTGTTCGATTTCTCCGTTCAGAAACGCCATTCCATTGTGGTGTCCCTGGAGGAGTCAATTGTGAGAGTGTCCCACAATTCCTAAGATGATCTATGAACTCTTGGCTCAAATATTCACCACCCCGATCAGATCGAAGGGCTTTAATTGTTTTGCCAAGCTGGTTTTGTACTTCATTTTGAAATATCTTGAACTTTTCAAAAGATTCAGATTTATGTTTCATTAGATAGATGTACCCATATCTGCTGAAATCATCTATGAATGTTATGAAATACGAATAACCTCCTCTGGCATTTGTGTTCATCGGTCCACACACATCTGTATGTATGAGGCCCAATAAATCAGTGGCCCTCTCACTGTGCCCAGTGAAAGGTGACTTTGTCATCTTTCCTAACAAGCAAGACTCGCAAGTGTCATATGATTCAAAATCAAATGAGTTTAGAAATCCATCTTGATGGAGTTTGGAAATGCGTTTCTCATTTATGTGGCCCAGACGACAGTGCCAGAGGTATGTGGGATTCAAATCGTTTGGTTTGACCCTTTTGGCGGTTATGTTATAGATATTTCCATGATTGGGTTGTTCCAAATTTAATATGTAATGATCAACATGCAAATCACCATGAGCATAGAAAACATCATTACGATAAATAGAACATCTACTATTCCCAGCAATGGAAGTGAAACCTTCCTTATCCAAATAAGAAAGTGAAACAATGTTACTACTTAAAGCAGGAACATAATAGCAATTGTTCAAAACTAACAAAAGCCCAGTGGGCAGAACTAATTCATAAGTGCCTACAGCTAACGCAGCAACCCTTGCTCTGTTTCCAACTCGTAGGTCAACTTCACCCCTTTTCAGCTTCCTACTGTCCTTTAGTCCCTGCACATTCGTACAAATGTGAGAACCACATGCAGTATCTAATACCCATGAGGTGGAAGTAGAAAGATGAATGTCTATAACATAAATACCTGAAGCGATAGCCCCGCTATCCTTCTTGTTCTTTTTCAGATCTTCGAGGTAGAGTTTGCAATTCCTCTTCCAATGACCCGGTTCATTGCAGAAGAAGCAGACTCCTTCCTTCGGAGGCTTTGCCTTCTTTGGTGCAGGCTTGGTTTCGGGCTTGCCTGACTCTTTGGTCTTACCTGATGAGCCATGACCCTTCCCCTTGCCTTTGCCTTTCTTTTTCGTACCCTTTCCTTTCTGAACCATCAAAACACTACTGGGTTTCTTCTTAAGACTCGGCTCAGCAGTTTTAAGCATCCCATGCAGTTCAGAAATAGATTTCTCCATGTTGTTCATGTTGTAGTTCATAACAAACTGGTCATAACTTTCCGGGAGTGAGTTTAAGATCAAATCTGTAGCTAACTCCTGGCTCATGGGAAATCCAAGCCGTTCAAGGTGATCAATGTACCCTTTCATCTTTAAGACATGAGCACTGACTGATGCACCTTCAGCCATCTTGCAGGAATGTAAGGCCTTAGTGGTCTCATACCTCTCTTGCCTTGCCTGTTGCTGGAACATTTCCTTGAGATGCACAATCATCTCATAAGCCTCCATGTGTTCCAGATCTCTTTGGAGCTCCGGAACCATGGTGGCTAGCATCAAGCATCCCACATCGACAGAGTCTTCCTTATGCTTCATATAAGCATCTCTCTGAGCTCTGGGAGCATTGGCGGCTGGCTCCTCAGGAATGGGTTGATCTAGGACATGCGCCTTTCTTTCCTGCTTGAGAACAATTCTCAAGTTCCTAAACCAGTCAAGAAAGTTTGTCCCATTGAGTTTGTCCTTCTCAAGGACAGATCGCAGCGATAATGTAGCAGTATTACTAGTCGTCATGATTCTACAATTAAAATATGCAATGTAATTAGTAATCTCCCACTAAATAAACAACCCTCAATGCAATAGTTAGTGGGCTAAGATCCATATTGTAAGGAATTGGAAGACACGCAGCGGAAATAAACTTTAAAAATTTTCCATTCCTTGCCAGGATCTGCCGTATGTGTTTAAGTCAAGTGGAAAGAATCCTTACCCTTGTGTTGCTCAGCGAATTTCACAGCTTCTCTACGTGGGTGGTGATCTCTTTCTGATCGCAAGAAATCGACGGAGTGTTCCTCAGCGACCTTCACAGATTCTCTCCGCAGACGGTGGTCTCTTTCCGATCACAAGAAGTCGACGCCTCAGGTCGGCTTCCTCTACTGGTATCCACACGAACAGCGTTCCAACCACGAACGACGTGCTAGCGTCTCCTGTCCCTCCAAGGCTTTCACAAGTCTCCGTCTCTATTTCGGCAGTTTCTTGTCTGCAAACCTTTTGCAGATTCCGTTCGGCCTTTTGTGTTCTATATTATTTTCAAACGTAGCTCCTCCAATCAGATATAGAGGATGCTATGCGTTTTTCCACCTGACCTAATTGGATTTTGGAGTTAATCTTATATTAATTCCGAATTGATACAATATCATATATTGTATAATTTTATAAGAAACTAATTAAATAAAATAATATTAAATCCGTCCCACAGATTTAATTACTTATTTATTTAACTTTAAATAAAGATGAGACTGAGTTATATTTGATTTATTCCCATAAATCAAATTTGAGATATCCTATCAATTTAAATTTCGAATTTCAAACGTGATAGAGATTTAATTTATCCTTATAAATTAAATCTTATAAATATCTCTTATATGAGATATCCTATCAATTTGAATTTCGAATTTCAAACGTGATAGAGATTTAATTTATCCTTATAAATTAAATCTTATAAATATCTCTTATATGAGATATCCTATCAATTTGAATTTCGAATTCAAACATGATAGGGACTTAATTTATCCTTATAAATTAAATCTCATATATCTCATATATATAATATATATATATACGAATTTATATATATACGAATATAAATATAAATAAATATATATATACATTCACCTGGATCTTTCATTGAATCTGGACATGTCTTAGATTCAATGAATCTGGACATCATAGCTCGTGTTGGGCTATTTTGTGTGCGACCCTGTAGGCCCATATGAAGTTGGCAGTGGGCCATTTGCTATACTAGCCCACAAGTCGCAAGCGGTCTCTAGCAAGACATAACAACTACCCAAATCATATGAGGATCGATAAACGATGTAACCTTTTATACAACCATATCATGTCCCTTCTGTCACGCGATATTTTGGTCATGGATGAGGCATGGATAATGTCATCCTCCTATTCCCGACCGTTACTTTCTCGATCCCTGAGTAGTCTGACTATAGAAATGGAACTACCTTTCCATTACAGTATGGCCATACATTTCTCAGACTCACTCATCGAGGGGCCCAGTAATATCTCTCCACGAATGTGAGGGACAAATTCCATCTTGACCATTCACATTCCTCCGCATGAAAAACCACTAAGCCCAAACATAGTCTTTATGATCACTCGGTCAAAAGTGACTTTTGACTAGGTCAAAGCTGAGCGTTTTGTCATGTAGGAATCCATGATGATCTCAGGTCAAAGGGCATATTGACATGGTTTGTATATGAGAGAAGCTTATGACGTTACCCATGCAGTTCTCTCATAGCGGGTCGGTCCAACACCCTGTACTCTTACATGTGCTTATGACTTTGATTTATATCTCTATACATCTTCAAAGTCATACTGGTCTTATTTCATCTGTGCTCCCACATAGATGATCGACCAGGGACATTTAGGATAATATCATGAATTATCCAAGGATGGTCATCATAGTAAACATGCAAATAATATGATAACTCAATTAATAAATTCATAAATCAATAATGTTCATAAGACAATGATTGGCCCCTAGGGCACGATTTCCAACAACCTCCCACTTGCACTAGGTACAATCATTAATTTGACTAATTCCCATTGACCTAACATGACGCTCATGCTTTGCCTGCACAAGCGGCTTTGTTAGAGGATCAGCAACATTATCTTCTCCTGCTACTTTGCATATTTTTATATCACCTCTATCGTTGATTTCTCTGATGAGATGAAATCGCCTGAGTATATGCTTGGTCCTTTGATGTGACCTAGGCTCTTTGGCCTGTGCAATAGCACCGCTATTGTCACAGAGCAAAGTTATTGGATCTGAGATGGTAGGTATCACCCCTAGTTCTGTGATGAACTTCCTGATCCAAACGGCTTCCTTAGCTGCATCAGATGCTGCTATATACTCAGCTTCCGTTGCAGAATCTGCTACAGTGCCCTGCTTAGAGCTCTTCCAGCTTACTGCTCCATTATTGAGGAGGAATATGTATCCAGACTGCGATTTTTGGTCGTCCTGGTCAGTTTGGAAACTCGCATCTGTGTAACCAGTTACACAGAGCTCATCATCCAATCCACCATAGACCAAGAATAAGTCCTTAGTCCTTCTTAAGTACTTAAGGATATTCTTGACAGCAGTCCAATGGCCCTCACCAGGGTCCTGTTGGTATCTGCTAGTCATACTTAAGGCAAACGAGACATCCGGTCGAGTACATAACATGGCGTACATGATAGATCCTATGGCCGAGGCATATGGAACCTTACTCATGCGACCTCGCTGATCAGATGTACTAGGACACAGATCTTTGCTGAGGTGAGTACCATGAGACATGGGTATGAAACCCCTCTTTGATTCGTGCATACTGAACCTATGCAGTATTTTGTCTATGTATGTACTCTGACTGAGTCCTAGAAGTCTTTTAGATCTATCTCTATAGATCCTGATTCCTAGGATGTAGGTGGCTTCACCCAAGTCTTTCATCGAGAAAGACTTTCCTAACCAAGACTTGACAATCTGCAAGGTAGGAATGTCATTCCCAATAAGTAGGATGTCATCGACATAGAGTACTAAAAACACAACTGTGCTCCCACTAACCTTCTTGTACACACAAGGTTCATCAATGTTTTGAAGAAATCCAAACTCTTTGATTACTTCATCAAAACGATGATTCCAACTCCGAGAGGCTTGCTTTAGTCCATAAATGGACCTTTGAAGCTTGCACACTTTACCAGAGTCCTCGGAACGCACAAACCCTTCAGGTTGTGTCATGTACACGTCCTCAAGGAGCTTTCCATTAAGGAAGGCTGTCTTGACGTCCATCTGCCATATTTCATAGTCATAATATGCTGCAATAGCAAAGAGGATTCTGATTGATTTGGCCATTGCTACTGGGGAAAAGGTCTCATCATAGTCCACACCATGAGTTTGAGTAAAACCTTTTGCAACCAGTCGTGCCTTGAAGACATTTACATTGCCATCCATGTCAGTTTTCTCTTTGAAAACCCACTTGCACCCGACGGTTTTTACACCTTCAGGCGGGTCGACTAAGGTCCAAACCTGATTGTCGTACATGGATTGCATCTCAGACTTCATGGCACTAAGCCATTTTTCGGAGTTTGGTCCCACTATAGCTTCTCGATAGGTAGTCGGCTCATTATGCTCAATGAGCAACACATCACGACTATCAGAAATCAGAAATCCATATCTCTGAGGCTGAAGTCGTGTCCTATTAGACTTTCGTGGACCTTGCGTGACTTGAGGAGTCTCAACAACTTGTTGTGAGTCTTCTCTATTTTCCATCTGCAGTTCTGTGGTGTCTTGTAGCTCTCGAACTTCTTCGAGTTGTACCTTACTCCCACTGGTTCTTTTAGAGATAAATTCTCGTTCAAGAAAGGTACCATTTCTGACAACAAACACTTTGTTATCAGCAGGGTTGTAGACGTAATATCCCTTGGTTTCCTTAGGATATCCCACAAAAAGGCATTTTGAGGATTTGGGCGCTAATTTGTCTGAGGCTTGTTGCTTAACATAGACCTCGCATCCCCAAATCTTGAGGAAAGAAAAACTAGGCGTCCTCCCAGTCCATATCTCATACGGAGTCTTTTCGATTGCCTTAGATGGAACACGATTTAGTGTGAACGCAGCTGTTTCTAGGGCATAGCCCCAAAAGGAGGGTGGAAGATCTGTTCGACTCATCATGGATCGAACCATATCTAATAGTGTTCGATTTCTCCGTTCAGAAACGCCATTCCATTGTGGTGTCCCTGGAGGAGTCAATTGTGAGAGTGTCCCACAATTCCTAAGATGATCTATGAACTCTTGGCTCAAATATTCACCACCCCGATCAGATCGAAGGGCTTTAATTGTTTTGCCAAGCTGGTTTTGTACTTCATTTTGAAATATCTTGAACTTTTCAAAAGATTCAGATTTATGTTTCATTAGATAGATGTACCCATATCTGCTGAAATCATCTATGAATGTTATGAAATACGAATAACCTCCTCTGGCATTTGTGTTCATCGGTCCACACACATCTGTATGTATGAGGCCCAATAAATCAGTGGCCCTCTCACTGTGCCCAGTGAAAGGTGACTTTGTCATCTTTCCTAACAAGCAAGACTCGCAAGTGTCATATGATTCAAAATCAAATGAGTTTAGAAATCCATCTTGATGGAGTTTGGAAATGCGTTTCTCATTTATGTGGCCCAGACGACAGTGCCAGAGGTATGTGGGATTCAAATCGTTTGGTTTGACCCTTTTGGCGGTTATGTTATAGATATTTCCATGATTGGGTTGTTCCAAATTTAATATGTAATGATCAACATGCAAATCACCATGAGCATAGAAAACATCATTACGATAAATAGAACATCTACTATTCCCAGCAATGGAAGTGAAACCTTCCTTATCCAAATAAGAAAGTGAAACAATGTTACTACTTAAAGCAGGAACATAATAGCAATTGTTCAAAACTAACAAAAGCCCAGTGGGCAGAACTAATTCATAAGTGCCTACAGCTAACGCAGCAACCCTTGCTCTGTTTCCAACTCGTAGGTCAACTTCACCCCTTTTCAGCTTCCTACTGTCCTTTAGTCCCTGCACATTCGTACAAATGTGAGAACCACATGCAGTATCTAATACCCATGAGGTGGAAGTAGAAAGATGAATGTCTATAACATAAATACCTGAAGCGATAGCCCCGCTATCCTTCTTGTTCTTTTTCAGATCTTCGAGGTAGAGTTTGCAATTCCTCTTCCAATGACCCGGTTCATTGCAGAAGAAGCAGACTCCTTCCTTCGGAGGCTTTGCCTTCTTTGGTGCAGGCTTGGTTTCGGGCTTGCCTGACTCTTTGGTCTTACCTGATGAGCCATGACCCTTCCCCTTGCCTTTGCCTTTCTTTTTCGTACCCTTTCCTTTCTGAACCATCAAAACACTACTGGGTTTCTTCTTAAGACTCGGCTCAGCAGTTTTAAGCATCCCATGCAGTTCAGAAATAGATTTCTCCATGTTGTTCATGTTGTAGTTCATAACAAACTGGTCATAACTTTCCGGGAGTGAGTTTAAGATCAAATCTGTAGCTAACTCCTGGCTCATGGGAAATCCAAGCCGTTCAAGGTGATCAATGTACCCTTTCATCTTTAAGACATGAGCACTGACTGATGCACCTTCAGCCATCTTGCAGGAATGTAAGGCCTTAGTGGTCTCATACCTCTCTTGCCTTGCCTGTTGCTGGAACATTTCCTTGAGATGCACAATCATCTCATAAGCCTCCATGTGTTCCAGATCTCTTTGGAGCTCCGGAACCATGGTGGCTAGCATCAAGCATCCCACATCGACAGAGTCTTCCTTATGCTTCATATAAGCATCTCTCTGAGCTCTGGGAGCATTGGCGGCTGGCTCCTCAGGAATGGGTTGATCTAGGACATGCGCCTTTCTTTCCTGCTTGAGAACAATTCTCAAGTTCCTAAACCAGTCAAGAAAGTTTGTCCCATTGAGTTTGTCCTTCTCAAGGACAGATCGCAGCGATAATGTAGCAGTATTACTAGTCGTCATGATTCTACAATTAAAATATGCAATGTAATTAGTAATCTCCCACTAAATAAACAACCCTCAATGCAATAGTTAGTGGGCTAAGATCCATATTGTAAGGAATTGGAAGACACGCAGCGGAAATAAACTTTAAAAATTTTCCATTCCTTGCCAGGATCTGCCGTATGTGTTTAAGTCAAGTGGAAAGAATCCTTACCCTTGTGTTGCTCAGCGAATTTCACAGCTTCTCTACGTGGGTGGTGATCTCTTTCTGATCGCAAGAAATCGACGGAGTGTTCCTCAGCGACCTTCACAGATTCTCTCCGCAGACGGTGGTCTCTTTCCGATCACAAGAAGTCGACGCCTCAGGTCGGCTTCCTCTACTGGTATCCACACGAACAGCGTTCCAACCACGAACGACGTGCTAGCGTCTCCTGTCCCTCCAAGGCTTTCACAAGTCTCCGTCTCTATTTCGGCAGTTTCTTGTCTGCAAACCTTTTGCAGATTCCGTTCGGCCTTTTGTGTTCTATATTATTTTCAAACGTAGCTCCTCCAATCAGATATAGAGGATGCTATGCGTTTTTCCACCTGACCTAATTGGATTTTGGAGTTAATCTTATATTAATTCCGAATTGATACAATATCATATATTGTATAATTTTATAAGAAACTAATTAAATAAAATAATATTAAATCCGTCCCACAGATTTAATTACTTATTTATTTAACTTTAAATAAAGATGAGACTGAGTTATATTTGATTTATTCCCATAAATCAAATTTGAGATATCCTATCAATTTAAATTTCGAATTTCAAACGTGATAGAGATTTAATTTATCCTTATAAATTAAATCTTATAAATATCTCTTATATGAGATATCCTATCAATTTGAATTTCGAATTTCAAACGTGATAGAGATTTAATTTATCCTTATAAATTAAATCTTATAAATATCTCTTATATGAGATATCCTATCAATTTGAATTTCGAATTCAAACATGATAGGGACTTAATTTATCCTTATAAATTAAATCTCATATATCTCATATATATAATATATATATATACGAATTTATATATATACGAATATAAATATAAATAAATATATATATACATTCACCTGGATCTTTCATTGAATCTGGACATGTCTTAGATTCAATAAATCTGGACATCATAGCTCGTGTTGGGCTATTTTGTGTGCGACCCTGTAGGCCCATATGAAGTTGGCAGTGGGCCATTTGCTATACTAGCCCACAAGTCGCAAGCGGTCTCTAGCAAGACATAACAACTACCCAAATCATATGAGGATCGATAAACGATGTAACCTTTTATACAACCATATCATGTCCCTTCTGTCACGCGATATTTTGGTCATGGATGAGGCATGGATAATGTCATCCTCCTATTCCCGACCGTTACTTTCTCGATCCCTGAGTAGTCTGACTATAGAAATGGAACTACCTTTCCATTACAGTATGGCCATACATTTCTCAGACTCACTCATCGAGGGGCCCAGTAATATCTCTCCACGAATGTGAGGGACAAATTCCATCTTGACCATTCACATTCCTCCGCATGAAAAACCACTAAGCCCAAACATAGTCTTTATGATCACTCGGTCAAAAGTGACTTTTGACTAGGTCAAAGCTGAGCGTTTTGTCATGTAGGAATCCATGATGATCTCAGGTCAAAGGGCATATTGACATGGTTTGTATATGAGAGAAGCTTATGACGTTACCCATGCAGTTCTCTCATAGCGGGTCGGTCCAACACCCTGTACTCTTACATGTGCTTATGACTTTGATTTATATCTCTATACATCTTCAAAGTCATACTGGTCTTATTTCATCTGTGCTCCCACATAGATGATCGACCAGGGACATTTAGGATAATATCATGAATTATCCAAGGATGGTCATCATAGTAAACATGCAAATAATATGATAACTCAATTAATAAATTCATAAATCAATAATGTTCATAAGACAATGATTGGCCCCTAGGGCACGATTTCCAACACATATTTGGCTCAAACTTAAGTCCGCTTTGGCAGGACGCTTAGATTAAGTTATTTAGGTAGGTAACACCTTTACCAATTACATCAAATGTAACTCTTAGATATTCATGGGATCCTATCATCATATGATCTGGCATGTTATAATCCCATCTAATGCCTTGAGATCCAAAACCGTTTTGTTAATCTCAATTAAGTCAAACAATAATGAACCTATGAGAGTAGCACCATTACTCTTTGCTTATCTCCCCAAGATAACTCAAAAGCACCCACTTTGGTGGAGTCCACAATTGAGCGATCAAGGTTTTGACAAGTGTTCATAAATTGACAGCATTATGACTTAAGATTTCTTTTAGAGGGCCTAATTTAACTATCTGGTTTATAAAACGCATGTTTCTCAGTTCGTATCTCATACAAGTAATATGCATGTGCTGATCTAATCATAAGATGCATAATTCAAACGTGATACAATATGGCTCACCTATCCTAAGTCCCCTCAAGCCAATGAGAGGAGCTCTCTAGTAAGAAAAGAGAAATTACATATAGAAACCTCTTTTAACATTCGAGGGGAGTGAGATGAGAGGAGAAGGTACATTGAGAGTATATAGAGGAAGGCACGACACGCAGGCCGTATTTTTTAAAAATTACAACACTTGCAATCTAGAGCCATATTGTTCACCATACCCAAACATTCAAGAATCAATATTCAGATCTAATCGAAGGGCAAAAAACATTTACAAAGTAACATATGTTACGGTTATGTTGCGCTACGAACAGGTAGCTACGGCGGTCCCGCTACATATGTTAGACCCCATCTATGCGGATTGATCAAATCAAAAAGCATCACCACTGATTTCAATTTCCTTTTAGATTCCTTTTATGTCATACACAACAAGGATTCCATATATGTCACACATACAACGCTTATTATATGATCGGCTACTAATAACATATATCATATAAATCACAAATCAAGCCTAACTTAAACACAAAACGGCATGGCTCTGATACCACTGTAAGGAATTGGAAGACACGCAGCGGAAATAAACTTTAAAAAATTTTCCATTCCTTGCCAGGATCTGCCGTATGTGTTTAAGTCAAGTGGAAAGAATCATTACCCTTAGTGTTGCTCAGCGAATTTCACAGCTTCTCTACGTGGGTAGTGATCTCTTTCTGATCGCAAGAAATCTACGGAGTGTTCCTCAGCGACCTTCACAGATTCTCTCCGCGGACGGTGGTCTCTTTCCGATCACAAGAAGTCGACGCCTCAGGTCGGCTTCCTCTACTGGTATCCACACGAACAGCGTTCCAACCACGAACGACGTGCTAGCGTCTCCTGTCCCTCCAAGGCTTTCACAAGTCTCCGTCTCTATTTCGGCAGTTTCTTGTCTGCAAACCTTTTGCAGATTCCGTTCGGCCTTTTGTGTTCTGTGTTATTTTCAAACGTAGCTCCTCCAATCAGATATAGAGGATGCTATGCGTTTTTTTACACTTGACCTAATTGGATTTTGGAGTTAATCTTATATTAATTCCGAATTGATACAATATCATATATTGTATAATTTTATAAGAAACTAATTAAATAAAATAATATTAAATCCGTCCCACAGATTTAATTACTTATTTATTTAACTTTAAATAAAGATGAGACTGAGTTATATTTGATTTATTCCCATAAATCAAATTTGAGATATCCTATCAATTTAAATTTCGAATTTCAAACGTGATAGAGATTTAATTTATCCTTATAAATTAAATCTTATAAATATCTCTTATATGAGATATCCTATCAATTTGAATTTCGAATTTCAAACGTGATAGAGATTTAATTTATCCTTATAAATTAAATCTTATAAATATCTCTTATATGAGATATCCTATCAATTTGAATTTCGAATTTCAAACGTGATAGAGATTTAATTTATCCTTATAAATTAAATCTTATAAATATCTCTTATATGAGATATCCTATCAATTTGAATTTCGAATTCAAACATGATAGGGATTTAATTTATCCTTATAAATTAAATCTCATATATCTCATATATATAATATATATATATATATACGAATTTATATATATACGAATATAAATATAAATAAATATATATATACATTCACCTGGATCTTTCATTGAATCTGGACATCATAGCTCGTGTTGGGCTATTTTGTGTGCGACCCTGTAGGCCCATATGAAGTTGGCAGTGGGCCATTTGCTATACTAGCCCACAAGTCGCAAGCGGTCTCTAGCAAGACATAACAACTACCCAAATCATATGAGGATCGATAAACGATGTAACCTTTTATACAACCATATCATGTCCCTTCTGTCACGCGATATTTTGGTCATGGATGAGGCATGGATAATGTCATCCTCCTATTCCCGACCGTTACTTTCTCGATCCCTGAGTAGTCTGACTATAGAAATGGAACTACCTTTCCATTACAGTATGGCCATACATTTCTCAGACTCACTCATCGAGGGGCCCAGTAATATCTCTCCACGAATGTGAGGGACAAATTCCATCTTGACCATTCACATTCCTCCGCATGAAAAACCACTAAGCCCAAACATAGTCTTTATGATCACTCGGTCAAAAGTGACTTTTGACTAGGTCAAAGCTGAGCGTTTTGTCATGTAGGAATCCATGATGATCTCAGGTCAAAGGGCATATTGACATGGTTTGTATATGAGAGAAGCTTATGACGTTACCCATGCAGTTCTCTCATAGCGGGTCGGTCCAACACCCTGTACTCTTACATGTGCTTATGACTTTGATTTATATCTCTATACATCTTCAAAGTCATACTGGTCTTATTTCATCTGTGCTCCCACATAGATGATCGACCAGGGACATTTAGGATAATATCATGAATTATCCAAGGATGGTCATCATAGTAAACATGCAAATAATATGATAACTCAATTAATAAATTCATAAATCAATAATGTTCATAAGACAATGATTGGCCCCTAGGGCACGATTTCCAACATTATATATAAGAGATATATGAGATTTAATTTATCTTATAAATTAAATCTCTATCACGTTTGAATTTGAAATTCAAATTGATAGGATATCTCATATAAGAGATATTTATAAGATTTAATTTATAAGGATAAATTAAATCTCTATCACGTTTGAATTTGAAGTTCAAATTGATAGGATATCTCATATAAGAGATATTTATAAGATTTAATTTATAAGGATAAATTAAATCTCCATCACGTTTGAATTTGAAATTGAAATTGATATGATATCTCAAATTTGATTTATGAGAATAAATCAAATATAGTTCAGTCTTATCTTTATTTTAAGTTAAATAAGTAGGTGAATTAAATCTGTGGGACTGATTTAATATAAATATTATTTATTTAATTAGTTTCTTATCAAATTATACAATATATGATATTGTATTAATTTCATAATTAATATAAGATTAACTCCAAAATCCAATTTGGTATAGGAAAATGCATAGCATCCTATATATATGATTTTAGGAGCTACGTTTTAAAAAGATATAGAACACAGAAAGGCCGAAGGGGAATTTGCAGATAAGAAACTACCGAAATAGAGATGGAGAGGACGAATTCTTGAGAAAGCCCTAGAGGGACAGGAGACGCTAGCACGTCATTCATGGTTAGAACGCTATTCGTGTGGATACCAGTAGAGGAAGCCGTCCTGGGTCATCGACTTCTTGAGATTAGAAAGGGAGCACGAGCCGCGGAGAGAAGCTGTGAACGTCGTGACCAGAAGCTGTGGAAGTCGCTGAGGAACACTGAGGGTATTGCTTCTTCCCACTTGACTTAAACATATACGGTAGATCCTGGCAAGGAATGGAAAAAAAATTTAAGTTAATTTCTGCTGCGTGTCTTCCAATTCCTTACAGATATGAAATGAGATATGTTATAAAAAGTATGTAATAAGATACAAAATGAGAAATAGGTATTGAGAAGTACGATATGAAGTGGCTTTATAGCTAGCCTTGTAAACAGATTAAGAGGCTCTATTTTTGAAAGAATTAAGATGTTCAAATGTTATATTACAGATAAAAGAGCAAATGAGAGCTTTCACTCCTTGCATGAAATGCCAGGCATTATGTTATGCTACGCTATGTTATGTGATGTTTACAAAATATGCTAAAGCTCCGAATGTTAGACCAGTGCAAGCTCTGAGTGTTAGAGCTGTACAACTTTGAGTGTTAGAGCTGTGCATATTAAGAGAAGGAATACTTGTGCTCCGATGTTAGAGCTTTGCATTCATGAGCAGGTATGTAGTCCTGCAGTATGCTGGCCAGGCATTATGCATGTTAGAGTATGTGCTCCTATATGCTCCTATGTGCTCCTGTTTAGCTGTAGAGCAATAAAAGAAAGAATAATGATATAACTCCTCTCTCTGTATTATGATAAGTTATAGAAAATGATAAGAAGAATAGAAATGTAATGATATGAAAGTGAGAAATGAAGTTGTGCAAATGTTCAGAAAATTCCGCTATATACTCAGATGAGTCATAAATGATTGCTCTAAGAAGTATGATGAATCATTAACAGAAACTCCCGAATATAGTATTATACGAGAGAATTTGATATGAAAGAAATGGACACTGCTCACAAGTTTAGTATGGTGAGAAGTCCATATGTAAATAGATGCATAGCAAGAAAGTAAGTAATAGAATGAACCAGAGTTCAGCTCTGATTGAGTTGATTTATGACATAAGAATGATCATAGTAAAGATATGAAGAATTGTGGACATGAAAGGTACTATGCAAAGATGTTAAAATACAAGATAAGAAGTAAATTCCATAATCCTTAGTCATAAAGAAGACAAGGATACCTATCCAAGATTGTTGACTGAGGTGCTAAGTAAATTTTGAGGACAAAATTTATTTCAAGGGGGTAGAAATATCATATCCTAAATTTTCCCTATCTGTATAATACTGATAGTGGAAAGAGGTTTGGAAAGGATTATGATGAAGATTAGAAGAAAAGATAAAGGTTAGATGGGTCTTGAAGAAAGAGAAGGACTAGAATGAAAATTAGAAAAGGTTGAAGACAAAAAGTGAAAGTAAACAAAAGTTGGGCCCTTAAGTGTAATTTTTGAAAGTTAAGGGACTTAAATGCAAATAGCTAAAAGTTCAGGGGCCAAAGTGCAATTATTTAAAAGTTCAGGGGCCTAAATGTAAATATGAGAAAGTTGAGCCGAAACAGGCCAAAAATGCCCAGAATAATATCATACTCAAATTTTACCAGTAGGTAGACAAAAATATTCTGGTCAGTTTAACACCAGACATAATTTTGATTTGAGGTCCTAATTAATTGATATATGTCATATCTTAAATTTTCCTTATCTATATAATACTGATAGTGGAAAGAGGTTTGGAAAGGATTATGACGAAGATCATAAGAAAAGATAAAGGTTAGATGGGTCTTGAAAAAAGCGAAGGACTAAACGAAAATTAGAAAAAGGTTAAAGGCCAAAAGTTAAAGTAGAAACAAGATTTGGGCCCAAAGTGGTAATTTCCAAAAGTTAAGGGACTTAAATGTAATCAAGTAAAATGTTCATGGGCAAAATTATAATTATAGAAAGATCAGCCCGAAAAGGGTTAGAACTGCTCAAAAGTATTTCAGTCCCATATTCCATCAGTAAATAGAGGAAGATATGCTGGTTAATCTGACATGATACAGAAATTTTATTAGGGATCCAGATAACAGAAAATTTTCTGATAGTTAAAAAGTTATTTGAAAGGACACCAAGGGTATTTTGGTCATTTCGCAAGGGATGGATAGTAGATAAATATTCAGTATAACCATGTCAAGGGTATGAGAAGCCTATACATTGATTTCCAGGATAGAATACATATCCTGGAATATTAAAAAGATTATGAACAGAAAACAGTCTGGTTGCTGTGAATATGCTCCGATAGGTACCAAATTAGACTGGAATTTTTCCAGAAGCTTCCTGGCATGGTGAGCATGCCACATACCCCCATGAGGTGTCCCTTGAGCTGTCCCACATGATGTCATAATTATTCTTTTTGAAAAAAATTAAATCCAAGATTAAATGTGGGTCTTTAGATCAAAAAGTAACCAAATCAATATTGGCCATTGATTTTTCATGAAATTTTCTATAAATAACCCCTCAATTCTGTAGCAAAACCGTGGCTTCATGGACCCTTGGGGAAACTCTTGCAAAATGAAAACTCAAGCCAAGACAAAGAAGATTCAAGGTACCAAAGTTCAAGCAAGCTAGAGATTAAAGGTAAGTAATCTCTCCTAGCTTATTTTCCTTTGATTTGGGAGCTTGAACTTAGGGTTTTCATGGGAAAAAAGTTGAGTTTTCTCTAAGGGGAGGTGCTGCCCAAAGACCTTAGATGAAAGGGGTAAGAAGAAATTAAAGTTAGAAACATATGATTGAAGCTTAAACAAGCTAGTTAAGTGGTTGGTTGTTGAATCAAATTGATATTCTTGACTTTGCCATGTTGTGCCCTGTTCGGTCTGCACTGTTCATGAGGGAAGGAAATGGAATTTCAATGATTTAATGCTTCCATTGAGTTTATATGATGATTTTGTGTAGGATTGGAATGGTTTTAAACCTTGGAAACATTAACATCTCAAGGTTGTAGTCTTTGAGATTCCTCATGGTTAGTGTTCATTCACATGAATAGTGATTGTAATTTCATGATTTTGATGCTTCCAATGGTTTTAAAATGAAAAGTTGTGTGGGGTAAAGTGGAGAAACAAGTATGGAAAGCATTAGAATCAAAATGAGAATTTTTGAAAGAATTGTATGCTTATGTTCAATTCTGTACAGCAGGCCATGAAGGAGATGGAATTTCATGATTCTAAGCTCATAAATGGATTCAAAAGATAAAATTGTGTAGGGTAAAGTCAAGACATCAATTGGTTCAAGAGCCAAGTGGATTAGTGAAGATTAGAGAAAGTTATGACGATAAAGAGTGTAACAAAGTTAGTCTTGAACATGGTTGGAGTTCATGAATCCTAATGAGTTATGTGATAAATATGAATGTGTTTAGGACCTTGAAACATCCAATAACATGTTGGGAAGTGATTGACATAAAGGCTTCATGGTTGGAAAGCTAGGGAGCAAATGCTAAAGATCAAGAGGAAAGCTTAAGTGCAAAGTAGTGAACTTACCTCTTTGTGTGCTTGATGTGGTATGCTTATGTGTTGACATGTATATGATATTTGAATGATGTTGTGACATGATTAATGATGTTGAATGTATTGTGAATAACATGTTTTCCATGGCCATGCACTTTATGTAAGAGTATACAGCATGATGGCATGTCACTAATCAAAGAAAGTTTAATGAAATTACATATCATGCATTAGCATCCATCTTGCATATTTAAGTGGTAATGTTTGCTAATGAGATTCCCTAGAATCTCACTTTCCCATAACCAACCAATTTAGGTCAAGCATGAAGAAAAGGTATGCATGGAGAAGAGCTAAAGAATAGAAGAAAGGAAGTGAAGTATTGAGATTTTAGCATATACTATAAATTGTCCATGTATGTAAATGCCATGTAAGGTGTCCATTTATGTGATGAAACTATTGTAATACTTATGGCATATGTACATGATGTATATGAATGTTAAGAAGCTTATTTGATGGCTTGTGCATGCTGAAACAATTATTGGAAATGAAAGAAAGGAAAATGAAATAGTAAAAACGTAGGTCCTGAAGTAGTTTTGTTGTGGCTTTAGTTTGACCTAGCAAATGAAGGAATTATTTCACGAAATTTTATGAGCATGTAATACACAGCCAGAGCTTTAAGTTTATAGGTAGAATGTTTTATTTGGATGTGTATATGAAGATAAATGAATTTCCAAAATAAGGGACCAGAATCTGTTTCCAGAGTTTTTGACCAAATGAACAGTAAACTTCAACGAATAAACTGTATCAATTGGCTAATCATTTGGTCTGAAAATTATTTTTCCCTTAAAGTTCAAGATGTTATCTTGATGAAGCTTTTTGAACCACTTCTTTTGAGTTTTCTAGTATTAGTTATGATTTTTTAAAGTTCGTTGCATAATCTGGAATACCATATGAATAGTAACCTGAGAAAGAGTAAAATTTCAGGTTTTGCTAATGGACTTCTAAGGTCTTGTAAGTGGTTCTAAATGCTATTGAATGGTCCCTAAGATGTATGAAAGTAAGGATGTTACATTTTGGTATGAGAGCAAAGGATTTTGGCTTAGGAAATGCTCTGAACAGATTATTTATGGACTAATATGAGATTATTCCCAGACCCTAACCCTAAATAGTAAATGTTTTGTTAAGTTAGGGTATGTATTGAGATAGTTAGTATTGCTTAATTAAGCAAAGATTGCAGGAGTAAATATGGGATTTCATAAAGTTAAGTCAGAGGCTTCAGTTAATAAGGGAGACTCTAGACAAGTAATGATATATGAAGATCATCCCTCAGACAATGAGGAGAGTATGGGGGATCAGTCTGGAAAGTCTATAGTAGAATGTTCCATAGATGTCTCTGTAGACTCAAACCTGTAGTCTGGATGTCATGTAGTGATACAGCTTGAAGCCTAATATGCACCATATGATATTGAGTCTAGTGACTCTACATAATATAAGGATTGTTAGAGTGCCCTCTAACCCTGATGTAAGCTCTATTCCTCTGATGAGAGGACATATTATGGCTAAGGAAGCTGAGTACTGGTACTGGATTAAGGGTAGACCAGATAGCATTCCTCCTCCACCAGAGTTTGAGGACAGAATTATTATGAGTAATAGATCATGGTCTCCTAATTCAAATATCCAATTAGAGTTTATGATAGTTCTTGTCCATTCCCAAAGTCCAGGAATATGTGACTTTATAAAAAAAGATTAGTGGGATGTTCCTGGTCCTAGTCAACTCCAGCCTTCTTTGTTAAAGACAGTTAGTGTTGACCATATTGGTCTGAAGAAAGCTGCGGAGAGTGACTTACTAAGTCCAGGTCAAGGGATGGACAGAAGTAGAGATTACGAATAGTTAGTTATTTGCAGTTCCTCAATGCCGTAGCAAGAATGATAAACAGACATCCAGTAAAGGGCATTAACCTAATATACTTTACAGGATTTGTATGAGATGATAGTAAGTCAAGTGTCATGAGACTAAAGATGCCAACCTCACTGAAGTCTATCAGTTAGAGGTTTAGTATAGAGTATAGGCAAGTTAAGCAGTACGAAGCACTATGATATAGAAAATCAGATTAAGAAGAGGTTCAGCAATAGATCATCTGTATGATCATCAGGAGTTGATCTACAATACGAAAGACTTTGTGCAGCTAGTCTTTACAGAAAAGAATAATGAGAAGTTAGAATGAGACTTGCCTAATAATGATCTAATACATGGCCTAAGGTTAAAGATGTGATAGATAATAGGTAGAAAGTTAATCTTCCCAAGGCAGAGGGATTCCATCACGAAGAGATAGTAACCTAACGCTTTGCCCTAGAGAATAGAAATAGTAATGTTAGGTGATGAATGAGATCCAAGTGACCTGAATTGGTCAGGATCTAGAGACAGACCAGAAAGGAAGCATAGTCTAGTCTAGAGTAGGTTGAAACTGATAGACAGAAAGAGTTAAGAGATACAGAGAGACACAGAAGCTACTCCATATGAGATGGAGAGTGATTAGCTCACTTGAGAAGTTTTTCCCAGAGAGTTTAAAAGAAGCATTCCTCTAAATTAGAGAGAGAGGTGAGCATGAGTCTAAGGGTTAGAACTAAGGAAAGAGAACTCTTTTGATGGATACTTAACTGAGTTCATTCATATGAACCCTGAGGCTTAATAAGAGATACTTTCTCGCCTGTTAGTAATCCAGGAGGATAAGGGAAAACTTAAAAAGTTTGAATAGCATAGAGATGTGAGCCCGACCTTTCCTCAGTTAGCTGAAAGAAGACAACTGTCTTAGTTATAGATTACATATAGATTACAGTGAGGCCAAGGACACAGAAGTCCTTCAGTTTAAAGACATGGAAGTCTTACAGGCGTTGAGAAATGTTATGATAAGAATGAATATGGCCTAGTAAGATAGGCTGATATGATAAGCTATCTCTGATTCCTAAATAAATAAATAGGATACTGGAGATGTAAGCTAAAGATAATTGCCTCAGAAATTGGTTGAGGATTAGTAGAAAAAGATATATGTAAGCTAAGAGAAAGAAGTTTATGAGGTTTAAAGAGAGTAAGAAAGCCACCGATTCAAAGGTAAAGTTACTTCCCTATTCTTTATGTAAGAAAGAGTAAGAAAGGGTTGAGTCTATACCCTAATAAGAGGGTAATGTGGCAGCCTAAGTGAAACAAGTAAATGATTCAGGTTCCTGAATAAATGATCAGGACCTAGTAATTAAGGTGATTAAGGGACAGAATGTTTTAAAGTCTACCTAGTTCATTGCTTAATTGCAATGTGAGTATAAGGGATGATTGAGCAGATGTATGTGATAGTGATAAGGCTTATATTGCCATAAGATATGATGAGAAGTTACATCTACTTGCAGTTGTCATATGATGACACGCATGTTAGAGAATGATTAAATGATTGCATCTCCTTGCATATTATGCATGATAGAGTATGCTATGATAAATAAATACTCCCCTCACGCAGTACATACAGGGTAGAGTATATCAGATGAGAAAGTTATGTTGCTCCCATGCCCTACGACATACAATTAGATGATTTAACTTAGCAAGGATGAAGCAATAGCAAAGTACTAAACTAGAAAGTTAGCTACTTGATTCTCATAAGATAGAAAGAGAATTTATGATCAAACTATAATAGTCAATGGGATAGAGAATGAGATTAAAAGATGATAATGATATGAGAAATTCCTGAGTGATAGGGAAATGAGTAAAGTCCTGATAGATAATATTGGCTTCTATGATCATTTTTGGGGAATTATCTGTGGAGTTAACAATGATGTGGAAGTGACCAACCTTGTGACTTTGTCCGTTAGTTTAGGTCTTCCAGAGATGAGAATACAGTACAATGGAATCGCAGTAAATTCCAGAGGATTGCAGTTAGATCCTAGTATGGCTCACAGGGTCGCAGTTAGATCTTGAAAGGCTTACGGTTGATCGCAGTAGATCCCAAGGGTCACAGTAGTCCAAGCCTAGAGCAAGAAAGTAATGAGCCATAAGTACAGTATTTCTTTGGAAGGACGAAGACCAAGGAAAAGTTAAGGTATAAAAGCTTCACAAGTTGGTTAACTCATAACAGAGAGAGTACCCATGATGCTAGTTTCAGATAGCCTGATTACTATCAGGGACTGAACTCAGAATCTCCTTACACGTATCAGGAACTAAGATATGAGAAATGGTCAAATGAGAATAAAGAGATCCTTATAATAAGATTACAAGGAATAAGAATGAAAGGTAAATAGATCCTCCAGATGAGGATAAAGAGATTAGAAGGCCAGATAATCCTAAAAGAGATAGTATAAGGTGGGTCTAAGATAGTAAAGTATTAGGGTTGGAGCCTGTGAGCACTAGTGCTTTAGATTTTTATCTGCACATTTCAGTTAAGCGTGCTTAGGCAAAGGTAGTTCAATGATGGGTGACCCCTGGGAAGTGATGGAAAAAAAGTGTGAATGCCACAAGAAATTGGCATATATGATAGAAAGAGCTATGAAAAGCTATAAAGGGTTATGAATAATAAGAGACTAAAACCCTTATGTCAAATCCAAATGAAATGGATTTGAAAGATGGACTATGATATAGCCAAATTTGGCCAGATATGCCATTTTATGACATGAAAGAGATGAAATGAGTTATGTTATGAAAAGTATGTAATGAGTTATGTTATGAGAGATATGTTAAGAAGTACAATATGAAGTGGCTTTATAGCTAGCCCTATAAACAGATAGAGAGGCTCCCTTTTTGAAAGGGATAAAATGTTCAAATGTTATATTATAGATGAAAGAGCAAATGAGAGCTTCTACTCTTTGCATGAAATGCCAGGCATTATGTTATGCTATGTTATATTATGTTTGTAAAATATGCTAAAGCTCAGAATGTTAGAGCAGTGCAAGCTCTATGTGATAGAGCTGTGCAAGCTCCGAGTGTTAGAGCTATGCATATTAAGAGAAGGAATGCTTAAGCTCTGATGTTAGAGCTTTGTATTCATGAGCAGGGATGTAGTCCAGCAGCATGCTGGCCAGGCATTATGCATGTTAGAGTATGTGCTCCTATATGCTCCTATGTGCTCCTATTTAGTAATAGAGCAATGAAAGAAAGAATGATGACATAAGTCCTCTCTATGTATTATGATGAGATATTAAAGATGATAAGAATGTATGATGACATAAGAATGAGAATTAAGTCATGCGAATGTTCAGAGAATTCCGCTAGATACTCAAATGAGTCATAAATGATTGCTCAAAGAAGTATGATGAATCATTAACAGAAACTCCCGAATATAGAAGTATTTGAGAGAGTTTATATGAAAGAAATGGACACTACTCACAAGTTTAGTATGGTGAAAAGTCCATATATAGACAGATACATAGCAAGAAAGTAAGTAATAGAATGAACGGGAGTTCAACTCTGATTGAGTTGATTCAAAATACAAGAATGATCATAGTAAAGATATGAAGATTTTGCGGACATGAAAAGTACTCCGCTAAAATGTCAAAATAGAAAATGAGAAGTATATATCCCAATCCTTAGTCAAAAATAATATAAGGATATGTATCCAAAATTTTTGACTGAGGTGTTGGGTAAATTTTGAGGACAGAATTTATTTTAAGGGGGGTAGAAATGTCATATCCTAAATTTTCCCTATCTGTATAATACTGATAGTGGAAAGAGATTTAGAAAGGATTATGACGAAGATCAGAAGAAAAGATAAAGGTTAGATGGGTCTTGAAGAAAGAGAAGGACTAAAATGAAAATTAGAAAAAGGTTAAACACCAAAAGTTAAAGTAGAAACAAGATTTGGGCCAAAAGTGATAATTTCCAAAAGTTAAGGGACTTAAATGTAATGAAGTAAAAAGTTCAAGGGCAAAATTGCAATTATAGAAAGATCAGCCTGGAAAGAGTTAGAACTGTCCAAAAGTATTTTAGTCCCATATTCCATCAGTAAATAGAGGAAGATATGCTGGTTAATTTGACATGATACATAAATTTTATTAGGGCTTCAGACAACAGAAAATTATCTGATGGTCAAAAAGTTATCTAAATTTTTATAAGATTCTATGGACATTAGATATAAGTGGGGGAATTACAGGAAAGTGTGCCCTACAGTGTCAGATGTTATGAATCTGACAGAACCCCGGAAGAAGTCCTATACAAAAAGTTATTCCAATAACAGTGAATTTTGATGGGAGTTTGAAGCCACCCGTGATCCGATAATGGAATTTATCAGTAAATAAGCCTAGATGAAATGAGACCAGATGACCTCATATATGGGCCTATGATGACGCTAAGGAGGGCCCAAAACCCAGGGTACCAGCTCATCAGCAGAAGGGGCCAGTGTCCAGAAAAAGTGTAAAACTACGAAAATACCCCCATATGCCCATATTGTACCAATGATGGATGGCGGGAATTTTGGTCATTTGGGATAGGCTAAAAATGTGGCATATAGTATAAATGTGATTAGTTAGAGCCAGTATAGGCCCTAAGGCAGTACAAAGAGGGGTAAAAAGACAATTTTACCCTTAGGGTCAATATAGTGTAAGAAAGGACACCAAGGGTATTTTGGTCATTTCTCAAGGGATGGATGGCAGAAAAATATTCAGTATAACCATGTCAAGGGTATGAGAAGCTAGACATTGATTTCAAGGATAGAATACATATCCTGGAATATTAAAAAAAATTAGGAACAAAAAACAGTCTGGTTGCTGTGAAACTGCTCTAATCGGTACCGGATTGGACTGGAATTTTTCCAAAAGCTTCCTGGCATGGTGAGCACGCCACATACCCCCATGAGGTGTCCCCTGAGCTGTCCCACATGATGTCATAATTATTCTTTTTGAAAAACTTAAATCCAAGATTAAATGTGGGCCTTTAGATCAAAGAGTAACCAAATCAATCTTGGCCATTGATTTTTCATGAAATTTTCTATAAATAACCCCTCAATTCTGCAGCAAAACCGTGGCTTCATGGACCCTTTGGGAAACTCTTGCAAAATGAAAACTCAAGCCAAGACAAAGACAATTCAACGTACCAAAGTTCAGGCAAGCTAAAGATTAAAGGTAAGCAATCTCTCCTAGCTTATTTTCCTTTGATTTGGGAGCTTGAACTTACGATTTTCATGGGAGAAAAGTTGAGTTTTCTCTAAGGGGAGGTGCTGCCCAAAGACCTTAGATGAAAGGGGAAAGAAGAAATTAAAGTTAGAAACATATGATTGAAGCTTAAACAAGCTAGTTAAGTGGTTGGTTGTTGAATCAAATTGATATTATTTACTTTGCCATGTTGTGCCCTGTTCAGTCTGCACTGTTCATGAGGGAAGGAAATGGAATTTCAATGATTTAATGCTTCCATTGAGTTTATATGATGATTACCTTGGAAACATTGAAATCTCAAGGTTATAGTCTTTGAGATTCCTCACGGTACTGTTCACTCGCATGAATAGTGATTGGAATTTCATGATTTTGATGCTTCCAATGGTTTTAAAATTAAAAGTTGTGTGGGGTAAAGTGGAGAAACAAGTATGGGAAGCATTAGAATCAAAATGAGAATTTTTGAAAGAATTGTATGCTTATGTTCAATTCTGTACAACAGGCCATGAAGGAGATGAAATTTCATGATTCTAAGCTCATAAATGGATTCAAATGATAAAATTGTGTGGGGTAAAGTCAAGACATCAATTGGTTCAAGAGCCAAGTGGATTAGTGAAGATTAGAGAAAGTTATGACGATAAAGAGTATGACAAAGTTAGTCTTGAATATGGTTGGAGTTCATGAGTCCTAATGAGTTATGTGAAGAATATGAATGTGTTTAGGACATTGAAACATCCAAGAACATGTTGGGAAGTGATTGACATAAAGGCTTCATGGTTGGAAAGCTAGGGAGCAAATGCTAAAGATCAAAAGGAAAGCTTAAGTGCAAGGTAGTGAACTTACCTCTTTATGTGCTTGATGTGGTATGCTTATGTGTTGACATGTATATGATATTTGAATGATGTTGTGCCATGATTAATGATGTTCAATGTATTGTGAATAACATGTTTTCTATGACCATGCACTTTATGTAAGAGTATATAGCATGATGGCATGTCACTAATCAAAGAAAGTTTAATGAAATTACATATCATGCATTAGCATCCATCTTGCATATTAGTTATGATTTTTTAAAGTTCGTTGTGTAATATGGAATACCATATGAATAGTAACCCAAGAAAGAGTAAAATTCTAGGTTTTGTTAATGGACTTCTAAGGTCTTGTAAGTGATTCTAAATGCTACTGAATTATCCCTAAGATGTATGAAAGTAAGGATGTTACAATATAAATCGCTGAAGTCAGAAGGAATTATTGTAGTATATTTTAGACATCAGAATCAGATGAAATTTTATAGAAAATTCCTATATTTAATGTAAGAATTTATAAAACTGACAGAGTCAAAAAAGGAATCTTGTAGAATTCTTACAGGATTTTATGGTAGAATAGAATACCCAATAAATAGGATCGAGATAGGTGTCTTGGGATTTGTGCCATAAAGGGCATAAAGGCAATGAGCCTAAACCAAGGCCTAAATGGCGCCATAGTAGGCCCAATATGATGACTGGAAAGTTAAGTGGGCCAGGGTCTAGAGTAGTCCAGGAAAAGTGTAAAATTACGAAAATGCACCTAGATGCCTAAATTGTACTAGAGATGGACGGAGGGCATTTTGGTCATATGGGATAGGATAAAAATATGGAACATGGAATAAATATGATTATTTGAGCCAGTATATACCCTGAGGAAGTACAAAAAGGGGTGAAATGATAATTATGCCCTTAGGGTCAATATAACGCAAGAGAGGACACCAAGGGTATTTTGGTCATTTCCAAAGAAATGGATGGTAGATAAATATTTAGTATATCAATGTCAGTGGTATGAGAAGTCTAGACAATGATTTCCAGGACTTAATACATATCCTGGTATATTATAAAAAATTAGGAACAGAAAATAGTCCGGTTGTTGTGAAATTGCTCTGATCGGTACTGGATTGGACTGAAATTTTTCCAGAAGCTTCCTTACATGGAAAGCACGCCACATACCCCTATTAGGTGTCCCATGAGCTGTCCCACATGATGTCATAATTATTATTTTTAGAAAAAGATAAATCCAAGATTAAATGTGAGCCATTGGATCAAATAGTAAGCAAATCAATCTTGGCCATTAATTTTTCATGGATTTTGGCTATAAATACCCCCTCAATTCTGCATCCAAACCGTGCCCTCATGAACCTTGGGGAAACTCTTGCAAAAATGGAAACTCAAGCCAAGATAAAGAAGATTCAAGGTACCAAAGTTCAAGCAATCTAAAGATTAAAGGTAAGCAATCTTTCCTAGCTTATTTTCCTCTAATTTGGGAGCTTGAACTTAGGGTTTTCATGGGAGAAAAGTTTATTTTCTCTAAGGGGAGGTGCTGCCCAAAGACCTTATATGAAAGGGGAAGAAGAAATTAAAGTTAGAAACATATGATTGAAGCTTAAACAAGCTAGTTAAGTGGTTGGTTGTTGAATCAAATTGATATTCTTGACTTTGCCATGGTGTGCCCTATTTGGTATGCACTGTTCATGAGGGAAGGAAATGGAATTTCAATAATTGAAGGCTTCCATTGAATTTATATGATGATTTTGTGTAGGTTTGGAAAGGTTTGGAACCTTGGAAGTATTGAAATTTCAAGATTTTAGTTTTTGAAATCATTCTCTATTATTGTTCACTCGCATGAACATTGATTGGAATTTCATAATTTTGATTCTTCCAATGGTTTTAAAATAAAAAGTTGTGTGGGATAAATTAGTAAAACAAGTATGGGAAGCATTGGAATAAAAATGAGAATTTTTGAAAAAATTGTGTGCAATTTCGGTTCTGTACGGCATGCTATGAAGGAGCTGAAATTTCATGATTCTAAGCTCATAAATGGATTCAGAAGATGATGTGTAGGGTAAAGTCAAGAAATCAATTGATTCAAAGACCAAGTCCATTGGTAAGATTAAGGGAAAGTTAAGTGAGTTTAATGTTCAAGAGGAAGTATGTTAGTTAAAGTGAGTTTGATGCTCAAGAAAGTTTGATTGTGAAGAATGAATGATTATGTGATGTTAGGGATTGATGGATATGCTCCAAAAGAGGCAGCCACATATCCAAAAGATGTGAGAATAAAGAGGCAAGATAAGGTGAAAGAGAGTCAAGTCTATAAGGTAGTAAACTTATCCTAGACTTGTATGCATTGAATGTTATGCTTGAATGTGCTATGGCTTTGTTGAATTTTGTTACATATGTGCTTATGTATGAAGCTCTGTTGCTATGATTACTTTGGCCAATTGTATTTCATATGTTACATGGAAGCATGCACATTACACAATGTTAACACTTTCACAAGCAAGCACAAGTACTTACATTAATGCATGCATTGTTTAGTTATGTTTGCTACTGAGATTTCCATGTGATCCCAATCCCATAGGTTTATGAATGATGAAAGAGGATGATGAATTAGGGATTGGATAGTGTATATGTTATGTGATTATTTGATATATGTAAAGTTGTTGTATGACCAATGTAAGTAGTGATGGTCATGATGTAAAGAAAAATAGTAAATGATGGAATATGTCATATCCCCAATTTTCTGATATGATGTAGCTGTACAGTTTATCTGTAATGGATATAAGATTATTTGAATAAACTGTATCAGATTGAAAAATGGAAGGGAAGGATTAATGACTAAGGAAAGAATAGGGACCAAAATGCAAATTGAAAAGTTTGAAGACAAAAAGATGAAGTAGAAATAAAAGGAGGGACCTAAATGCAATTAATGAAAAGTTCAGGGACTAAAGTGCAATTATTTAAAAGTTAAGGGACCTAAATGTAAATATGGAAAAGTTGAGCCAAAACAGGCAAAAAATGCCCGAAAGCATATTAGACCCAAATTTTACCAATAGATAGACAAAAATATTCCAGTCAGTTTAACGCAACACATAATTTTGATTTGAGGTTCTGATTAATTGATATAAATTCCTAAAGTCGAAAGGAATTATTATAGTATTTTTCAGATCTCAAAGTCAGATAAGACTTTATAGGAAATTCATATATTTAATATATGAATTTATAAAATTGACAGAATCGGAAAAGGAATCCTGTAGAAGCAAAACTGAATTTTTCAGTGAAATAAAATACCCGATAAATAGGATCGGGAGAGTTGTAAAGTGAATTGGGCCATAAAGGCAATACAGGCAATAAGCCCATAATAAGGCCCAAATGGCGCCATCATAAGCCCATTAAAGTGATTGGACAGTTATGTGGGCCAGAGACCATAGCAGTCCAGGAAAAGTGTAAAATTATGAAAATGCCCCTGGATGCCCATACTGTACTAGTGATGGATGGAGGTCATTGTGGTCATTATGGACAGGATAAAAACGTGGGACATAGTATAAATATGATTATATAGAGCCAATATATGCTCTGAGACAGTGTAAAAAGGGATGAAATGACGATTTTGCCCTTAGGGTTAGTACAGTGCAGGAAAGGACACCAAGGGTATTTTGGTCATTTCCCAAGGGATGGATGGTAGATAAATATTCAATATATCATTTCCAATGGTATGAGAAACCTAGATATTGATTTCCAGGACATAATACATATCCTGGTATATTATAAAAAATTTTCAAAGCAGAAAATAATCCGGTTGTTGTGAAACTGCACTGATGGGTATCGGATTGGACTGAAATTTTTCCAAAACCTTCCTTACATGGTCAGCACGCCACCTAACCCTCTTAGGTGTCCCATGAGCTGTCCCACATGATGTCATAATTGTTCTTTTATGAAAAAGTTAAATCCAAGATTTAATGTGAGCCTTTAGATCAAATAGTAACCAAATCAATCTTGGCCATCTATTTCAACCCAAATTTCTCTATAAATACCCCCTATTCAGAACACTTCATCATGCATGGTGAACCATAGGGAAACTCTTGCAAACTTTCCATCCAACCAAGAAAGAAGCAACAAAAGTGAAGTAACAGGCAAGGTAATCATCTCCCTTGATCTTGAGCTTTGTTCTAGCAAGTTAGCTCATGGTTTTAAGGGGTTTTCATGCTATATTTCCCTTGTGGTTGCTGCTGGAAGTGCTGCTCATATATGGTTAAAATATGAGTTTTCTGTTATGGATAGTTTAGACAAGCTTAAACAAGCTAGAATCAAGTGGTATAAGCTTGGGAATTCAAGTATGTTTGGATTTAGGGTTTTGTGTTCTTGCTGGTACTGTACGTGGTACTGTTCATATGATGGAATTTCATAATTTTAATGCTTACAATGAGTTTAAAATGGAAAATTGTGTGGGGATAAAGTAGGAGAACAAGTATTGGAAGATTGGAATCAAAATGAGAATTTTTGGAAAACAAGAGCATGCATTTCGGTTTGGCACTGTAGCAATTGGTATGTTTTGATTTTGGAAATTCTGATTTCATATTTGGATTCTACATGAAAAATTATGTGGAAATGAACCATGAGAATTTATTTTGGAAAGGTGGAAGTAGGAAACATAAATTAGAGAAAGAAAGGGAGCTAGTGAAAACCTAGTCTTGGAATTGGTTTCAAGTTGAGTTGTAACTTGATATTATGTTGTAATGGCTAGGTTTTGACATTTGTGAAGGAAGGAAAGCACTTCAAGAAGGTCTTGACCAAGATAGCTAAGAGGTAGCAAGGATACCTAACTATAACTCATGTTTGTTTAATTGTCTTGCTGTCTTGTTGATTATGATGTTTGGTTGAGCTTGAGCTTATGTCATCATGTTATGATGAAGTATGAATGATTGCAACTCCTTGCAAGTTATGTCATGACATTATGCATGTTAGAGTTTGCTTATGTACTATTATGAAGTAGCTCCCATCACATGATAACATGTTAAGCATACAATTATTCATGCATGATATTATAGTTTGTGTAACTTGCTATTGGGATTTCCATGAAATCTCATTCCTTCCACATGCACAACTATGTTTTAGGTGCTGGATCCTCTCAAGGGAAGAGTGTAAATGTTAATGATTAAGTTTGTATAATAAGTTATATGACTCACATGACACTATGGGATGATATGCTAGCATGCATGGTGTATGTTTCTGTAACTCTGTTGTGAGGATGTGGTGATGTGACGCTGATTTTGATATGTAAACCAACTAGTTTTAGTCTGAAATTTGGTGTGAAGTTAGATAAGATACATATATTTAAATGGACACCAAGAACACCTTAATTGGATAAGTATCCGAATTTTTATGATTTTCCAAAGTTGGAAGTAAGATCTGAAATTGAGATAAAACGAGTGCTGAGAGGCAGTGACGTTCACACAATGATTTCATATATCAAATGAATGATTTTTTCTATGAAATTTGGTGATCTTAAAGAGGAAGTCTAGGGATTTAATTCCATATGTAACACAGTTCATTTGGACAAGTAACCAAAGAGAAACGAATTTTTAAAGTTAAAGCAAAGAAACTGGAATTTCCAGATTTTACCAAAGGAACAGTGATTTTTAACCAATAAACTGATTTCATGTGAACAAGATAACCTCAATTTCATATTTTTCTCTCAAATATTTATAAAATATCTTTCATTAGAAATTGGAACCACATTATTTTGAGTTTTCTACAATTAATTATGAATTTTCAAAGTATGGTACATGTTCTGGAATTACCAAATGAACAGTAACAGTGAACAGTACCCGAAAGCAAATATTTGGAAATGGATGTTTTTAAAGCAAATGATCATATAATTGGTTCCAATCACTTCTAATGGAGTATAATTGAGGTTAAAAGTAAGGATGTGACAGAATAAATGTATGAAATTTTACAGACATTTAGAAGACATGCCAAGCTTCGTTTTGACATAAAGAATGCTTTAATTTGATGTCTGTACAAAGAGAAAGGAATTTCCAAATAATGGACTAGAATCTATTTTCAGAATTTTTGACCAAATGAACAGTAAAATTTGACGAATAAACTTTATTGATTGACGCATCATTTGGTCTGGAAATTATTTTGCCCTTAAAATAGAAGATGTTATCTTCACGTAACCTTTTGAACCACTTCATTTTTGATTTTTCTATAATTAATTATGATTTTTCGAAGTTCATTGCGTAATCTAGAATACCATATGAACAGTAACCCGAGAAAGAGAAAAAATCTAGATTTGGCTAATGGACTTCCAAGGTCTTGTAAGTGGTTCTAAATGCTACTGAATAGTCCCTAAGACGTATGAAAGTAAGTATGTTACAGTATTTATTGGGTATTTTATTACACCGTAAAATCCCGTAAGAATGCTACAGGATTCTTTTTCTGACTCTGTTAATTTTATAAATTCTTAAATTAAATATAGGAATTTACTGTAAAGTTTCATCTAATTCCTAGATCTAAAAAATACTGTAATAATTCTTCCTAACTTCAAGAATTTATATCAATTAATCGGGACCTCAAATCAAAATTCTGTGTTGCGTTAAACTGATCAAAATAATTTTGTCTATCTACTCGTAAAATTTGGGACTAATATGATTCTGAGCATTCTTAGGCCTTTTCCAGTTTACCTTTCTCATAATTACATTTTTGTCCCTGAACTTTTGGTTAATTATATTTAGGTCCCTAAACTTTTGATAATTACACTTTTTGGCCCAACTTTTGTTTCTACTTTTATTTTTGGCCTCCAACCTTTTGTAATTTTTATTTAGGTCCCAGAACTTTCCTTTGTTACCAGTCCCTCTCTTTTCTTCCTCAATTTGATACAGTTTATTTCAAGAATCTCATGTTTATTACACATAAACTGTACATGTACATCAGATAAGGAAATTGGGGATATGACATAAATTTATAAATAGTGTAAAGTAAATAGATAGATGTATGAGAGTTATGATGTACCTGAATATGTAATGGACATGTATGTATTATATGTACAAATGTTATGGTGATATGAAATATGAGTTTTGATGTGATATAATGAAATGATAGTTGGTTGAACATCTATGTGAATATGTTCCCATTTTAATGTGATTGTGATACATAGATATGAATGAGTTTCAATTGACTCAAATTCATCAAAGTCAAGAACATTAGAAGTGAATATTTAGAAAAAGCTATGACAGGTCGCGATGTAAAGCAGTTTTGGTCACAACAAATATTTATAGAAGCTTTTGGTCGTGACGAGTAAAGGCCATTGGTCGCGACAGGAAGCTCCAGAGCTATCAGGTCGAGATGAGTCCAGGCCATAGGACGCGACTAATGTATAAACATATTAGGTTATGACAGAAGATGACCTATGGCCACAACTGAAGGGCACATAGCTGTCAAGTCATGATGAGTAAGTTGAGATGGTCGCGACTAAAGTTCACAGAAAATGAGTCGCGACTAGCCAGTATTCAGGTTGTGACTAGGATACACAAATACCTCATGATAAAAATGAAGATTCTGACCTCATTGAAGTTTATTAGTTAGGGGTTTAGCACAGCATACAGGCAAGCTAAATAGTATAAAGTACTAAGATACATAAGATCAGTTTAAGAAAATGTTCAAAAGTAGATCCTCCGTATGATTACCAGGAGTTGATCTATGTTACGAAAGATTTATTCAGCTAGTCTGTACTGAACAAAATAATAACAAGTTAGAATGAGACTTTCCTAAGAATGACCTAATACATGTCTTAAGGTTAATAGATAAAAAGTTAAAGTTCCCAAAACAGAGGGATTCCATCACGAAGAGACAGTGACCTAGCAGACCTAGGGTAGAGCACCCTAGAGAATAAAAGTGATAGTAATAAATGATAAATGAGATCCAAGTGACTTGAATTAGTTAGAATCCAAAGACAGATTATAAATGAACCACAGTCTGGCCTAGAGCAGACTGAGACTGATAGACATAAAGAGTTTAGAGATAGTAGAGAGATACAAAAGTTACTCCATATGAGATAGAGATTGATCCGCTCACCTGAGAAGTTTTTATTGAATAGTTTACCAGAGGCATTACTCTTAGTTAGATAGAGATGAGCATGAGGCTAAGGGTTAAAGCAGGGAAAGAGAAACCCTTTGATGAATACTTTGCCAAGTTCATCCACATGAACAGTGAGATTTGAATGACTAAGAAGTTAGTTCGCAGATTAAATTCTATGTTATAAAGAAAGAGTTTTTTGCAGGTAATTGTAGAAGTTGAATAAAGTGGTAGATGTATGCAAAATATGAAAAGAAGTCTATGGTGTTTAAAGAAAGAAAGGTAGCCATAATTAAAAAGATAAAGTGACTCCCCTATTTCCTATGCAAGAAAGAGTAATGAAGGGTTGAGTCTATACCCTAATAAGAGGGTAACGTGGCAGCCTAAGTTAGATTAATAATTACTTCAGGATCTGACAATGATCTGACCAGATAATGTGATAGATAATATGACAGTGGAAAGAACGCTTTAAAGTTTACCTAGTTAATTATTTAATTACAAGGTGCGTATGAGGGATGGTTGAGCAAATTATGTGATATGGCTTATATTGCCATAAGTTATGATGAGCAATTGCATCTCCTTGCAGTTGTCATATGATGACACTGATGTGATAACTGTCATTTTAATTATCAAACAAAACTAAGCTAACTAATAGTAAGTGGAGGTTAACCTAGGTTGATTCACAAGGAGCCTAAATAGATGTAGAAGTTCCCAATTAATCTAATGAGCCACAAATTAACAAGTTAGAGAGACGGTGTTTGATGAGTTTCAATCTAACTACTGAAAGTGAATTCTATGCTATTGTGTATGTTTTTAGTGTTTATGATGATGAGATGAATGACAAGTGTGTTCCCTTGGAGATTACCTTACCTTCATTATCCACAAAATATGAGGATTAGATCAGTTGAATTAGAATATGTTAGCTAACAACTCGCTAGCTAAATCTCAATCAAAGCTATAACTCGTAGACATTAAAAGAGATTAAGAATCATTCAACTCAGAGGTAGTAGAATATGAATTAAACATAATCACTTCAATTAATCACAACTAAGTTCAACTCGATCAAAGATACAAACCAATCAAAGGATAGTTATGTAGAAATAAGAGATATAATTCGGTTCCCTATTTCTTTGTCCTCTACTACTCTAATCGCATCATTAATTACATAATTAACTACATCAACTCTATACAATTAACTCTGAATTAAAGACACAATGAACTGCCTGTTCAGCTCAAGGATTATGGTTCAGCATCAGCTCCAAGAGAGCATAGCAGCTTAGCCTTGCATTGCTACTAAAGTTCAGCAGTAACAAAAAATATAGTAGTAATCATGGTGAAAATGATAGATGAAGATGATGATGAACTGCAGAACTTTCCTCTGGTTCTATTGTCCAGAATAGAGGAAAGTGCAAAATAGAAATGGAGAAGGAAATGGAGAAGGAGTGGAGGGAGAATAATGGCATGAATGGAAGAATGGTTCAGTGCAGATCTGATATGGAATAGTGTATGAATTGGAATGTCTAAATGGAGAATACAATAGAGTACCTAGCATATCTCCCTATGATCTATAATGGTGTGTATATATAGGTGTGGAAGGATGTGAAGGGTAGCTAAAATAGTGTGAATGATGTGTGGAGTGCATGAGTTGTAGCTGAAATATGTGATTTTGTTTAGATCAAGCATGTGTGTGATTCTGTACAGTGTGTGTGCGTGAATAGTATTATGTGTGAATAGTGCTTCTTCATGTGCCAGCATATGCCTGACCTCCCACTTGTAATTTGTTCCTCAATTCCTGGATCTAGCTCATGTGCTGTCACATCCTTACTTTTAACCTCAATTATACTCCATTAGAAGTGATTGGAACCAATTACATGATCATTTACTTTGAAAACATTCATTTCTAAAAGATTTGCTCTCGGGGGTACTGTTCACTATTACTGTTCATTTGATAATTCCAGAACATGTACCCTACTTTAAAAATTCATAATTAATTGTAGAAAAATCAAAATAATGTGGTTCCAATTTCTAATGAAATATATTTAATAAATATATGAGTGAAAAATATGAAACTGAGGTTTTCTTTACCACACGAAATCAGTTTATTGGTTAAACATTACTATTTATTTGGTAAAATCTGGAAGTTCCAGTTTCTTTACCTTAACTTCAAAAATTTGTTTCTCTTTGGTTACTTGTCCAAATGAACTGTATTACATATAGAATTAAATCTCTAGACTTCCTCTTTAATCTCACCAAATTTCATAGAACAATTCGTTCATTTGATATATGAAATCATTGCATGAACATCACTGCCTCTCGGCACTTGCTTTATCACAATTCCAGATCTTACTGCCAACTTTGGAAAATCATAACAATTCAGATACTTATTCAAATGAGGCATTCTTGGTGTCCATTTAAATCTCTGTATCTTAACTTTAATCGTACCAAGTTTCAGACTAAAACACGTTGATCTGGGCATCATAAACATCATCACATCACCATGGTCTCAAAATAGAATTACAGAACCATACACCATTCAACCATACATGCTATCATATGCTTCCATAAGGTCAAGTAACTCATGTGACTTATTATACAAACTCATTCATCTATGTTTACCCTTTTTCCATGTGAAGTTCCAGCACCTATAACAAGATTATGCATATGAAAGGAATGAGATTTCATGGAAATCTCAATAGCAAGTTACACAAACCACAATATCATGCATGAATAATTGAATGCTTAACATGTTATCATGTGATGAGAGCTACTTTATAAGAGTACATAAGCAAACTCTAACATGCAAATTGTCATGACATAACTTGCAAGGAGTTGAAATCATTCATACTTCATCATAACATGATGACATAAGCCCAAACTCAACCAAACATCATAATCAACAAGCAAGCAAAACAATTAAGCAAACATGAGTTATAGTTAGGTATCCTTGCTACCTCTTAGCTATCTTGGTCAAGACCCTCTTGAAGTGCTTTCCTTCCTTCACAAATGTCAAAACCTAGTCATTACAACATAATATCAAGTTACAACTCAACTTGAAACTAAATCCAATACTAGGTTTTCACTAACTCCCTTTCTTTCTCTACTTTATGTTTCCTACTTCCACCTTTCCAAAATAAACTTTCATGGTTCATTTCCACATAATTTTTCATGTAGAATCCAAATATGAAATCAGAATTTCCAAAATCAAAACATACCAATTGCTACAGTGCCAAACCGAAATGCATGCTCTTGTTTTCCAAAAATTCACATTTTTATTCCAATGCTTCCAAAACTTGTTCTCCTAATTTATCCCCACACAATTTTCCATTTTAAACTCATTGGAAACATTAAAATCATGAAATTCCATCATATGAACAGTACCACATACAGTACCAGCAAGAACACAAAACCCTAAATCCAAACATACTTGAATTCCCAAGCTTATACCACTTGATTCTAGCTTGTTTAAGCTTGTCTAAACTATCCATAACATAAAACTCATATTTTAACCATATATGAGCAGCACTTCCAGCAGCAACCATAAGGGAAATATAGCATGAAAACCCCTTAAAACAATGAGCTAACTTGCTAGAACAAAGCTCAAGATCAAGGGAGATGATTACCTTGCTTGTTACTTCACTTTGGTTGCTTCTTTCTTGGTTGAATGGAAATTTTGCAAGAGTTTCCCTATGGTTCACCATGCATGCCAAAGTGTTCAGAATAAGGGGTATTTATAGAGAAATTTGGGTTGAAATGGATGGCCAAGATTGATTTGGTTACTATGTTATCTAAAGGCTCACATTTAATCTTGGATTTAACTTTTTCTAAAAAGAATAATTATGACATCATGTGGGACAGCTCATAGGACACCTAAGAGTTAGGTAGCGTGCTGCCCATGTAAGGTAGGTTATGGAAAAATTCCAGTCCAATCTGGTACCGATCAGTGCAGTTCACAACAACCGGACTATTTTTTGTTCCAAATTTTTTTATAATATACCAGGATATGTATTATGTCCTGAAACTCAATATCTAGGCTTCTCATACCATTTACAATGATATACTGAATATTTATCAGCCATCCATCCCTTGAAAAATGACCAAAATACCCTTGGTGTCTTTTCCTACACTATACTAGCCCTACGGGCAAAATCGTCATTTCACCCTTCTTTACACTGCCTCAGGGCATATATTGGCTCTATATAATCATATTTATACTATGTCCCACGTTTTTGGCCTGTCCAAAATGACCAAAATGACCTCCATCCATCACTGGTACAGTATGGGCATCCAGGGGCATTTTCATAATTTTACACTTTTCCTGGCTTGCTCTGGTCTCTAGCCCACATAACTATCCAGTTACCTCAATGGGCTTATGATGGCACCATTTGGGCCTTATTATGGGCTTATTACCTTTATGGCCCAATTCACTTTACAACTCTCCCGATCCTATTTATCGGGTATTTTATTTTACCGAAAAATCCGGTATGGCTTCTACAAGATTCCTTTTATGATTATGTCAATTTTATAAATTCATATATTAAATATATGAATTTACTATAAAGTCTCATATGATTTTTAGATCTGAAAAATACTGTAATAATTCCTTCTGACTTCAGGAATTTATATCATTTAATCAGGACCTCAAATCAAAATTCTGCGTTGTGTTAAACTGACCGAAATATTTTTGTCTATTTACTAGTAAAATTTGGGTCTAATATGATTATGGGCATTTTTGGCCTGTTTTGGCTCAACTTTTTCATATTTACATTTAGGTCCCTCAACTTTTGAATAATTGCACTTTAGTCCCTGAAATTTTCATTAATTGCATTTAGGTCCCTCCTTTTATTTCTACTTCAACTTTTTGTCTTCAAACTTTTCAATTTGCGTTTTGGTCCCTATTCTTTCCTTAGTTATTAATCCTTCCCTTTCTTTTCTCAATCTAATACAGTTTATTCCAAGAAGCTCATATCCATTTTAGATAAACTGTACACACATGTCATATAGGAAAATTGGGGATATGACATCATCAGCTCCTTAAGTCCAACTATCATTCTCCCTTAATCCATTGATCTATGATAGAAAATTAGAATAAACAGATTATTTGTTCACTTTAAGCACTAAATTGATATCAATTAATTCTGAACTATTCTGAATATTATTTATTTAAGAATTTCTCAATATATTGATAAATGGGGATAAAAATCAATAATAAACTCACTTTAAACATATTAAATATCACTACAAATATGAGTTTATCAACTCCCCCACACTTAACTTTTGCACTCTGAGCAAAATTATAAATCAAAATTGAAATTCAAACACACATGTTTAGCATATTTGGCAAGAGATTTAGTATAAGCACTTGCCATCAATTGTTTCCTTTCAATTGGCAGCAATCTAAACTAATCTCATATCAATCAAATAATCCAAATCATGCAATGAAATCATAGTAAGCAACTTGGTTAAGATTTCCTCACAAGGTGTAGTGTTTCACTCATTCTCTTATTAAGGTAATTTCACTCAACCATCTAGATTAGGCTTCCTATAGGCTTGTAACTATCCTACATCTCCACCACTAACTACTACAAGGGTTGTGAATCAAAGGGTCTTTATTAGGTTGTAATGTTGGAAAGGCTAAGTGATGAAATGGAATTACATGTCAATTATTAATGAAATACTGCACATGCTCTTACTTCTTCAAAGTTGAAAGTATCACAATTCACCAAATATTTTCCTTTCATGCAAGTTGAATATCACATCTTTTTTATCTGGTTTATCTCTTCTTTCTTTCTTTCTTTTTTCTTTCTCTTCTCTTTTCTCTTTTCTGTACGTTTTCTTTTTGCATTTCTCTATGTATTTTTTTCACTACTGAACCAGATAGTACATATATTAAAATTCTGATATCCAATAAGTGGTGCAATTTATCAGTTATTGCATAGTTAAGACTAACTACTGTAGCCAAAATCTTATACAACATTCATTAACCAAGGATGAAATTTTAAAAGAAAGTGAAGGTCCTAAAGGGGTTAAGCAAGGGATTTAATTTCTTTTATGTGGCTACTGTTTGGGCAAAAAGGTTTTGAAAGAAACGCCCTTATCATATTCGCAATTCCAAGAAGCCAATGTTATTTTGAATCAAGGATTGAGACAAGTTCTGCAAAGTTACCAAACTAGATGGTGTCACACAATGTAAATGAGTATCTGTTGGAGGCTTAAGGATTCTTCCATCTGGCTTACTCACCCTAATCAATTCACAATGACAAGATTGCATGAATATCAAACAACATATATGAGATCAATCATTCATGCTACAAATTTCCAGTAGTAAATAAATGAATCAAGCAACTCATACTTTATCAAGCTTGCTAATGTTCAAAAGTATGTATTCAAAATTCAATTTTAAATCCATGACAGTAAGTTCAGTCAAACCAATAAATGATCAGATGAAACAAGAGAATTTTTTAGCTGAAGTTCAAGTATAGTCACAACAAAAGGGTCTTCTAGTCTCGAATGCTTTACACAGAGAAGAAATTTTCAGAAAACATGGAATATTGGTCACGACTAACATATATAACGGTCGCAATGTATGATCACAAAGAGTAATCTTGACAAACACATAAGCTCAGGTCGCGACCAAATGTCTATCTAGTCACGACCAAAATTCATAGAGAATTATAATCGCGACAAAGATAAGCACAGAACACAACTAAAACATCATATACAAGTAAGCAGCAGAAAATAAGAATTACTGGTCATGACAAACATGTTCAGATGTCGCGACTACTTTGCAAGGAGAGAATAGGTCACAATAGAAATACGCAAAAGTCGTGACTAATTTTCACAGAAACAAAACCTGACATATATGCACACATTATTCGCGACAAGAAAAGCACAAGGTCGCGACTAGAATATAGAATCTCAGCAGTTATCTGATTTTATTTACCCATTTTTCACACTAAAGTTCATACTCCCCCACACATAAATTCTACATTGTCCTCAATGTGAAGAAGTAATAAAACACATGCAATAATGAAGTGATAAAGACAAAGAAAATCTATAATCCAAGATGAACTTATTAATATCAGCTCCATTATATAGTAAAATAGTGTAAAATAGACTATTATAAGTGAGGGAAAGGAAGGAGACAACTTGAGCATTATGGGGGCTTGAAGTTCTCCTTGTACAGCTTCAATAGGTAGCCATTTACCTAAAATGATGTACCATCTACCTCTTCCATTAATTGAATTGTTCCATAGTCATTCACCTTGGTCACCACATATAGACCATCCCACATAGCAGCAAGTTTTCCAGGTTTGAAAGCATATTTAGCTTTAAATCTTAGAACCTTATATCCAACCTGAAATTCCTTTTGTAGAATCTGTTTATCATGTAGAAACTTGGCTCTGTCCTTATATATACTAGAATTCTCATAAGCATCTAGCCTTACTTCTTCTAACTCTTGAATCTGTAACATTCTTTCTTCTCCAGTAGTGTCAAAATCCATGTTGCAAGCTTTGACTGCCCAAAATGCTTTGTGCTCAACTTCCACTAGTAGGTGGCATGATTTACCATAGACCATTCTGTTTGGGGACATCTCAAGTGGGGTTTTATGAGCTATTTTGTATGCTCACAAAGCTTCATTTAACCTTGTACTCTAATTCTTCCTTGAGGGTCTTACTATCCTCTCCAGATTCCTCTTGATAGCTTTGTTGGAATTTTTATCTTGACCATTCGTTTGGGGATGATAAGCGATAGAAACCTTGTGCTTGATCCTAAACTTGGCAAATAACTTTCCTAAACTTTGATTACAGAAATGAGAGCCTTAATCACTCACTATAGCTCTTGACACACCAAACCTTGAGAAGATATGCGACTTGAGAAATTTGGAAACTGTTACTGCATCATCTTTTCTTATTGGTATAGCCTCCACCATATTGAAAGGTAGTCCACAACTAGTAGAATATATGTATATCCAAAAGATGGTAGAAATGGTCCCATTAAGTCAATGGCCCATACTTCAAACACCTCACAAAACAACATAGGTTGCTGAGGTATTTCTTGCCTTTTGGTCAGTCCACCAAACCGTTGGCACCTATCACAAGCCTTACAAAATTCATAGTAGTCTTTGAATAATTGTGGCCAATAAAAACTAGCATCAAGAATCTGTTGGAAATTATACCCTAGGGGCCAATCATTGTCTTATGAACATTGTTAATTTATGAATTTATTAATTGTGTTATCATATTATTTGCATGTTTACTGTGATGACCATCCTTGGATAACTCATGATCTTATCCTAAATGTCCCTGGTTGGTCATCTATGTGGGAGCAGAGATGAAATAAGACCAGTATGACTTTGAAGATGTATAGAGATATAAATCAAAGTCATACGCACATGTAAGAGTACAAGGTATTGGACGGACCTGCTATGAGAGAGTTGCATGGGTTAAGTCATAAGCTTCTCTCATATACAAACCATGTCACTATGCCCTTCAACCTGAGATCATCATGGATTCTTACATGACAAATGCTCAGCTTTGACCTAGTCAAAAGTCACTTTTGACCGAGTGATCATAAAGACTATGTTCGGGCTTAGTGGTTTTTCGTGCGGAGGAATGTGAATGGTCAAGATGGAATTTGTCCCTCATATTCGTAGAGAGATATTACTGGGCCCCTCAATGAGTGAGTCTGAGAAATGTATGACCATACTGTAATGGAAAGGTAGATCTATTTCTATAGTCAGACTACTCAGGGATCGAGAAAGTAACAGTCAGGAATAGGAGGAGGACATTATCCATGCCTCATCCATGACCAAAATATCACGTGACAGAAGGGACATGATATGGTTATACAAAAGGTTACATCGTTCATCGATCCTCATATAATTTGGATAGTCGTGATGTCTTGCTAGAGACCGCTTGCGACTTGTGAGTCAGTATAGTAAATGGCCCGCTGTCAACTTCATATGGGCCTACAGGGTCACACACAAAATAGCCCAACATGAGATATGATGTCCAGATTTAATGAATCTAAGACGTGTCCAGATTCAACGAATGATCCAGGGTGGATGTATATATTTATTTATATTTATATTCATATATATACATTATATATACGAGATATATGAGATTTAATTTACAAGGATAAATTAAATCTCTATCACATTTGAATTTGAAATTCAAATTGATATGATATCTTATATAAGAGATATTTACAAGATTTAATTTATAAGGATAAAATTAAATCTCTATCACGTTTGAATTTGAAATTTAAATTGATATGATATCTCAAATTTGATTTATGAGAATAAATCAAATGTAATTCTGTCTTATCTTTATTTTAAATTAAATAAATGGGTGAATTAAATCTGTGGGACGAATTTAATACAAACACTATTTATTTAATTAATTTCCTGTCAAATTATACAATATATGATATTGTATTAATTTCAGAATTAATATAAGATTAATTCCAAAATCCAAGTCTGTGGTAACATGCATAGCATCCTATATATCTGATATTTAGGAGCTACGATTAGGACAGAAAAAAAAGTGTGAACGGGAATCCACAAAAGGTTTGCAGATAAGAAACTACCAAAATAGAGACGTAGAGGACGAATTCTTGAGTAAACCCTGGAGGGATAGGAGGCACTAGCATGTCGTTCGTGGTTGGAACGCTGTTCGTGTGGATACCAGTAGAGGAAGCCGACCTGAGTCATTGACTTCTTGCAATCAAAAAGAGATCACGAGCCGCGGAGAAAAGCTATGGATGTCGCAACTAGAAGCTGAGAAAGTCGCGACTAAATACTGAGGGTAATACTTCTTTCCACTTGACTTAAACACATAAGGTAGATCCTGGCAGGGAATAGAAAAAATTTTAAGTTAATTTCTGCTGCGTGTCTTCCAATTCCTAATAGTGGTATAAGAACATTGCCATTTTGTGTTTAAGTTAGGCTTGATTGTTGATTCATATGATGTGTGTTAGTCATAGCCGATCATATGATAATATACGTTTTATGTGTGACATATAAGGAATCCGTTTTATGTATGACATATATGGAATCTGAAAGGGAATTGAAATCGGTGGTGCATGCATTTTGATTTGATCAATTAATATTGATGGGGTCTAAGAAAAACGAATTCAAATTCGTGATTATTTATGAAACAAAAAAAAATCTCGGGCTGCTGCCCCAGACACCGCCCCTAACCGGCTAGTAGGACCACTGTAGCTACCTATTTGTAGTGCAACATAACCGTAACATATATTATTTTGTGAATATTTTAGTTTTGAAACATTAATTGCCCTTCAATTAAATATGAATATTGATTATTGAATGTTTGGGTATGGTCAACAATATGGCTCTAGATTGCAAGTATTGTAATTTTTTAAATACGGCCTGCGTGTCGTGCCTTCCTATATATACTTTTAATGTACCTTCTCTTCTCATCTCACTCCCCTCGAATGTTAAAAGTGGTTTCTATTTGTAATTTTCCTCTTCTTACTAGAGAGCTCCTCTTATTGGCATGAGTGAACTTAGGATAGGTGAGCCATATTGTATCACGTTTAAATTATGCATCTTATGATTATATCAGCACATGCATATTACTTGTATGAGATACAAACTGAGAAACATGCATTCTGATAAACCAGATAGTTAAATTAAGCCCTCTAAATAAAATCTTAAGTCATAATGCTATCAATTTATGAACACTTGTCAAAACCTCGATCGCTCAATTGTGGACTCCGCCAAAGTAGGTGCATTTGAGTTATCTTGGGGAGATAACCAAGAGTAATGGTGCTACTCTCACATGTTTATTATTGTTTGACTTAATTGATATTAACAAAATGGTTTTGGGTCTCAAGGCATTAGATGGGATTAAAAATATGCCAGATCATATGATGATAGAATCCCATGAACATCTAAGAGTTATATTTGATGTAATTGGTAAAGGTGTTACCTACCTAAATAACTTAATTTAAGTGTCCTGCCAAAGCGGACTTAAGTTTGAGCCAAATATGGATCTTAGCCCACTAACTATTACATTGAGGGTTGTTTATTTAGTGGGAGATTGCTAATTAAATTGTATATTTTAATTGTAGAATCATGACGACTAGTAATACTGCTACATTATCACTGTGATATGTCCTTGAGAAGGACAAATTCAATGGGTCAAACTTTCTTGACTGGTTTAGGAACTTGAGAATCATTCTCAAGTAAGAAAGAAAGGCATATGTCCCAGATCAACCTATTCCTGAGGAGCCAGCGGCTAATGCTCCTAGAGCTCAGAGAGATGCTTACACGAAGCATAAGGAAGACTCTGTCGATGTGGGATGCTTGATGCTAGCCATCATGGTTTTGGAGCTCTAAAGAGATCTGGAACACATGGAGGCTTATGAGATGATTGTGCATCTCAAGGAAATGTTCCAGCAATAGGCAAGGCAAGAGAGGTATGAGACCACTAAGGCCTTATATTCTTGCAAGATGGCTGAAGGTGCATCAGTCAGTACTCATGTCTTAAAGATGAAAGGGTACATTGATCACCTTGAGAGGCTTGGATTTCCCATGAGCTAGGAGTTAACTACGGATTTGGTCTTGAACTCACTCCCAGAAAGTTATGACCAATTTGTCATAAACTACAACATGAACAACATGGAGAAATCTATTTATGATCTGTATGGGATGCTTAAAACTGCTGAGCCGAGTCTTAAGAAGAAGCCAAGTACTGTTTTAATGGTTCAGAAAGGAAAGGGTATGAAAAAGAAAGTCAAAAGCAAGGGGAAGGGTCATGGCTCATCAGGTAAGGCCAAAGAGTCAGGAAAGCCCAAAACCAAGCCTGCACCAAAGAAGGCAAAGCCTCCGAAGGAAGGAGTCTGCTGCTTCTACAATGAACCTGATCATTGGAAGAGGAATTGCAAACTCTACCTTGAAGATCTAAAAAAGAACAAGAAGGATAGTGGGGCTATCGCTTCAGGTATTTATGTTATAGACATTCATCTTTCTACTTCCACCACATGGGTATTAGATACTGCATGTGGTTCTCACATTTGTACAAATGTGCAGGGACTAAAGGACAGTAGGAAGCTAAAAAAGGGCGAGGTTGACCTACGACTTGGGAACAGAGCAAGGGTTACTGCGTTAGTTGTAGGCACTTATGAATTAGTTCTGCCCACTGGGCTTTTGTTAGTTTTGAACAATTGCTATTATGTTCCTGCTTTAACTAGTAACATTGTTTCACTTTCTTATTTGGATAAGGAAGGTTTCACTTCCATTACTGGGAATAGTATATGTTCTATTTATCGTAATGATATTTTCTATGCTCATGGTGATTTGCATGTTGATCATTACATATTAAATTTGGAACAACCCAATCATGGAAATATTTATAACATAACCGCCAAAAGGGTCAAACCAAACAATTTGATTCCCATATACCTCTGGCACTGTCGTCTAGGCCACATAAATGAGAAATGCATTTCCAAACTCCATCAAGATGGATTTCAAAACTCATTTGATTTTGAATCATATGACACTTGCGAGTCTTGCTTGTTAGGAAAGATGACAAAGCCACCTTTCACTGGGCATAGTGAGAGGGCCACTGATTTATTGGGCCTCATACATACAGATGTGTGTGGACCGATGAACACAAATTCCAGAGGAGGTTATTCGTACTTCATAACATTCATAGATGATTTTAGCAGATATGGGTACATCTATATGATAAAGCATAAATATGAATCTTTTGAAAAGTTCAAAATATTTCAAAATGAAGTACAAAACCAGCTTGGCAAAACAATTAAAGCCCTGCGATCTGATCGGGGTGGTGAATATTTGAGCCAATAGTTCATAGATCATCTTAGGAGTTGTGGGATAGTCTCACAATTGACTCCTCCAGGGATACCACAATGGAATGGCGTTTCTAAATGAAGGAATCGAACACTATTAGATATGGTTCGATCCATGATGAGTCAAACAGATCTTCCGCCCTCCTTTTGGGGCCATGCCCTAGAGATAGTTGCGTTCACACTCAATCGTATTCCATTTAAGGTAATTGAAAAGACTCCGAATGAGATATGGACTGGGAGGTCTATGTTAAGCAACAAACCTTAGACAAATTAGCGCCCAAATCCTCAAAGTGACTTTTTGTGGGATATCCTAAGGAAACCAAGGGATATTACGTCTATAACCCTGCTGACAACAAAGTATTTGTTGTCAGAAATGGTATCTTTCTCGAACGAGAATTTATCTCTAAAAGAACCAGTGGGAGAAAGGTACACCTCAAAGAAGTTTGAGAGCCACAAGACACCACAAAACTGCAGATGGAAAATAAAGAAGACTCACAACAAGCTGTTGAGACTCCTCAAGTCACGCAGGTCCACTAAAATCGAATAGGACACGACTTCAGCCTCAGAGATATGGATTTCTGATTTCTGACAGTCGTGATGTGTTGCTCATTGAGCATAATGAGCCGACTACCTATTGAGAAGCTATAGTGGGACCAAAGTCTAAAAAATGGCTTAATGCCATGAAGTTTGAGATGCAATCCATGTACGACAATCAGGTTTGGACCTTAGTCGACCCGCCTGAAGGTGTAAAACCTGTCAGGTGCAAGTGGGTTTTTAAGGAGAAAACTGACATGGATGGCAATGTAAATGTCTTCAAGGCACGACTGCTTACAAAAGGATTTACTCAAACTCATGGTGTGGACTATGATGAGACCTTTTCCCCAGTTGCAATGGCCAAATCAATCAGAATCGTCTTTGCCATAACAGCATATTATGACTATGAAATATGACAGATGGATGTCAAGACAGCTTTCCTTAATGGAACGCTCCTTGAGAATGTGTACATGACATAACTTGAAGGGTTTGTGCGTTCTGAGGACTCTGGTAAAGTGTGTAAGCTTCAAAGGTCCATTTATGGACTGAAAAGCAAGCCTCTCAGAGTTGGAATCATCATTTTGATGAAGTAGTCAAAGAGTTTGGATTTCTTCAAAATATTGATGAACCTTGAGTGTACAAGAAAGTTAGTAGGAGCACAGTTGTGATTTTGGTACTCTATGTCGATGACATCCTACTTATCGGGAATGACATTCCTACCTTACAGATTGTCAAGTCTTGGTTAGGAAAGTCTTTCTCGATGAAAGACCTAGGTGAAGCCACCTATATCCTAGGAATCAGGATCTACCGAGATAGATCTAAAAGACTTCTGGGACTCAGTCAGAGTACATACATAGACAAAATACTGCATAGGTTCAGTATGCACGAATTAAAGAGGGGTTTCATACCCATGTCTCATGGTATTTACCTCAGTAAAGATCTGTGTCCTAGTACATCTAATCAGCGAGGTCGCATGAGTAAAGTTCCATATACCTCGGCCATAGGATCTATCATGTACGCCATGTTATGTACTCGACTGGATGTCTCATTTGCCTTAAGTAGGACTAGCAGATATCAACAGGACCCTAGTGAGGGCCATTGGATTGATGTCAAGAATATCCTTAAGTACTTAAGAAGGACTAAGGACTTATTTTTGGTCTATGGTGGATTGGATGATGAACTATGTGTAACTGTTTACACAGATGCGAGTTTCTAAATTGACCAGGATGACCAAAAATCGCAGTCTGGATATATATTCCTCCTCAATAATGGAGCAGTAAGCTGGAAGAGTTATAAGCAGGGCATTGTAGCAGATTATGCAATGGAAGCTAAGTATATAGCAATATCTGATACAGCTAAGGAAGCCGTTTGGATCAGGAAGTTCATCACGAAACTAGGGGTGATACCTACCATCTCAGATCTAATAACTTTACTTTGTGACAATAGCGGTGCCATTGTACAGGCCAAAGAGCCTAGGTCACATCAAAGGACCAAGCATATACTCAGGCGATTTTATCTCATCAGATAAATCAATGATAGAGGTGATATAAAAATATGCAAAGTAGCAGGAGAAGATAATGTTGCCAATCCTCTAACAAAGCTGCTTGTGCAGGCAAAGCATGAGCGTCATATTAGGTCAATGGGAATTAGTCAAATTAATGATTGTACCTAGTGCAAGTGGGAGGTTGATAGAAATTGTGCCCTAGGGGCCAATCATTGTCTTATGAACATTGTTGATTTATGAATTTATTAATTGTGTTATCATATTATTTGCATGTTTACTGTGATGACCATCCTTGGATAACTCATTATCTTATCCTAAATATCCCTGGTCAGTCATCTATGTGGGAGCATAGATGAAATAAGACCAATATAACTTTGAAGATGTATAGAGATATATATAAATCAAAGTCATAGGCATATGTAAGAGTACAAGGTGTCAGACCCACCCGCTATGAGAGAGCTGCATGGGTTAAGTCATAAGTTTCTCTCATATACAAACCATGTCACTATGCCCTTTAACCTGAGATCATCATGGATTCCTACATGACAAATGTTCAGCTTTGATCTAGTCAAAAGTCACTCATGTCACTATGCCCTTTGACCTGAGATCATCATGGATTCCTACATGACAAACGTTCATCTTTGACCTAGTCAAAAGTCACTTTTGACCGAGTGATCATAAAGACTATGTTCGGGCTTAGTGGTTTTCCATATGGAAGAATGTGAATGTCAAGATGGAAAGGTAGTTCCATTTCTATAGTCAGACTACTCAGGGATTGAGAAAGTAACGGTCAGGAATAGGAGGATGACAATATCCATGCCTCATCCATGACCAAAATATCATGTGGCATAAGGGACATGATATGGTTGTATAAAAGGTTACATCATTCATCGATCCTCATATGATTTGGGTAGTCATGATGTCTTGCTAGAGACCGATTGTGACTTGTGAGTCAGTATAGCAAATGGCCCACTGCCAACTTCATATGGGCCTATAGGGTCACACACAAAATAGCCCAACATGAGCTATGATGTCCAGATTTATTGAATCTAAGACATGTCCAGATTCAATGAATGATCTAGGGTGGATGTATATATTTATTTATATTTATATTCGTATATATATAAATTCGTATATATACATTATATATAAGAGATATATGAGATTTAATTTACAATGATAAATTAAATCTCTATCACGTTTGAATTTGAAATTCAAATTGATATGATATCTCATATAAGATATATTTACAAGATTTAATTTATAAGGATAAAATTAAATCTCTATCACGTTTGAATTCGAAATTCAAATTGATATGATATCTCAAATTTGATTTATGAGAATAAATCAAATGTAATTCTATCTTATCTTTATTTTAAATTAAATAAATGGGTGAATTAAATATGTGGGACGGATTTAATATAAACACTATTTATTTAATTAGTTTCTTATCAAATTATACAATATATGATATTGTATTAATTTTAGAATTAATATAAGATTAATTCCAAAATCCAAGTCTGTGGTAACACGCATAACATCCTATATATCTGATATTTAGGAGCTACGGTTGGGACAGAAAAAAAAGTGTGAACGGGAATCCACAAAAGGTTTGTAGATAAAAAACTGTCAAAATAGAGACGTAGAGGATGAATTCTTGAGTAAGCCCTGGAGGGATAGGAGGCACTAGCACGTCGTTCGTGGTTGGAACGCTATTCGTGTGGATACCAGTAGAGAAATCCGACCTGAGTCATTGACTTCTTGCAATCGAAAAAAGATCACGAGCTGCTGAAAGAAGCTGTGGATGTCACAACCAGAAGCTGAGAAAGTCGCGACTGAATGCTGAGGGTAATACTTCTTTCCACTTGACTTAAACACATACGGTAGATCCTGGCAGGGAATGGAAAAATTTTTAAGTTAATTTCTACTGCGTGTCTTCCAAGCCTTACAGAAACTTCCTTGATGTCTTCTTTGCACTGAAATGGCCTCCACAAACAGAATAATAGCAAGCAGTAAGAATGTTGTCCACTTTTTCACTTGGCACACACCTTATAACTTGATCACTACACATTTTCCATAGAATGAGTGGTTCCCAAATGTAAACTTTCGCCTCATGCTTGATCTTATGACCCTAAAAATGAGATAAGGAAGGTGAAATTAAACCAGTAACAATATAATTCACTATGTGGCAATACCAAGGTGTAACTATAGAAATTACAGAAACAGAACAATCTCTAAATGTATCATAAATAAAGTTAGAATCTAATTCTCCCCTTGTATTTTAAGGCAATCTACTCAAATGATTAGCTGCCACATTTTTTACTCTAATTTTTATCCCTTATCTCCACATCAAATTCTTGGATTAACAGCATCCGCCTCAAGAGTCTAGGTATGGATTGTGGCTTCTTAAACAATAACTTAACAGTAGCATGGTCAATGTATATAATCACTTTAGAACTCAAAAGATAAGATCTGAATTTATCCAATGCAAACACAATGGCAAAGAGTTGTTTTTCTATGGTAGTGTAGTTCTTTTGAGCATTATCTAATGTCTTAGAGGCATATGAAATGACTTTAGACAGCTTACCATCTTTCTGTCCTAACATTGCACCTACAACTTCATTTGATGTATCACATGAAAGCTCAAACTCTAAAGGCTAATTAGGTGCAATGAGTATAGGTGGTGTTATAAGCATAGCTTTAATAGTGTCAAATGCTCTCTTGCTAGTATCATCAAAATAGAACTCTATATCTTTTTGCATGAGTTTATAAAGTGGAGATGCAATCTTGCTAAAGTCCTTAATGAATATTCTATAGAATCCAGCATGTCCTAGAACTAACCTTAGTTCCTTTAAAGATTTAGGACAAGGAAGAGAAGAAATAATCTCAATATTAGCTCTATCTACTATGATCCCATCTTCAGAGATTAAATGTCCTATAACTATGCCTTTATCTACTATGAAGTGACATTTTTCAAAATTCAGTACAAGCTTTTTCTCAATGCACCTTGCTAGAATTCTCTCTAAACTTTCTAAACATTCATCAAAATCCTTACCATACACTATAAAATATCCATGAATACCTCCATGTTGTTTTCCAAGAATTCATTGAATATAGACATCATAGCTCTTTGAAATGTTCTAGGAGCATTACACAAGCCAAATGGCATCCTCCCATAAGCATAGGTATCAAATGGGCACGTGAATGTAGTCTTCTCTTGATCCTCCAGTGCAATTGGAACCTGAAAATATATTGAAAAACCATCAAGAAACAGCAATGGGACTTCCCAGCAAGTCTTTCTAGCATTTGATCTATAAATGGTAAAGGAAAATGGTCCTTGAAACATCCTTTTTTTCTTACTCTTAGGGACTAAATGGTAGATCTAGAACCACTTTTAAGGTCATTGAAGTCAAATTACACAATCTGGAATTTTTCTCTACCGAGTACTGTTCACTTTACAAATTCCAGAGAAGTGACATGACTTCAAAAAATCATAATTAAATCTAGAAAAATCTAAATAAAGTGGTTCAAATTTCTACACAAAGCTTAATGCTCTTTCAGGGAAAAATAACTCGTTGTGTCACATCCTTACTTTTAACCTTAATTATACCTTATTAGAAGTTATTGGAACCAATTACATGATCATTTGCTTTGAAAACATTAATTTTCAAAAGAATTGCTTTCGGATACTGTTCACTTTTACTATTCACTTGGTAATTCCAGAACATGTACCCAACTTTGAAAATTCATAATTAAATGTCAAAAATCAGAATAGGTTGGTTCCAATTTCTAATGAAATCTATTTCATTAATATTAGAAGGAAAAATATCAAATTAAGGTTCCATTGTCTCAATGAAATTAGTTTATTTGTTGAAAATCACTGTTCATTTGGTAAGAACTGAAAGTTCCAGTTTCTTTGCTTTAACTTCAAAAATTAATTTCTCTTTGGTTACTTGTCCAAAGGAATCGTGTGACCTATGGATTTAAAGCTCTAGACGTCCTCTTTAATCTCACAAAATTTCATAAAATAATTCATTTATTTGATATATGAAATCAATGCGTGAACGTCGCCCCCTCTACTCACTTACTTTATCTTAATTCCAGATCTTAGTTCCAATTTAGAAAAATCATAACAATTCGAATACTTAACCAATTGAGGCATTCTTAGTGTCCATTTAAATCTCTGTATCTTAAATATAATCATGCCATGTGTTAGACTAAAACTAGTTGGTTTAGGCATTATAAATATCGTCACAAAGCGTCAGCTTTAGAACATAGTTATAGAATCATACACCATGCATACTAGCATATCATCCCATAGTGCCATGTAAGTAATGTAACTTATTATACAAAATCATCCATCTATGTTTACCCTTTTCCTTGTGAAGTCCCAGTACCTATAATATAGTTATGCATATGGAAGGAATGAGATTTTATGAAAATCCCAATAGCAAGTTACACAAACCATAATATCATGCATGAATAATTGAATGCTTAACATGTTATCATGAGATGGGAGCTACTTCATAATGGTACATAAGCAAACTCTAACATGCATATTGTAACATCCTTATTTTCTTATGTCTTAGGGACCAAACGGTAGCATCTGGAACCACTTCTAAGGCTGTTGAAGTCAAATTACTCAATCTAGATTTTTTACTCTAGCGAGTACTGTTCACTGTGCAAATTTTAGAGAAATGACCTGACTATGAAAAATCATAACTAATTCTATAAAAATTGAAATGAAGTGTTTCAAATTTCTACATGAAGCTAACATAATTGTCTTTCAGGAAAAAATGACTCGTTGACCACTCCTAGACCAGGTCAACGTCAGTCAACATCCAAAGTTTACTGTTCCTCCAGCGTTCTGTCCCTGATTCTAGCATTCTGGTCCTAACTTTGATAAATCATATCTTTATGTGCAGACATCAAAATAAGACGTTCTATATATCAAATTGAATCTTGGTATGTCTAATATTTACTAGAAAAATAGCATATATTTATTCAATCATTTACTATTTATAATTATAGCTCAAATGTCACTGCCTCACCACGAGTTACTATTCACAGTGACAATTTCCAGCAATTATACATACATGAATCACATATTAATCATGCTAAGCAATTAAGATCTCTTCATGTATCTTTATCTCCTCCATCTTGAGAAGATCTACTATAATTGTTGGAAAATGTGCCATAGGGGCCAATCATTGTCTTATAAACATTATTGATTTATGAGTTTATCAATTGTGTTATCATGTTATTTGCATGTTTACTGTGATGACCATCCTTGGATAATTCATGATCTTATCCTAAATGTCCCTGGTCGGTCATCTGTGTGGGAGTAGAGATGAAATAAGACCAGTATGACTTTGAAGATGTATAGAGATATAAATCAAAGTCATAAGCACATGTAAGAGTACAAGGTGTTGGACCAACCCGCTATGAGAGAGTTGCATGGGTTATGTCATAAGCTTCTCTCATATACAAACCATGTCACTATACCCTTTGACCTGGGATCATCATGGATTCCTACATGACAAACGCTCAGCTTTGACCTAGTCAAAAGTCACTTTTGACCGAGTGATCATAAAGACTATGTTCGAGCTTAGTGGTTTTTCATGCGGAGGAATATGAATATTCAAGATGGAATTTGTCCCTCACATTCATAAAGAGATATTACTAGGCCCCTCGATGAGAGAGTCTGAGAAATGTATGGCCATAATGTAATGGAAAGGTAGTTCCATTTCTATAGTCAGACTACCCAGGGATCGAGAAAGTAACGGTTAAGAATAGGAGGATGACATTATCCATGCCTCATCCATGACCAAAATATCGCGTGATAGAAGGGACATGATATGGTTGTATAAAAGGTTACATCATTTATCGATCCTCATATGATTTGGGTAGTCGTTATCTCTTGCTAGAGACCGCTTGTGACTTGTGGGCCAGTATAGCAAATGGCCCACTGCCAACTTCATATGGGCCTATAGGGTCGCACACAAAATAGCCCAACACGAGCTATGATGTCCAGATTCATTGAATCTAAGACGTGTCTAGATTCAATGAATGATCCAGGGTTGATGTATATATTTATTTATATTTATATTCGTATATATATAAATTCGTATATATATTATATATAAGGGATATATAGGATTTAATTTATAAGGATAAATTAAATCTCTATCACGTTTGAATTTGAAATTCAAATTGATAGGATATCTCATATAAGAGATATTTACAAGATTTAATTTATAAGGATAAATTAAATCTCTATCACGTTTGAATTTGAAATTCAAATTGATAGGATATCTCTTATAAGAGATATTTACAAGATTTAATTTATAAGGATAAATTAAATCTCTATCACGTTTGAATTTAAAAATCAAATTGATAGGATATCTCAAATTTGATTTATGAGAATAAATCAAATATAGTCCAATCTTATCTTTATTTAAATTAAATAAATAGGTGAATTAAATCTGTGGGACAGATTTAATATAAATATTATTTATTTAATTAGTTTCTTATCAAATTATACATTATGTGATATTGTATTAATTTTGGAATTAATATAGATTAATTCCAAGATCCAATTCGGTTGAGGAAAATGTAGAGCATCCTATATAACTGATTTTAGGAGCTACGTTTTTGACACACAACACACAACACAAAAGGCTGAACGAAATCTGTAAAAGGTTTGCAGATAAGAAACTGCTGAAGTAGAGACGGAGAGGACGAATTCTTGAGAGAGCCTTGGAGGGACAGGAGACGCTAGCACGTCATTCGTGGTTGGAACGTTGTTCGTGTGGATACCAGTAGAGGAAGCTGACCTGAGGCATCGACTTCTTGTGATCAGAAAGAGAGCACGAGCCACGGAGAGAAGCTGTGGACATCTTCTTGTGATCGGAAAGAGATCACCAGTCGCGGAGAGAAACTGTGGAAGTCGCTGAGGAACACCAAGGGTAATGCTTCTTTCTAATTGAATTAAACACATATGGTAGACCCTGGCAAGGAATGGGATTTTATTTTAAATTAATTTCTGCTGCGTGTCTTCCAATTCCTTACAGTGGTATCAGAGCCGTGCCGTTTTGTGTTTAAGTTAGGCTTGATTGTTGATTCATATGATATGTGTTAGTCGTAGCTGATGATATAATATACGCTTTATGTATGACATATAAGGAATCCGTGTTATGTATGACATAAAAGGAATCTAAAAGGGAATTGAAATCGGTGGTGATGCCTTTTGATTTGATCAATTAACATAGCTGGGGTCTAAGAAAATGAAATGCAGATTCGTGATTATTTATGAAACAAAATTTTTCTTCTCGGGGCGCTGCCGTGGCTACCTGTTCGTAGCGCAACATAATCGTAACATATGTTATTTGATGAATGTTTTAGATATGAAACATTAATTGCCCTTGAATTAAATCTGAATATTGATTCTTGAATGTTTGGGTATGGTGAACAATATGGCTCTAGATTGCAAGTGTTGTAATTTTTTAAATATGGCATGCGTGTCGTGCCTTCCTCTATATAGTCTCAATGTACCTTCTCTTCTCATCTCACTCCCCTCTAATGTTAAAAGAGGTTTCTATATGTAATTTCCCTTTTCTTACTAGAGAGCTCCTCTCATTGGCTTGAGGGGACTTAGGATAGGTGAGCCATATTGTATCACGTTTAGATTATGCGTATTATGATTATATCATAAATATGTATATACTTGTATGAGATACAAACTGAGAAACATGCATTCTTATAAACCAGATAGTTAAATTAAGCCCTCTAAATGAAATCTTAAGTCATAATGCCATCAATTTATGAACACTTGTCAAAACCTCGATCGCTCAATTGTGGACTCCACCAAAGTGGGTGCTTTTGAGTTATCTTGGGGAGATAAGCAAGAGTAATGGTGCTACTCTCACATGTTTATTATTGTTTGACTTAATTGAGATTAACAAAACAATTTTGAGTCTCAAGTCATTGGATGGGATTAAAAACATGCCAGATCATATGATGATAAGATCCCATGAACATCTAAGAGTTACATTTGATGTAATTAGTAAAGGTGTTACCTACCTAAATAACTTAATTTAAGCGTCCTGCCAAAGCGGACTTAAGTTTGAGCCAAATATGGATCTTAGCCCACTAACTATTGCATTGAGGGTTGTTTATTTAGTGGGAGATTGCTAATTAAATTGCATATTTTTAATTGTAGAATCATGACGACTAGTAATATTGCTACATTATCGCTGCGATCTGTCCTTGAGAAGGACAAACTTAATGGGACAAACTTTCTTGACTGGTTTAGGAACTTGACAATTGTTCTCAAGCAGGAAAGAAAGGCGCATGTCCTAGATCAACCCATTCCTGAGGAGCCAGCGGCCAATGCTCCTAGAGCTCAGAGAGATGCTTACACGAAGCATAAGGAAGACTCTGTCGATGTGGGATGCTTGATGCTAGCCACCATGGTTTTGGAGCTCCAAAGAGATATGGAACACATGGAGGCTTATGAGATGATTGTGCATCTCAAGGAAATGTTCCAGCAACAGGCAAGACAAGAGAGGTATGATACCACTAAAGCCTTATATTCCTGCAAAATGGCTGAAGGTGCATCAGTTAGTACTCATGTCTTAAAGATGAAAGGGTACATTAATCACCTTGAGAGGCTTGGATTTCCCATGAGCCAGGAGTTAGCTACGGATTTAATCATGAACTCACTCCGAGAAAGTTATGACCAGTTTGTCATGAACTACAATATGAACAATATGGAGAAATATATTTCTGAACTGCATGGGATGCTTAAAACTGCTGAGCCGAGTCTTAAGAAGAAGCCCAGTGCTGTTTTAATAGTTCAGAAAGGAAAGGGTATGAAAAAGAAAGGCAAAGGAAAAGGGAAGGGTTATGGCTCATCAGGTAAGACCAAAGAGTCAGGCAAGCCCGAAACCAAACCTGCACCAAAGAAAGCAAAGCCTCCGAAGGAAGGAGTCTGCTTCTTCTGCAATGAACCTGGTCATTGGAAGAGGAATTACAAACTCTATCTCAAAGATCTGAAAAAGAACAAGAAGGATAGCGGGGCTATCGCTTCAGGTATTTATGTTATAGACATTCATCTTTCTACTTCCACTTCATGGGTATTAGATACTGCATGTGGTTCTCACATTTGTACAAATGTGCAGGGACTAAAGGACAGTAGGAAGCTGAAAAAGGGCGAGGTTGACCTACGAGTTAGAAACAGAGAAAAGGTTACTGCGTTAGCTGTAGGCACTTATAAATTAGTTCTGCCCACTGGGTTTTTGTTAGTTTTGAACAAAATCTATTATGTTCCTTCTTTAAGTAGTAACATTGTTTCACTTTCTTATTTCGATAAGGAAGGTTTCACTTCCATTGCTGGGAATAGTAGATATTCTATTTATCGTAATGATGTTTTCTATGCTCATGGTGATTTGCATGTTGATCATTACATATTAAATTTGGAACAACCCAATCATGGAAATATCTATAACATAACCGCCAAAAGGGTCAAATCAAACGATTTGAATTCGACATACCTCTGGCACTATCGTCTGGGCCACATAAATGAGAAACGCATTTATAAACTCCATCAAGATGGATTTCTAAACACATTTGATTTTGAATCATATGACACTTGCGAGTCTTGCTTGTTAGGAAAGATGACAAAGTCACCCTTCACTGGGCACAGTGAGAGGGCCACTGATTTATTGGGCCTCATACATACAGATGTGTGTGGACCGATGAACATAAATGGCATAGGAGGTTATTCGTACTTCATAACATTCATAGATGATTTCAGCAGATATGGGTACATCTATCTGATGAGACATAAATCTAAATCTTTTGAAAAGTTCAAGATATTTCAAAATGAAGTACAAAACTAGCTTGGCAAAACAGTTAAAGCCCTTCGATCTGATTGGGATGGTGAATATTTGAGCCAAGAGTTTATAGATCATCTCAGGAGTTGTGGGATAGTCTCGCAATTGACTCCTCCAGGGACACCACAATGGAATGGCATTTCTGAACGGAGGAATCGAACACTATTGGATATGGTTTGATCCATGATGAGTCAAACAGATCTTCCGCCCTCCTTTTGGGGCCATGCCCTAGAGACAGCTACGTTCACACTAAATTGTGTTTCATCTAAGGCAATTGAAAAGACTCTGTATGATATATGGACTGGGAGGACGCCTAGTTTGTCTTTCCTCAAGATTTGGGGATGCGAGGTCTGTGTTAAGCAACAAGCCTCAGACAAATCAGCGCCCAAATCCTCAAAGTGCCTTTTTGTGGGATATCCTAAGGAAACCAAGGGATATTATGTCTACAACCCTGCTGATAACAAAGTGTTTGTTGTCAGAAATGATATCTTTCTCGAAACGAGAATTTATCTCTAAAAGAACCAGAGGGAGTAAGGTACACCTCGAAGAAGTTGGAGAGCCACAAGACACCACAGAACTACAGATGGAAAATAGAGAAGACTCACAACAAGTTGTTAAGACTCCTGAAGTCACGCAAGGTCCACGGAAGTCTAATAGGACACGACTTCAGCCTCAGAGATATGTATTTCTGATTTCTCACAGTTGTGATGTGTTGCTCATTGAGCAAAATGAGCTGACTACCTATCAAGAAGCTATAGTGGGACCAAACTCTAAAATATGGCTTAATGCCATGAAGTCTAAGATGTATTCCATGTATGACAATAAGGTTTGGACCTTAGTCGACCCGCCTGAAGGTGTAAAAACTGTAGGGTGCAAGTGGGTTTTTAAGGAGAAAACTGACATGGATGGCAATGTAAATGTCTTCAAGGCATGACTGGTTGCAAAAGGATTTACTCAAACTCATGGTATGGACTATGATGAGACCTTTTCCCCAGTTGCAATGGCTAAATCAATCAGAATCCTCTTTGCCATAGTAGCATATTATGACTATGAAATATGGCAGATGGACGTCAAGACAGCCTTCCTTAATGGAAAGCTCCTTGAGGATGTGTACATGACACAACCTGAAGGGTTTGTGCGCTCCGAGGACTCTGGCAAAGTGTGCAAGCTTCAAAGGTCCATTTATGGACTGAAGCAAGCATCTCGGAGTTGGAATCATCATTTTGATGAAGTAGTCAAAGAGTTTGGATTTCTTCAAAACATTAATGAACCTTGTGTGTACAAGAAGGTTAGTGGGAGCACAGTTGTGTTTTTGGTACTCTTTGTTGATGACATCCTACTTATTGGGAATGACATTCCTACCTTATAGATTGCCAAGTCTTGGTTAGGAAAGTCTTTCTCAATGAAAGACTTGGGTGAAGCCACCTACATCCTAGAAATCAGGATCTATAGAGATAGATCTAAAAGACTTCTAGGACTCAGTCAGAGTACATACATAGACAAAATAATACACAGGTTCAGTATGCACGAATCAAAGAGGGGTTTCATACCCATGTCTCATGGTAGTCACCTCAGCAAAGATCTGTGTCCTAGTACATCTGATCAGCGAGGTCGTATGAGTAAAGTTCCATATGCCTCGGCCATAGGATCTATCATGTACACCATGTTATGTACTCGACCGGATGTCTCGTTTGCCTTAAGTATGACTAGCAGATATCAACAGGACCCTGATGAGGCCCATTGGACTACTGTCAAGAATATCCTTAAGTACTTAAGAAGGACTAAGGACTTATTCTTGGTCTATGGTGGATTGGATGATGAACTCTGTGTAACTGGTTACACAGACGTAAGTTTTCAAACTGACCAGGATGACCAAAAATCACAGTCTGGATATATATTCTTCCTCAATAATGGAGCAGTAAGCTGGAAGAGCTCTAAGCAGGGCACTGTAGCAGATTCTGCAATGGAAGCTGAGTATATAGCAGCATCTGATGCAGCTAAGGAAGCCATTTGGATCAGGAAGTTCATCACAGAACTAGGGGTGATACCTACCATCTCAGATCCAATAACTTTGCTCTGTGACAATAGCGATGCCATTGTACAGGCCAAAGAGCCTAGGTCACATCAAAGGACGAAGCACATACTCAGGCGATTTCATCTCATCAGAGAAATCAACGATAGAGGTGATATAAAAATATGCAAGGTAACAGGAGAAGATAATGTTGCTGATCCTCTAACAAAGCCGCTTGTACAGGCAAAGCATGAGCGTCATGTTAGGTCAATGGGAATTAGTCAAATTAATGATTGTACCTAGTGTAAGTAGGAGGTTGTTAGAAATTGTGCCCTAGGGGCCAATCATTGTCTTATGAACATTGTTGATTTATGAATTTATTAATTGTGTTATCATATTATTTGCATGTTTACTGTGATGACTATCCTTGGATAATTCATGATCTTATCCTAAATCTCCCTGGTCGGTCATCCGTGCGGGAGCAGAGATGAAATAAGACCAGTATGACTTTGAAGATGTATAGAGATATAAATCAAAGTCATAGGTACATGTAAGAGTACAAGGTGTTTGAACGACCCGTTATGAAAGAGTTGCATGGGTTACGTCATAAGCTTCTCTCATATACAAACCATGTCACTATGCCCTTTGATCTGAGATCACCATGGATTCCTACATGACAAACGCTCAGCTTTGACCTAGTCAAAAGTCACTTTTGACTGAGTGATCATAAAGACTATGTTCAGGCTTAGTGTTTTTTCATGCGGAGGAATGTGAATGGTCAAGATGGAATTTGTCCCTCACATTCGTAGAGAGATATTACTGGGCCCCTCGATAAGTGAGTTTGAGAAATGTATGGCCATACTATAATGGAAAGGTAGTTCCATTTCTATAGTCAGACTACTCAGGGATCGAGAAAGTAACGGTCAGGAATAGGAGGATGATATTATCCATGCCTCATCCATGACCAAAATATCGCATGACAGAAGGGACGTGATATGGTTGTATAAAAGGTTATATCGTTTATCGATCCTCATATGATTTGGGTGATCGTTATGTCTTGCTAGAGACCGCTTGCGACTTGTGGGCCAGTATAGCAAATGGCCCACTGCCAACTTCATATGGGCCTACAGGGTCGCACACAAAATAGCCCAACATGAGCTATGATGGCTAGATTCATTGAATCGAAGACGTGTCTAGATTCATTGAATCTAAGACGTGTCTAGATTCAATGAATGATCCAGGGTTGATGTATATATTTATTTATATTTATATTCGTATATATATAAATTCGTATATATATTATATATAAGGGATATATAGGATTTAATTTATAAGGATAAATTAAATCTCTGTCACGTTTGAATTTGAAATTCAAATTGATAGGATATCTCATATAAGAGATATTTACAAGATTTAATTTATAAGGATAAATTAAATCTCTATCACGTTTGAATTTGAAATTCAAATTGATAGGATATCTCAAATTTGATTTATGAGAATAAATCAAATATAGTCCAATCTTATCTTTATTTAAATTAAATAAATAGGTGAATTAAATCCCTGGGACGGATTTAATATAAACATTATTTATTTAATTAGTTTCTTATCAAATTATACAATATGTTATATTGTATTAATTTGGGAATTAATATAGATTAATTCCAAGATCCAATTCGGTTGAGAAAAACGCAGAGCATCCTATATATCTAATTTTAGGAGCTACGTTTTTTTTACACAACACACAACACAAAAGGCCGAACGGAATCTGCAAAAGATTTGCAGATAAGAAACTGCTGAAGTAGAGACGGAGAGGATGAATTCTTGAGAGGGCCTTAGAGGGACAACAGACGCTAGCACGTCGTTCGTGGTTGGAACGTTGTTCGTGTGGATACCAGTAGAGGAAGCCGACCTGAGGCGTCGACTTCTTGCTATCAGAAAGAGAGCACGAGCCGCGGAGAGAAGCTGTGGACATCTTCTTGCGATCGAAAAGAGATCACCAGTCGCGGAGAGAAGCTGTGGAAATCGCTGAGGAACACCAAGGGTAATGCTTCTTTCCACTTGACTTAAACACATACGATAGATCCTGGCAAGGAATGGAAAAAAAAATTTAAATTAATTTCCGCTACGTGTCTTCTAATTCCTTACAATAATTTTATTGATATGGAAGGAGTGAGATTTCTAAGGAAATCTCAGTAGCAAACAACACTAAATAATACATGCATTAATGTGAATACTTGTGCTTGCTTGTGAAAGTGTTAGCGTTGCATAATGTGCATGCTTCCATGTTACATATAAAATACAATTGGCCAAAGTAATCATAGAAACAGAGTTTCATACATAAGCACATATTCAACACAATTCAACAAAGCCATAGCACATCAAGCATAACATTCAATGCGTACAATTTTAGGAATAGTTTACTACCTGACATGTAGCTTTTCTTCTAGCTCTTAGCCTTTGCTTTAAGGTTCATTCTTTCCATAGGTCAGAGCCTATACATAGCATAATAATATCTTCATTATTATTCTATTAGTATAGCTCTACTTAACTCATGCTTAACTAGGGGTGATATCCTTATTCTGACATTCCCTTGGCTTTCTCTCTACCTTTAGGTACCTTTATTAATAGAGATATTTCTCTATTCTAACCACTAAGAGTAATACTCTACTTTATTAGAGTAGGGACTAGATAACTTACTTACCTCATTCCTAAGCTTTGCCTAGTCCCTCGGCTCTTTAGATTGCTCCTAGCTCCACCAGAACTCCTTCCTTTCTTTCCTTTCCTTCTCTCTTTCTCTCTTTCTCTCTTTCTCTCTTCTTTCTCTTGCCAAATCCGTGGTGTGCCTTGAAATGGGAGGGGAGTGGCCTATTTATAGGTAAGAGGAGGTAGAATGAATGGTTCATATTGATTCGCAATGAATGGCTCAGATTGCTTGCTTCCTCAAGAAGCTTTGCCTGCATCATCACGATGACATCACCCTCCCTAATGACTCACCACTCATGACATCATCCAGGACACCTCAAGGGACACCTCAGGGGTATATGTGGTGCAATGGTGGGGCCCTTGGGACACCTCACTAGCTGACTCAACCTTTCCAGAGAGTTCCAGAGTCTTTTCCCTGAATGGACGGCTGAGATCGTGCCACGTGTCCTCTTGCTTTTTCTCCTTTTTCTCTAATCATGCCATGTGTCCTTTGCTTTTCTTCTTTTATTGTAATCATGACATGTGGTGCATTGTGGGCCCCATTCATGCCATCTCATGATTCCAGATCACTTTACCCTATTCTATCTTGGACCGGGTCACTTTACTTTATTGAAAAAGCACTAAAACAATATTTTAATGCCTCTTGGGACCACATTACTCTTGGGCCAAGTTTTTGGGCCTTAGGTTGTTATCTTGGGTTTCTAACATAGCCCAAACACTTTGGTGGCTCGGTTCCCAAGAAACACCCTTAGTAAATTACCCAAATGCCCTTAGTTCCTCTTTAGTACTTATACGAGCACTATTATATTTCTATACCTTACCAGAGTATCTCTTGACCCTGGTCAGCTATCTAGATACCCTTTCTTGACTTTCTAACCTTAGTCAAATGATCATAACACCCTTCGGCTGACTATGACTCAATGACACAACACAGTGGCATACCTTCAGTGGGATTTTCGTAATTCTTCATTTTTCTCGGTCTTTATTAGCCCTGGCCCACATACTTATCTAAAAACATCATTGGGCCTATAAGGTGCCATTCTGGACCCTCTGTATGATCCCCTATCTTCATGGTCTCAATTCCTGAGAAATTCCCCCAAAACCTATTTATTGGGTCTTTTAATCCACTATAAATTATGTAGTAAATTCTACATAACTCCATTTTGAGCTTTATCAGTTTTAGAAATTCTTATATTAATTATAGGAATTTACTACCACATTTCATCTGATTATGAGGTCTAGAGAATATTGTATTAATTTTTCTTCTCTTTAGAAATTAAAATAAATCTTTTGGGACCTCATATCAAAACTCTGTGTTGCATCAAACTGATCAGGATAATTTTCTCTATGTACTCAGACCTTTACTCAACAGGTCCTGCTAGTATCCCTTTTTCAGGTTATATACTGAGCTTCTAGGCCTAAAAATTGGGATATGACACATATTGTAGTGACATAACTTACAAGGAGTTGTAAACATTCATACTTCATCATCAACATGATGACACATTCTCATGCTCAACCAAACACCATAATCAACAAGCAAGCAAACAATTAAACAAACATGAGCTATAGTTAGGTATTATTGCTACCTCTTAGATATCCTTGTCAAGGTCTTCTTGAGGTGCTTTCCTTCCTTCACAAATGTCAAAACCTAGCCATTACAAAGCAATGTCAAGTTACAACTCAACTCGAAACCAAATCCAAGACTAGGTTTCCACTAACTTGCTTTCTTTCTCCCTTTTATGTTTCATACTTCCATCTTTCTAAAATAAATTCTCATACTTCATTTGGACATAATTTTTCATGTAGAATCCAAATATGAAACTAGAATTTCCAAAATCAAATCATACCACATGCTACAGTACCAAACTGAAGCAACCCTCTTATTTTCCAAAAATTCACATTTTGATTCCAATACTTCCAATACTTGTTCTCCTACTTTATCCCCACACAAATTTCCATTTTAAACTCATTGGAAGCATCAGAATCATGAAATTCCATCATATGAATAGTACCACATATAGTACCAGCAAGAACACAAAACCCTAAACTAAACATACTTGAATTCCCAAGCTTATACCACTTGATTCTAGCTTGTTTAAGCTTGTCTAAACTATCCATAACATAAAACTCATATTTTAACCATATATGGGCTCACATTTAATCTTGGATTTTACTTTTTTGAAAAGAAGAATTATGACATCATCCATGACATCACAAGGGACACCTCATGGGGGTATGTGGCGCAATTCTTATGGGGAGGAAGCATCTAGAAAAATTCCAGTCTAATCCAATACCGGCTTAGTCTGATTCCCCAAAAACTGAACTGTTTTCTGTTCCTAATTTTTATAATATGTCAGAATATGTATTCTGTCATGGAAATCAATGTATAGGTTCCTCATACCATTGACATTGTTAGAATGAGTATTTATCTACCATCCATCCCTTGGAAAATAACTAAAATACCCTTGGTATCCTTTCTTGCACTATATTAATCTTAAGGGCATAATTGTCATTTCACCTCTCTTTGTACTGCCTCAAGGCATATATTGGGTCTAACTAATAATATTTATACTATGTACCATGGTTTTAGTCTGTCTAAAATGACCAAAATGCCCTCCATCCACCACTGGTATAATATGGGCATCCAAGGGCATTTTCATAATTTCACACTTTTCCTGTACACTGATGAACTGGTATCATGGATTTTTGTCCCTCCTTGGCGTCATCATGGGCCTGTGTATGAGTTCATCTGAGCATATTCTATCCAGGTTTAGTTACTGCTAAGTTCCATAATCAGATCACAGGTTTTCTCAAACTCCCATCAAAATTCACTAATATGGGGATAATTTTTCCTACAGAGCTCCTTATGGGGTTCTGTCAGATTCATGACATCTGATGTCATGAGGCACACCTTCTTGTAACCTTTCCACTTGTACCTAAAGTCCATGAGATCTGATAAAATTTTAGATAACTTTTAGACTATCGGATAAATATATAATGTTTGGGACCCTAATAAAAATTTATGTATTATGCTAGATTAACCAGCATCAATTACTCTACTCTCTGATAAAATTTGAGACTAGAATACTTCTAGGAAGTTCTAAGCCTTTTATGGCTGAATTTTTCCAAAATTACATTTAGGTCCCTTACTTTTTGTTTAATTATATTTAGGTCCCTAAACTTTTAGAAATTACCACTTTTGGCCCAATTTTTGTTTCTACTTTAACTTTTGGCCTTTAACATTTTCTACTTTGCGTTTAGGTCCCTATATTTTCCTTAGTCAATAATTCCTTTCTTTCCTTTCTCAATATGATACAATTTATTCCAAGAATCTCATATATATTACAGATAAATTGTACAATTATATCGGGTAAGAAAATTGAGGGTATGAAACATTGACCATGCCTTGACTCAGTCAACATCAGTCAATCCTCAAAGTTTATTGTCCGTCTAGCGTCCTTCCCTTAATTCTAGCATTTTTATCCTAACATTAAAAAATCATATCTCCATGTGTAGATTTCCAAATAAGACGTTCTATATATCAAATTGAAGCTTGGTATGTCTACTATTTACTAGTAAAATATCATACATTTATTTAACCATTTACTATTTTTAATTACAGCTAAATTGTCACTGTCTCCCCATGAGTTACTGTTCATAGTGACAATTTTCAGCAACTAATTTATACATACATCAATAACATATCAATCATGCTAAATAATTATTAACTTCTCTTCATGCATCTTTATATCCTCCATCTTGAGAAGACCTGCTGTAATTGGATCGATATGGAAGGGGTGAAATTTCTGGGGAAATCTCAGTAGCAAACGGAAACTATACAATGTATGCAACTATATGCTTGATGTTACTATGTGTGTACTTAATGATCATGCTAGTATAATGATAACATACATGCTTCCATGTTACTTAATTATAACATATGGCCATAAAACAAAAAGAAATAGAGCATTACTTAATCAAACATGCTTCACATCATTAAGGTAAGTAAACATCACATAAAACATCCAAGCAACATAAGCATACAAGTAGGTAAGTTTACTACCTGACGTGTAGTCTCTCCTCTAGCTATTAGCCTTTGCTCTAAGGTTCCTTCTTTTCAAGGTCAGAACCTATACATATCATAATAATATCTTTATTATTATTCTATCAGTATAGCTCTACTTAACTCATGCTTAACTTGAGGTAATACCCTTAATATGACAATCCCCTAACTTTATTTTTATCTATGGCTAACCTTTCAAGAGAGATATTTCTTTATTGTAACTATTAAATTCATAAGAACAATCCTCTAATTTATTAGAGCAGGGACTAGAATAAATTACTTACCTTATTCCTAAGCTTGCCAAGTCCCTAAGCTCCTTGGATTGCTCCTAACTCTGCCATAACTCCTCCTTTTTCCTTCCTTCCTTTCTCTTCCTTTCTTTCTTTCTCTCTTCTTTCTCTCCTTTTTCTTGCTCCTTGCTATGAATGAAATAGAAGGGGGAAGGGTATTTATAGTTGCATAGAGGTGGAATGGATGGCTCAGATCGAATCGCGATGAATGGCTCAGATCGCTTAGCTTCCTCAAGAAGCCATGCTTGCATAATCATGATGACATCATCATCCTAGATGACTCATCAAAATGACATCATCCATGGACACCTCACATGCTTAGGTGGCCTAATAGTGGGGCCCTCAGGACACCTCACCAATTAACCCAGCACTTCCAGAGAATTCCAGTCTATCCCAAAATGAACGGTTGAGATTGTGCCACGTGTCCTTAGCTTTTTCTTCTTTCCCTAACCTCATGCCATGTGGCACCTTGTGCCATATCCTAATTTTCCCTATCTGTATAATACTGATAGTGGAAAGAGGTTTAGAAAGGATCATGATGAATATCAGAAGAAATACTAGAGGTTAAATGAGTCTTGAAGGAAGAGAAGGACCTAAACAAAAATTAGAAAAGTTTAAAGGCTCAAAGTTAAAGTAGAAACAAAATTTGGGCCAAAAGTGGTAATTTTCAAAAGTTTAGGGACCTAAATGTAAATATGCAAAAAGTTAGGGACAAATGTAATTAAGAGAAAAGTTAAAGGGCAAAATTGTAATTATAGAAATTTCAGCCCGAAAAGGGTTAGAACTGCCCAAAAGTTTTTTAGTCCCACATTCTATCAGTAAATAGAGAAAGATATGCTGGTCAATCTATCATGATACAGCAGAAAATTATCTGATAGTCTAAAAGTTATCTAAAATTTTATCAGATTTCATGGACATCAGATATAAGTGGAGGAATTATAGGAAAGTGTGCCATACAGTGACAGATGTTATGAATCTAACAGAACCCTGGAAGAAGTCCTGTATAAAAAGTTATTCCCATAATAGTGAATTTTGACGGGAGTTTGATAACACCCATGATCCAATAATAGAACTTATCGGTATGTGAGCCTGGATAGAATGAGATCATATGAACTCATATATAGGCCTATGATGATGCCAAGGAGGGCCCAAAACCCAGGGTACCAGTTCATCTGTAGAAGGGGCCAGTGTCCAGAAAAGGTGCAAAATTATGAAAATACCCCTGGATGCCCAGATTGTCCTAGAGATGGATGGAGGGCATTTTGGTCATCTGGGATAGGCTAAAAACATGGCACATGGAATAAATATGATTAGTTGAGTCAGTATATGCCCTGAGGCAGTACAACGAGGGGTGAAATGACAATTATGCCCTTAGGATTAATATAGTGCAAGAAAGGACACCAAGGGTATTTTGGTTATTTCTCAAGGGATAGATGGAAGATAAATACTTAGTCTAATATTGTCAATGGTATGAGAAGCCTAGAAATTGATTTCTAGTACAGAATACATATCCTGGTATATTATACAAAATTAGGAACAAAACACAGTCCGGTTGTTGTGAAACTGCTCTGATCGGTACCGGATTGGACTGGAATTTTTCTAGAAGCTTCCTATCATGATAATTTTGCCACATAACCCCTTTGAGGTGTACCTTGATCTACCCTTTATGATGTCATGATGATGTCATAATTACCTTTTTAGAAAAAGTTAAATCCAAGATTAAATGTGGGCCTTTAGATCAAATAGTAACCAAATCAATCTTGGCCATTGATTTTCCATGAAATTTTCTATAAATATCCCCTCAATTATGGTTCAAAACTGTAAGCTCATGGACCCTTGCTCTTGCAAAATTGAAACTCAAGCCAAGATAAAGAAGATTCAAGGTACCAAAGTTCAAGCAAGCTAGAGATTAAAGGCAAGCAATCTCTCCTAGCTTATTTTCCTTCGATTTGGGAGCTTGAACTTAGGGTTTTCATGGGGGAAAATTTGAGTTTTTCTAAGAGGAGGTGCTTCCCTAAAACCTTAGATGAAAGGGGAAAGAAGAAATTAAAGTTAGAAACATATGATTGAAGCTTAAACTGAAAGGAATTGGAAGACACGCAGCGGAAATTAATTTAAAATTTTTTCCATTCCTTGCCAGGATCTACCGTATGTGTTTAAGTCAAGTGGAAAGAAGCATTACCCTCAGTGTTCCTCAGCTACTTCCATAGCTTCTGATCCCGGCGTTCACAGCTTCTCTCCGTGGCTCATGCTCCCTTTCTGATCGCAAGAAATCGACGACTCAGGTCGGCTTCCTCTACTGGTATCCACATGAACAACGTTCTAACCACGAACGACGTGCTAGCGTCTCTTGTCCCTCCAGGGCTTTCTCAAGAATTCATCCTCTCTATCTCTATTTTGGCAGTTTCTTATCTGCAAACCTTTTGCAGATTCCCCTTCGGCCTCTCTGTGTTCTATGTGTATATCTAAAATGCAGCTCCTAAAATCAGATATATAGGATGCTATGCGTTTTTTCTCTCTCTACCGAATTGGATTTTTTTTTGGAGTTAATCTTATATTAATTCCAAAATTAATACAATATCATATATTGTATAATTTTATAAGAAACTAATTAAATAAATAATATTAAATCTGTCCCACAGATTTAATTACCTATTTATTTAACTTTAAATAAAGATGAGACTGAACTATATTTGATTTATTCTCATAAATCAAATTTGAGATATCATATCAATTTGAATTTCAAATTCAAACGTGATAGGGATTTAATTTATCCTTATAAATTAAATCTTATAAATATCTCTTATATGAGATATCCTATCAATTTTAATTTCAAATTCAAATGTGATAGGGATTTAATTTATCCTTATAAATTAAATCTTATAAATATCTCTTATATGAGATATCCTATCAATTTGAATTTCAAATTCAAACGTGATAGAGATTTAATTTATCCTTATAAATTAAATCTCATATATCTCATATATATAATATATATATATATGAATATAAATATAAATAAATATATACATCCACCCTGGACCATTCATTGAATCTGGACATGTCTTAGATTCAATGAATCTGGATATCATAGCTCATGTTGGGCTATTTTGTGTGCGACCCTGTAGTAGGGGTGTGCATGGGCAGGGCTGGGCAGGGCAGCCCCCTACTCGGTGCCCTGCCCAAAAAATGCATGGGCTACATTTTGCAGCCCGACCCTGCCCGGTAAAAGCCCGAATAATTTTGGACAGGGCATGAGCGGGCTGGGCATTCCCAAATTCTGATGTCATGCTCATATTGTGAAAAAAAATTGTAATTATGAATTTCTAAAATAATACCATATTCATGTGTCTTTAAGAGTTAAATAATATCTATAATTCACTAAGAATAAGAGAACAAAGATAATTAAAATCTTGAGATCCATTGCATATAAAAAATAAGCGTTGAAATCTAAGTAGTTTGTAATTATAACTTTGTATCAATCTCCCTAATATTGACAAAGATAAAGCATCTAAAAAAATAAAATAAATAATTATAATTTGTAATGTAATCATATGATAATTAACAAAGTTTAAAAATAATTAGTATAGTTATAAATATTAAAAGATACAATTTACCTAGTTATATTTCTAAAATTACCTTATAGTCACCAGTAACTATCATATTCTCCCTTTTAAGATAGAGAAAAAATAAAAATAAATAAAAGAAGGGGTGCTCATGGGCAGGGCAGGGCAGCACCTATGCCCAGTGCCCAGCCCGAAAAATGCATGGGCTGTATTTTGTAGCCCGATGCCTGGCCCTACCCGGTAAAAATCAGGTTGGGCAGGGCATTTTTCTTACGGGCTGGGCAGGGCATAGCGGGCCATGGGCATTGTGCACAGCCCTACCCTGTAGGCCCATATGAAGTTGGCAGTGGGCCATTTGCTATACTGGCCCACAAGTCGCAAGCGGTCTCTAGCAAGACATAACGACTACCCAAATCATATGAGGATCGTTAAACGATGTAACCTTTTATACAACCATATCATGTCCCTTCTGTCATGCGATATTTTGGTCATGGTTGAGGCATGCATAATGTCATCCTTATATTCCTGACCGTTACTTTCTCGATCCCTGAGTAGTCTGACTATAGAAATAGAACTACCTTTCCATTACAGTATGGCCATACATTTCTTATACTCACTCATCGAGGGGCCTAGTAATATCTCTCTACGAATGTGAGGGACAAATTCCATCTTGACCATTCACATTCCTCCGCATGAAAAACCACTAAGCCCGAACATAGTCTTTATGATCATTCGGTCAAAAGTGACTTTTGACTAGATCAAAGCTAAGCATTTGTCATGTAGGAATCCATGATGATCTCAGGTCAAAGGGCATATTGACATGGTTTGTATATGAGAGAAGCTTATGATGTTACCCATGCAGTTCTCTCATAACGGGTCGGTCCAACACCTTGTACTCTTACATGTGCCTATGACTTTGATTTATATCTCTATACATCTTCAAAGTCATACTGGTCTTATTTCATCTCAGCTCCCGTATAGATGACCGACCAGGGACATTTAGGATAAGATCATGAATTATCCAAGGACAGTCATCACAGTAAACATGCAAATAATATGATAACACAATTAATAAATTCATAAATCAATAATGTTCATAAGACAATGATTGGCCCCTAGGGCACGATTTCTAACAACCTCCCACTTGCACTAGGTACAATCATTAATTTGACTAATTCCCATTGACCTAACATGACGCTCATGCTTTTCCTGCACGAGCGGCTTTGTCAGAGGATCAGCAACATTATCTTCTCCTGCTACTTTGCATATTTTTATATCACCTCTATCGTTGATTTCTCTGATAAGATGAAATCGCCTGAGTATATGCTTGGTCCTTTGATGTGACCTAGGCTCTTTGGCCTGTGCAATGGCACCGCTATTGTCATAGAGCAAAGTTATTGGATCTGAGATGGTAGGTATCACCCCTAGTTCCGTGATGAACTTCCTGATCCAAACCGCTTCCTTAGCTGCATCAGATGCTGCTATATACTCAGCTTCCATTACAGAATCTGCTATAGTGCCCTACTTAGAGCTCTTCCAGCTTACTGCTCCATTATTGAGGAGGAATATATATCCAGACTGCGATTTTTGGTCATCCTGGTTAGTTTGGAAACTCGCATCTGTGTAACCAGTTACACAGAGTTCATCATCCAATCCACCATAGACCAAAAATAAGTCTTTAGTCCTTCTTAAGTACTTAAGGATACTCTTGACAGCAGTCCAATGGCCCTCATCAGGGTCCTGTTGATATCTTCTAGTCATACTTAAGGCAAACGAGACATCCGGTCGAGTACATAACATGGCGTACATGATAGATCCTATGGCAGAGGCATATGGAACTTTCCTCATGCGACCTCGCTTATCATATGTACTAGGACACAGATCTTTGCTGAGGTGAATACCATGAGACATGGGTATGAAACCCCTCTTTGATTCGTGCATACTGAACCTATGCAGTATTTTGTCTATGTATGTACTCTGACTGAGTCCTAGAAGTATTTTAGATCTATCTCTGTAGATCCTGATTCCTAGGACGTAGGTGGCTTCACCCAAGTCTTTCATCCAGAAAGACTTTCCTAACCAAGACTTGACAATCTGCAAGGTAGGAATGTCATTCCCAATAAGTAGGATGTCATCGACATAGAGTACCAAAAACACAACTGTGCTCCCACTAACCTTCTTGTACACACAAGGTTCATCAATGTTTTGAAGAAATCTAAAATCTTTGACTACTTCATCAAAATGATGATTCCAACTCCGAGAGGCTTGCTTCAGTCCATAAATGGACCTTTGAAGGTTGCAAACTTTACCAGAGTCCTCAGCACGCACAAACCCTTCAAGTTGTGTCATGTACACATCCTCAAGGAGCTTTCCATTCAGGAAGGTTGTCTTGACATCCATCTGCCATATTTCATAGTCAAAATATGCTACTATGGCAAAGAGGATTCTGATTGATTTGGCCATTGCAACTGGGGAAAAGGTCTCATCATAGTCCACACCATGAGTTTGAGTAAATCCTTTTGCAACCAGTCGTGCCTTGAAGACATTTATATTGCCATCCATGTCAGTTTCTCCTTAAAAACCCACTTGTACCCGACAGTTTTTACACCTTTAGGCGGGTTGACTAAGGTCCAAACCTTATTGTCGTACATGGAATGCATCTCAAACTTCATGGCATTAAGCCATTTTTTACAGTTTGGCCCCACTATAGCTTCTCGATAGGTAGTCAGCTCATTATGCTCAATGAGCAACACATCACGACTATCATAAATCAGAAATCCATATCTCTGAGGCTGAAGTCGTGTCCTATTAGATTTCCGTGGACCTTGCGTGACTTGAGGAGTTTCAACAACTTGTTGTGAGTCTTCTTTGTTTTCCATCTGCAGTTCTGTGGTGTCTTGTGGCTCTCAAACTTCTTCGAGGTGTACCTTACTCCGACTGATTCTTTTAGAGATAAATTCTCATTCGAGAAATATACCATTTCTGACAACAAACACTTTGTTATCAGCAGGGTTGTAGACGTAATATCCCTTAGTTTCCTTAAGATATCCCATAAAAAGGCACCTTGAGGATTTGGGCTCTAATTTGTCTGAGGCTTGTTGCTTAACATAGACCTCGCATCCCCAAATCTTGAGAAAAGGCAAACTAGGCGTCCTCCCAGTCCATATCTCATACGGAGTCTTTTTAATTGCCTTAGATGGAACACGATTGAGTGTGAACGCAGCTATCTCTAGGGCATGGCCCCAAAAGGAGGGCAGAAGATCTGTTCGACTCATCATGGATTGAACCATATCTAATAGTGTTCGATTCCTCCGTTCAGAAATGCCATTCCATTATGGTGTCCCTAGAGGAGTCAATTGTGAGACTATCCCACAACTCCTAAGATGATCTATGAACTCTTGGCTCAAATATTCACCACCCCGATCAGATCAAAGGGCTTTAATTGTTTTGCCAAGCTGGTTTTGTACTTCATTTTAAAATATTTTGCACTTTTCAAAAGACTCAGATTTATGTTTCATCAAATAGATATACCTATATCTGCTGACATCATCTATAAATGTTATGAAGTACGAATAACTTCCTATGGCATTTGTGTTCATCGATCCATACACATCTGTATGTATGAGGCCCAATAAATCAGTGGCCCTCTCACTATGCCTAGTGAAAGGTAACTTTGTCATCTTTCCTAACAAGCAAGACTCGCAAGTGTCATATGATTCAAAATCAAATGAGTTTAGAAATCTATCTTGATGGAGTTTAGAAATGCGTTTATCATTTATGTGGCCCATATAACAGTGCCAGAGGTATGTGGGATTCAAATCATTTTGTTTGAACCTTTTGGCGAATATGTTATAGATATTTCCATGATTGGGTTGTTCCAAATTTAATATGTAATGATCAACATGCAAATCACCATGAGCATAGAAAACATCATTACGATAAATAGAACATCTACTATTCCCAGCAATAGAAATTAAACCTTCCTTATCGAAATAAGAAAGTGAAACAATGTTACTACTTAAAGAAGGAACATAATAGATTTTGTTCAAAGCTAACAACAGCCCAGTGGGCAGAACTAATTTATAAGTACCTACAGCTAACGCAGCAACCCTTTCTCTGTTTCCAACTCGTAGGTCAACCTCGCCCTTTTTCAGCTTCCTACTGTCCTTTAGTCCCTGAACATTTGTACAAATGTGAGAACCACATGCAGTATCTAATACCCATGAAGTGGAAGTAAAAAGATGAATGTCTATAACATAAATACCTGAAGCGATAGCCCCGCTATCCTTCTTGTTCTTTTTTAGATCTTCGAGGTAGAGTTTGCAATTCCTATTCCAATGACCAGGTTCGTTGCACAAGAAGCAGACTCCTTCCTTCGTAGGGTTTTCTTTCTTTGGTGCAGGCTTGGTTTCGGGCTTGCCTGACTCTTTGGTCTTACCTGATGAGCCATGACCCTTCCCCTTGCCTTTGCCTTTCTTTTTTATACCCTTTCCTTTCTGAACCATCAAAACACTACTGGGCTTCTTCTTAAGACTCAGCTCAGCAGTTTTAAGCATCCCATGCAGTTTAGAAATAGATTTCTCCATGTTGTTCATGTTGTATTTCATGACAAACTGGTCATAACTTTCCGGGAGTGAGTTCAAGACCAAATCCGTAGCTAACTCATGGCTCATGGGAAATCCAAGCCTCTCAAGGTGATCAATGTACCCTTTCATCTTTAAGACATGAGTACTGACTGATGTACCTTCAGCCATCTTGCAGGAATATAAGGCCTTAGTGGTCTCATACATCTCTTGCCTTGCCTGTTGCTGGAATATTTCCTTGAGATACACAATCATCTCATAAGCCTCCATGTGTTCCAAAATATATCATGATGTTAGGAGTTTATTTTGGTGGCTTGATTTGAAGAAAGATGTTGTAGCTTATGTGTCCAAGTGCTTGACATGTCAGAAGGTGAAAATTATGCACCAAAAGCTAGCAGGGAAATTGCAACCACTAGAGATACCCGAGTAGAAATGGGACAGTATTGCCATGGATTTTGTTGTTGGACTACCCTTGACTCCTATTAAGCATGATGCTATATTGGTAATAATTGACCGATTAACAAAGTTGGCTAATTTCCTGGCAATCAACAAGAGAGATTATCTTGAGAAGCTGGCAAAATTGTATATAAAGGAGATTGTTAGACTACATGGTATCCCTGGTAATATTATATCTGATAGAGATCCTCGATTTAGGTCAAATTTTTGGTGGGCTTTACATAAAGAAATGGACACTACTCTCATATTTAGTACAGCTTATCATCCTCAGACAGATGGTCAATCTGAGAGAATTATCCAAACCCTAGAGGATATGTTAAGAGCATGTGTCTTAGATTTTAAAGGGAGTTGGGATGTCCATCTGCCATTAATAGAGTTTGCCTATAATAACAACTATTAGGCTAGTATTCAGATGGTTCCATTTGAAATACTTTATGGATGAAAATATAGATCTCTCTTGTGCTGGGTAGAGTTAATCAAAAGGAGAATATTTGGTCCTGATATAGTAGACCAGACAGCAGCACAGATAGATAAGATCAAAAAAAGATTGCTAACAACTCAAAGCCTATATAAGAGTTATGCTGATGTTAGAAGGAAGTTGTTAGAGTTTGAAGAAGGAGAGCATGTATTCCTTAAGTTGACTCTAACGAGAGGAGTCGAATAATCAATCAAAGTAAAGAAGCTACATCCTAGATATATTGGACCATTCTAGATCCTCACAAGAGTAGGATGAGTGGCTTATAGATTAGCTCTTCCTCTAAATCTCAGAACGATCCATAATATTTTCTATGTTTCCTAGTTAAAGAAATATGTACCAGATCCATCACATGTGATTAAGCAGGACGATGTTGCACTGTGAGATGACCTGACTTATGAAGTTGGACCAGTACAAATTGTAGATAGAAAGGTCAAGCAGTTGCAAGATAAGCAGATCCCTCTATTTAAGGTGGTCTGGAAAGGATTAATATAGAATGAAGCTACATGGGAAGCAGAGGAAAGGATGAAAGAATTGTATCCTAAATTATTTTCTTAATGTATATGTAACATAAATTTCAAGAACGAAATTTATTTTAAGGGGGAGAGAAATGTCATACCCTCAATTTTCTTACCCAATGTAACTATACAATTTATCTGTACTAGATATGAGATTCTTGGAATAAACTGTATTAGATTGAGAAAGGAAAGAGAGGAATTATTTACTAAGGAAAATATAGGGACCTAAACATAAAGTATAAAAGGTTAAAGGCCAAAAGTGAAGGTAGAAATAAATATTGGGCCAAAAGTGGTAATTTCCAAGAGTTAAGGGACTTAAATGTAATTAAGTAAAAAGTTAAAGGGCAAAATTGTAATTATTAAAAGTTTAGCCCGAAGAGGTTTAGAACTGTGTGGAAGTATTCCAGTCCTATATTTCATCAGTAAATAGAGGAAGTTATGCTGGTTAATCTAGCATAATACATAAAATTTATTAGGGCTTAAAACAACATATATTTATCTGATAGTCTAAAATTTTATCAGATTTCATAGACTTCAGATATAGGTGGGAAAGTTACAGGAAAGTGTACCCAATAAGGTCAGATGTTATGGATTTGACAGAACCCTATAAGGAGTTATGTATAAAAGGTTATCTCCATATTCGTAAATTTTGATGGGAGTTTGAAAACACCCATGATCCGATTATGAAACTTATCAGTATGTAAGCTTGGATAGAATGAGATTAGATGAACTCATAAATGGGCCAATGATGATGCCAAGGAGGACCCAAAACCCATGATACTAGTTTATCAGCAGAAGGGGCCAGTATCCAGAAAAAGTACGAAATTATGAAAATGCCCCTGGATGCCCAAATTGTACCAGTGATGTATGGAGGGTATTTTGGGTCATCTAGAATAGGATAAAAACATGGGATATAGTATAAATGTGATTAGTTAGGGTCAGTATACACCCTGAGGCAGTACAAAGAGGGGTAAAATGACAATTATACCCTTAGGGTGAATAGAGTGCAAGGAATGACACCAATAGTATTTTGGTCATTTCCCAAAGGATGGATGGCAGATAAATACTCAGTATAACAATTTTAATGGTATGAGAAGCTTAGACATTGATTTCTAGGACAGAATACATATCCTGGTATATTATAAAACTTAGGAACAAAAAACAGTCTAGTTTTTAGGGAATCGGATTGAGCCGGTACCGGATTGGACTAGAATTTTTCTAGAGGCTTCCTCCTCATGAGAATTGCACCACATACCACCATGAGATGTCCCTTTATTTGTCCCTTGCGATGTCATGGATGATGTAATAATTCTTCTTTTTGAAAAAATTAAATCCAAGATTAAATATGAGCCCTTAGATCAAATAGTGCACAAATCAATCTTGGCCATTCATTTCCACCCAAGTTCATCTATAAATACCCCCTATTCAGATCATTTTGGCATGCATGGTGAACCATAGGGAAACTCTTGCAAAAATTGCATTCAACCAAGAAAGAAGCATACAAAGTGGAGCAACAATCAAGGTAATTATCTCCCTTGATCTTGAGCTTTGTTCTACCAAGCTAGCTCATGGTTTTAAGGAGTTTTTATGCTATATTTCCCTTATGGTTGCTACTGGAAGTGCTGCCCATATATGGTTAAAATATGAGTTTTATGTTATGGATAGTTTAGACAAGTTTAAACAAGTTAGAATCAAGTAGTATAAGTTTGGGAATTCAAGTATGTTTGGATTTAGGGTTTTGTGTTCTTGCTGGTACTGTAAGTGGTACTATTCATATGATGGAATTTCATGATTTTAATTCTTCCAATGAGTTTAAAATGGAAAATTGTGGGGGGATAAAGTAGGAGAACAAGTATTGGAAGCATTGGAATCAAAATGTGAATTTTTGGAAAACCAGAAGGTTGCTTCGGTTTGGTACTGTAGCATGTGGTATGATTAAATTTTGGAAATTTTAGTTTCATATTTAGATTCTACATGCAAAATTATGTGGAAATGAACTATGAGAATTTATTTTGGAAAGATGGAAGTATGAAACATAAAAGGGAGAAAGAAAGCAAGTTAGTGGAAACCTAGTCTTGGATTTGGTTTAAAGTTGAGTTGTAACTTGATATTGCTTTGTAATGGCTAGGTTTTGGCATTTGTGAAGGAAGGAAAGCACCTCAAGAAGACCTTGACAAGGATATCTAAGAGGTAGCAAGAATACCTAACTATAGTTCATATTTGTTTAATTGTTTGCTTGCTTGTTGATTATCGTGTTTAGTTGAGCATAAGAATGTGTCATCATGTTGATGATGAAGTATGAATGTTTGCAACTCCTTGAAAGTTATGTCATGACAATATGCATGTTACAGTTTGCTTATGTTCCATTATGAAGTAGCTCCTATCTCATGATAACATGTTAAGCATTCAATTATTCATGCATGATATTATGGTTTGTGTAACTTGCTATTGGTATTTCCATGAAATCTCATTCCTTCCATATGCATAACTATATTATAGTTGCTGGGACTTCACAAGGAAAAGGGTAAACATAGATGGATGAGTTTGTATAATAAATTACATTACTTACATGGCACTATGGGATGATATGCTAGTATGCATGGTGTATGATTTTGTAACTATATTCTAAGGCTGAGGCTTGGTGACAATGGTTATAATGCCTAAAGCAACGATTTTTAGTCTAAACCTTGGCATGATTATAGTTAAGATACAGAGCTTTAAATGGATCCTCAATTGGTCAAGTATTCGAATTGTTATGATTTTTCTAAATTGGAACTAAGATCTGGAATTAAGATAAAGTAAGTGATTAGAGGCAGCGACGTTCACGCGTTGATTTCATATAGCAAATGAACGAATTCTTTTATGAAATTTTGTGAACTTAAAGAGGACATCTAAAGATTTAAATCCATAGGTAACACTGTTCATTTGGATAAGTAACCAAAGAGAAATGAATTTTTGGAAGTTAAGGCAAAGAAACTGGAACTTTTAGTTTTTAGCAAATAAATAGTGATTTTCGATGAATAAACTGATTTCATTGAGATAATGGAACCTCAATTTGATATTTTTCCTTAAAATATTAATGAAAGATCTTTCATTAGAAATTGGAACCAACTATTTCAATTTTTTTACATTTAATTATGAATTTTCAAAGTTGGGTACATGTTCTGGAATTACCAAATGAATAGTAAAAGTGAACAATACCTGAAAGTAATTCTTTTGAAAATGAATGTTTTCAAAGCAAATGATCATGTAATTGGTTCCAATAACTTCTAGTAAGGTATAATTGAGGTTAAAAGTAAGGATGTGATAACTGACATTTACTAAGCTTAGCATAGGGTCATTTTTCTTTAAGAGTACTAAGAACAATTCTCAAATGCTCCTTATGCTCTTCTGCAGATTTGGAGTATACTAGGATATCATCAATGAAGACCATAACAAACTGATCTAGATAAGGCCTAAAGATTCTGTTCATATAATCCATCAAAATTAGTAATTCTGCTTTGATTCTGAGTTGGTGAGAACCTGATCTCAGATCAACCTTGGAGAATAAACTTGCTCCCACCAATTGGTCCAGTAAATCATCAATCTAGGGAAGAGGGTACTTATTATTAACTGTAATCTTATTTAATTCCCGATAGTCAATGCATAGTCTGAGACTACCATCCTTCTTCTTAACAAATAACACTGGAGCACCCCACGGATAAACACTGGGTCAGATGAAACCCTTCTCTGAAAGTTCCTCGATCTGCTTCTTTAGCTCAATCATCTCGTTGGGAGCCATACGATATGAGACTTTGGATACTGGTCCAGCTCCAGGTACAATAGCAATTGCAAATTCTACTTCTCGTTCTGGAGGTAATCCTTGAATCTCCTTTGGAAAGACTTCAGGAAATTCTTTAACTACTGGAATTATTTCAATTCCTTCTTTTACTTCTGTTTGAACAGAAAAGAAGACCATATATCCTTGACATCCTTTTCATAAATATTTATCTGCCTGAGCCTCTGTTACAGAATTCAGTTTCACTTATGGATATTCAGTTTCACTTCTGGATTCACATTTGTGGCTTATAAACAAAGAACTAGAATTTTGTTCTTACAATCCAACATCATATTATTGGCAGACAACCAATTCAATCAAATTATGACATCAATCTCGTGAAAGGGAATACATATTAGGTCTAGAGTAGTGCAGCAATACTCATATCGAATGACACTATTTAGACAAACAACTAATGTAACTACTTTAGCATTCATAGGGGTTGTCACACATATGGCATAATGCAACTTGCTTATCATAAGTCCTAACTGTTTAGCACATTCATAAGAAGCAAAGGAATGACTTGCACCTGAATCAAACATAGCAATCACAGAGTGATTATTAAGATAAATGTTACCTTGTATCATCTCAGGTGATCTTTGAGCATCTTCCCTTGTCAATGCAAATACTCACCCTTAAATGCGTGGCCTTTGTTCACTCACTGCCTGGGGACAATTCCTGGAGAAATGTCCAGGTTTTTTGCATGTGTAACAGACGTTCTGCCCCATCAAGCACGGTTTATCACTTTGGCTTTTCCCACTCTTGTCACATATTTTGAATCTCGGGTCCCTATTATTTGTGTTGCACCTAAAGTTTCCTCTAGCAGGCCTTTTATTTTGCCACTGTCGTTTTGTTTTTTCTGGAGTAGCCACTGCCACTGGCCACATTTCTATTCTGACCAGTTCTTTCAGGAACAATATTCTCCCTACTAACTGGTTTCATTAGCATTCGATGATTTAGGTTGTTCTCAATTATTCTGCAGGACTCCACTACTTTATTGAACTAGATATATTGCTGGGGAGTCATCTTATCTTTCAAAGCAACATTCAGTCCCCTTATCATTCTCTCTATCATCCAACGCTCATCATCCACTTGTCGCAGATAAGTGGAGTATTGGGAAAGACGAATGAATTTAGCCAGGAACTCATCGAAAGATTCTTTCTCTCCTTGTCTCAGTACAAGGAATTCCGCTTCTCTCTCATCCCGTACCAACTGAGGGAAATACTTCTCATAAAATTGCTAAAGAAACACTTCCCATGTGATAGGAATGCAAAACTCTAACATTAGAGCTCAAGAATGTAAAACTCTACATTAGAGCTAGATTGCTCAAGAATTGCATAATGCCTGGCTAACATATTGCAGGACTACATTCCTGCCCATGAATGCAAAACTCTAACATTGGAGCTCAAGAATTTCTTCTCTTAATATGCATAGCTCTAACGCTCAGAGCTTGCATAGCTCTAACACTTAGAGCTTGCACTGCTCTAACATTCAGAGCTTTAGCATATTCTATAAATATAACATAATGCCTAGCATTTCATGCAAGGAGTGAAAGCTCTCACTTGCTCCTTCATCTGTAACTTATCATTTAAACATCTTATCCCTTTCAAAAATAGAGTCTCTCAATCTGTTTACAAGGCTAGCTATAAAACCACTTCATATCGTACTTCTCAATACATATTTCTCATAACATATCTCATTACGTACTCTTCATAGCATTTCTCATTTCGTATCTTTCATGCCATAACATGGCATATCTGGCCAAATTTGGTTATATCATAGTCTGTCTTTCAAATCCATTTTATTTGGACTTGACATAAGGGTTATAGTCTCTTACTGTTCATAACCCTTTCTAGATTTTCTTAGCTCTTTCTATCATTTTACATAGCTTTGTGCATATATGCCAATTTCTATGGCATTTCTACTTTTTTCTATCACTTCCCAGGGGGTCACCCATCATTGGACTACCCTTGCCTGAGCACACTTAATTGAAATATGTAGATAAAAAACTGAAGCACTGGTTCTAACAGGCTCCAACTCTAGTACTTTACTATCTTAGACATATCTTATACTATCTCTCTTGGGTCTATCTGGCCTTCTAGTCTCTTTATTCTCATCTAGATGATCTATTTGTCTCTTATTCTTAGTCTCTATAATCTCATCGTAAGGATCTCTTTATTCTCATTTAACCTATTTTCATATCTTACGAAATATTCTCATAAATTTTTGTTACTCAAGATCAACAACTTTAACTTTGATCCATTAGTTCCTGTTACGTGTAAGAAGATTATGAGTTCAGTCCCTGATAATAAGGCTATATGGAACTAACATCATAGGTACTCTCTTTATTATGAGCTAACCGACTTGTGAAGCTTCTATACTTTAACTTTATCCTTGGTATTCATCCTTCCAAATAAATACTGTACTTATGGCTCAATACTTTCTTTCTCTAGGCTAGGTCTACTGCAACCCTCGGGATCTACTACGATCAATCGTAAGCCTCTTTAGGATCTAACTAGAATTCTATTCTCTAGGAGCCATACTAGGATCTAACTACAATCCTATGGAATCTTCTGTGATTCTGTTGTATTGTATTCTCATCCCTGGAAGATCTAAACTAACGAACAAAATTACAAGGTTAGTCACTTTCACATAGTTGTTAACTTAATAGATAATTCCCCAAAAATGATCATAGAGGCCAATATTATCTATCAGGACTTTACTCATTTCCTTTATCACTCAGGAATTTCTCATATCATTCTCATCTTTTATAACTTTACTATATCCATTACTGCAGAGAGCTACACAGGCTCTACCATGCATATATCTATCATCATCTATTCATCTCATCAAAGGAACCTTACTCTATCTGAGTTATATTGTCCCATCTCTTGATTTTATTTTAAAAGCAATCTTACTCTATCGCAAGAGCAATCTAGCTCTATTGCAAAAACATTAACTCAATATTAAAAATTGCTCTTTCTTAGAGCCGCATCATCTTTCATAATTGCATCTTATTTCCTTTCATATTCATAGCACATCATTCATATATCTTATCCCTACTGAAGAGATATGTTTTGAGCACTATGATGATTTGTCTATAGATTCACTATTAGCCTTCATCCTTAATCTCATTCCCTATCTAATTGACTATCATTATCTGATCATAAATTCTCATTCTATTATTTGCCTTTAATTGGCTAACTATCTCAATCATCACTTCTCTATTGCTTTATCCTTACCAAGTTGAGTTATTTAATTGCATGTCATATGGCATGGGAGCAACATAACTTTCTCATCTTGTATACTCTACCCTGTATGTACTACGGGAGGGGAGTATTCATTTATCATAGCATACTCTATCATGCATAATATGCAAGGAGATGCAACCATTTAAGAATTCTTTAACATGCGTGTCACCATATGACAACTGCAAGGAGATGCAACCATTTAAGAATTCTTTAACATGCGTGTCACCATATGACAACTGCAAGGAGACGCAACTTTTCATCATAACTTATGGCAACATAAGCCATATCATTATTACATAATTTGCTCAACCATCACTCATATTCATATTGCAATTAAATAATTAACTAGGTAAACTTTAAATCGTTCTATCCCTTTATCACCTTAATCACTAGGTCCTGATCATTTATCCAGGAACCTGAGTCATTTACTTGTTTCACTTAGGTTGCCACATTACCCTCTTACTAGGATATAGACTCAACCCTTCTTTACTCTTTCTTATATAGGGAATAGGGGAGTCACTTTATCTTTGAAGTTGTGGCTACCTTACTAGGCTATATTCATTCTTATTATAACATCTCTCATCACCTGTAAGACTTTTGTGTCCTTAACCTGAAGGACTTATGTGTCCTCTGCCTCACCAAATCTATAACTGAGTTAGCTATTTTCTTTCAACTAACTGAGAAAGGGTCTAGCTTATATCTTTATGCCATTTGAACTTTTAAGTTTTCCTTTATCCTCCTGGATTATTAACAGGCAAAAAAGTATCTCTTATTAAGCCTCAAGGTTCATATAGATAAACTCGGCTAATTATTCATCAAAGGGTTTCTCCTTCCCTTGCTTTTACCCTTAACCTTATGCTCATCTTTATTTAATTGAGAGGAAGGTTTCTCATAGACTATTTGAGAAAAACTCCTCAGGTGAGCAGATCACTCTCTATCTCGTATGGAGTAACTTCTATATATCTCTGTATCTCTATTATCTCTTAACTCTTTCTATCTGTCAGTCTCAGTCTGCTCTTGACTGGACTATGACTCCTTTTTGGTCTATCTTTAGATCCTGACTAATTTAGGTCATATGAATCTCATTCATCATCTAGCATTATTACTTATTCTCTAGGTAAAGCACTAGGTTACTGTCTCTTTGTGATGGGATTCCTCTATTATTGGAACATTATCTTTCTATCTATTAATCATCACGTGTTTAACCTTAAGCCATGTATTTGATCATTCTTAGGAAAGTCTCATTCTAACTTCTTATTATTCTGTTCAGTAGAGACTAGCTGCACCAAGTGTTTTGTAACGTAGATCAACTCCTGATGATCATACAAAGGATCTACTTATGAACCTCTTCTTAAACTGATATTTTGTATCTCAGTGCATCATACATTTTAACTTGCCTACACTCTATGCTAAACCTCTAACTGATAACGTTTAGTGAGATTAGCACCTTCATTCTTATCGTTAACTCTTTATGCAAGCTAGGCATAACCTGAGTGCTGGCTAGCCGCGACACATGTTCTCTGTAAACTTTTAGCTACATCCATCTCCACTTGCTCATCATAACTTGATAGATCTGTGCTCTTCAACTATGACTATAGGTCAACTTTTGTTGCAACCTATTATGTTTATACATTAGTCGCGTCTAGTGGCTTAGACTCATTGCGACCTGATAGCTCTGGAACTTCCTATCACGACCTAAGCTACTTCATATTATGACCTAACATCGCTTTCTCTAAATAGTCACGTCTAATGTTCTTGACTTTATTGAATTCGAGTCAATTAAAACTCATTCATATCTATACATCATAGTCACATTTAAATGGGGAACATATTCACATAAATGTTTAACCAACAATCATATTTCATGTTGCCATAACATTTGTACATACATCACATACATGTCAATTACATATTTGGGGTACATTATAACTACTATACATATGAGTAATTACTTTACTTTACACTTTACATGTTTACATTACCCCTCATCTATTTCTACATTGCTTTCTAAGAAATCATAGACTGAACATACTTTTAGATACATAAATACCACCCCTGTATATCAGTTAGCGGATCATTCGCCAAATACTCACTTCACTCTATATGCCATGTAGGGGATATGGTAGTACCTGACTTACTACCATCTTATGCCAATCCTCTAAGGCATAAACTTGATTTAGGTTAATGCCCTCTACTGTATATCTATTTATCATCCTTGCTACAACATTGAGGAACTGCAAGTCAACTAACTGCTCTTGATTTCTAGTTCTGTCCATCCCTTGACCTAGACTGAGTAATTCACTTTCCATAGCTTTCTTGAGACTAATATAATCAGCATTATGTGTTTTTAATAAAGAAGGCTGGGGTTGACTAGGACCAGGAACATCACACTGATTCTTCTCCAAAAAGTCATATATTCTTGGACTTTGGGAATGGACAGGAACTGTCATGAACTCTGACTGGATATCTGAATTAGGGGACTGTGCTATATTACTCATAACAACTCTGTCCTCAAACTCTGGTAGAGGAGGAATAATATATGGTCTACCCATAATCTAGTACCAGTACTCAGCTTCCTCAATCGTAATCTATCCTCTCATTAGAGGAATAGAACTTAAATCAGGGTTAGAGGGCACTCTAACAACCTCATACCGTGTATAGTCACTAGACTCAGCATCATCTGGTGCATACACGACTTTAGGCTAAATCTCTACATGACCTCCAGACTGCAGGTTTTAGTCTACAGAAATATCTATGGGACATTTTACTGTAGACTTTCCTAACCGATCCCCTATACTCTCATCTGAACTCTCTTCATTGTTTGAGGGATGATCAAAGTCTGGATGTACATTATCCTCGCATATCACTACTGGCCAGGGGTCTCCCTTATTAACTGAAGCCTCTGACTTAACCTTATGAAATTCCATATCTACTCCTACAATATTTGCTTAATTAAGCAATGCTAACTATCTCAATACATACTCTAACTTAACAAAGTACTTACTATTTAGAGTTAGGGTCTGGGAAATATCTTAAATCATTATAGAAACTTCTACTCTGATACCAAAATATAACATCCTTACTTTCATACGTCTTAGGGACCATTCAGTAGTATTTAGAACCACTTACAAGACCTTGGAAGTCCATTAGCCAAATCTAGAATTTTACTCTTTCTCGGGTTATTGTTCATACGGTATTCCAGATTACACAACGAAATTCAAAAAATCATAATGAATTCTAAAAAAACTGAAATGAAGTTGTTCAAAAAGATACATGAAGATAACATCTTTAAATTTAAGAGAAAAATAATTTCCAGACCAAATGACTCGTCAAAGATTACTGTTCATTTGGTCAAAAATTCTAGAAACAGATTCTTGTCCCTTACTTTGGAAAATTAGTTCTCTTTGTAAAGACATTGAAATAAGGAATTCTTGGTGTTAAAACGAATCTTGGAATGTCATCTAAATGTCTATAAAATTTCATACATTTATTCCATCATTTACTATTTTTCTTTACATCATGACCATCACTACTAGCATTGGTCATACAGCAACATTACACATTTAGATAACATATATACCATCCAATCCCTAGCTTTTCTTCATGATTCATCATCCTCTTTCATTATTCACAAACCTGTGGGATTGGGTTTACATGAAAAGGAATGAGATTTCTGGGGAAATCACAGTAGCAAACAGTACTAAACAATGCATACATTAATGTAAATACTTGTGCTTGCTTGTAAAAGTGTTAACATTGTGTAATGTGCATGCTTCCATGTAACATATGAAATACATTTGGCCAAAGTAATGATAGCAATGGAGCTTCATTCATAAGCACGTATGCAACACAATTCAACAAAGCCCTAGCACATTCAAGCATAACATACAAGTTTAGGATAAGTTTACTACCTCATATACTTGATTTCTTTCACTTTATCATGCTTCTTTCTTCTCACTTCTCTTGGATATGTGGCTGCCTCTTTTGGAGAATATGAATCAATCCCTAACATCACATAACCATTCATCCATCATCATCTAATTTCCTTGAGCATTAAACTCACTTTAACTAACATAACTTCCTCTTGAACATTAAGCTCACTTATTTTCCTTAGTCTTAACTAATGGACTTGGCCTTTAAATCAATTGATGTCTTAACTTTACCCTACACGATTTGATCTTTTGAATCCATCTATAAGCTTAGAATAATGAAATTCCAGCTCCTTCATGGCCTGCTGTACAAAACTGAACATATGCATACAATTCTCCCAAAAATTCTCATTTTGATTATGATGCTTCCCATATTTGTTTCTCCACTTTACCCCACACAACTTTTCATTTTAAAACCATTGGAAGCATCAAAATCATGAAATTACAATCACTGTTCATGCGAGTGAACAGTACCGTGAAGAATTTTAAAGATTACAATCTTGGAATTTCAATGATTTCAAGGTTCCAAACATTTCCAATCACACACAAAATCATCATATAAAGTCAATGGAAGCATTAAATCATTGAAATTCCTTTCCTTCACTCATGAACAGTGCATACCGAATAGGTTCAACTATGGAAAAGTGAAGAATATTAACTTGATTTAACAACCAATCACTTAACTAGCTTGTTTAAGCTTCAATCATATGTCTCTAACTTTAATTCCTTCTTTTCTCTTTCATCTAAGGTTTTTGGGCAGCACAACACCTTAGAGAAAATTCAACATTTCTCCCATAAAAACCCTAAGTTCAAGCTCCTAAATCAAAATAAAATAAGCTAGAAGAGATTGCTTACCTTAAATCTCTAGCTTCCTTGAACTTTGGTACCTTGAATCTTCTTTGTCTTGGCTTGATTTTCCATTTTGCAAGAGTTTCCCCTAGGTTCTATGGATCACTTTTTGGATGCAGATTTGAGGGGGTATTTATAGAAAATTTCATGGAAAATCAATGGCCAATATTACTTTGTGTACTATTTGATCTAAAGGCTCACATTTAATCTTGGATTTAACTTTTTAAAAAAAAAATAATTATAACATCATCCATGACATCACAAGGGACAACTCAAGGGACATGTGGTGAAATTCTCATGGTAGGAAGCCTATGGAAAAATTCTAGTCCAATCCAGTACCGATCGGAGCAGTTTCACGAAAAACCAGACTGTTTTATGTTCCTAATTTTTATAATATACCAAAATATGTATCCTATCCTAGAAATAAATGTATAGGCTTCTCATACCATTGAAATTGTTATACTGAGTATTTATCTACCATCCATCCCTTGGGAAATGACCAAAATACCATTGGTGTTCTTTCTTGCACTATATTGACCCTAAGGGTAAAATCGTCTTTTCACCCTTCTTTGTACTACCTCAAGGCCTATACTGGCTCTAAATAATCATATTTAGGCTATATACAATGTTTTTAGCCTATCCTAGATGACCAAAATATCCTCCATCCATCTCTTGTACAATCTGGGCATCTAGGGGTATTTTCATAATTTTGTATTTTTCTGGACACTAGCCCCTTCTACTAATAAACTGGTACCCTGGGTTTTGGGCCCTCCTTGGCGTCATCATGGGCCTATATATGAGGTCATCTGATCTCATTCTATCTAGGTTTATATACCAATAAGTTCCATTATCGGATCACGGATGTTATCAAATTCACGTCAAAATTCACTAATATGTGAATAGCTTTTTATATAGAACTTCTTCTGGGGTTCTGTCAGATCTAGGACATCTAACACTATTGGTCACACTTTCTTGTAATTCCCCCACTTATATATGAAGTTCATGAAATCTGATAAAATTTTAGATAACTTTCAGACTGACAGATAAATATCTGCTGTGTGGATTCCTAATAAAATTTATGTATCATGCTAGATTGACCAACGTATCTTCCTCTATTTACTGATGGAATATGGGACTGAAATACTTCTGGGCAGTTCAACCACTGAACTTTTCATAATTACAATTTTGCCCTTGAACTTTTTACTTAATTACATTTAAGTCCCTTAACTTTTGGAAATTACCACTTTTGGCCCAACTTTTGTTTCTACTTTAACTTTTGGCCTTTAAACTTTTTCAATTTTCGTTTAGGTCCCTTTCTTCCCTCAAGACTCATTAACCTCTATTATTTCTTCTAATCATTGTCATAATTCTTTCCAAACCTTTTTCCTCTATCAGTATTATACAGATAGGGAAAAATTAGGATATTACACTTCTTATTCTTACCATTTTGTTTTACTATTGTAATAAGAGAGGAATACTATAATTAGCATAATTTATATTTCATTCAAAACATAACATACAATAAGTTTAGCAACATTACATTTCATAACATAAATACATGTACAATATCATCACTGTTCATAAGTACACATATCACAGTAGCATTCATAGATACAACCATTACATTATACTTCATATTAGGATCCATTATGAGAAAGCATAAACACAAACTTCTAACTACATGCATACTTGGATTTCCAAGCTTATACCACTTGATTCTAGCTTGTTTAAGCTTATCTAAACTATCCGTAACATAAAACTCATATTCTTTTCACATGTGGACAACACTTCCAGCAGCAACCTCAATGGAAATATGGAACAAAAAACCCCTTAAAATCAAGATCTATCTTGCTAGAATAAAGCTCAAGAACAAGGGAGATAATTACCTTGCTTATTACTTCAAGTTGTGTGCTTCTTTCTTGGTTCAATGGAAATTTTGCAATAGTTTCCCTAAGGTTCCCAAAGTTGCTGAATGAGGTCTGAAATGAGGGGGTATTCATAGATAAATTTGTGTGAAAATGGATGGCCAAGATTGATTTGGTTACTATTTGATCTAATGATCTATAGTCATTCTTGAAACAAGCTTGCCCTAGAAGCCTTGCCTTTGACACCATGCATGACATCATTTAGGGGCATGTTTGGCTAGAAAAAGGTAATTATACTGATAGAAAAAATTCTAGTCCAGTCCGATACTGATCGGAGCAGTTTCATAAAAATCAGACTGTTTTATATTCCTAATTTTTATAATATTCCATAATATGTATTATATCCTGGAAACTAGTGTCTAGGTTACTCATACCATTGACTGTGTTAAACTGAGTATTTATCTGCCATCCTTCCCTTAGAAAATGACCAAAATACCCTTGGTGTCCTTTCTTGTGCTATATTAACCCTAAGGGTATAATTATTATTTTACCCCTCTTTGTACTTCCTTAGGGTATATACTAGCTCTAACTAATCATATTTATACTATATGGGACGTTTCTAGCCTATCTAAAATGACCAAAATGCCCTCCATCTATCACTAGTACTAGCTGGTCATCCAAGGGTATTTTTGTAATTTTGCACTTTTCCTACGCTTCTCTAGACTCTGGCCCACTGAACTATCTCACTACCTTATTGGGCCTTTGTATGAGCTCATTACCTTTTTGCCCAATTCTAAAGAAACCTCTCCCGACAATATTTATCGGGTACTTTATTCCATTGTAAATTCCCATAAGAATACTATAGGATTTTGTTTCTGACTTCAAGAATTTATATAAATTAATTGGGACCTCAAATCAAAATTCTGTGTTATGTTAAACTGATCGGAATAATTTTGTCTATCTACTGGTAAAATTTGGGTCTAACATGATTCTGGGCATTTTTTAGCCTTTTTCGGTTCAACTTTCTCATAATTACATTTAGGTCCCTGACTTTTTGCTTAATTATATTTAGATTCCTAAACTTTTGATAATTATCACTTATGGCCTAACTTTTGTTTCAACTTTAACTTTTGGCCTCCAACCTTTTCTAATTTTCACTTAGGTCCCTGAAATTTTCTTAGTTAATAATCGCTCTCTTTCCTTCCTCAATCTGATGCAGTTTATTCCAAGAATCTCATGTCCATTACATATACAATGTACATATACATCATATGAGAAAATTGGGGATATGACAGCTCAATTCCTAAGAAACATCTCTTAGCAAATTACCAAAACGCCTTGGTTACTCTTTATTTCCTTGAATAATTTTAGGGGCATTATTGTCTTTTCATACTTTGCCAGAGTATTTTTTGACCTTGGTCAACTATCCAGATAACCTTCCTTTACTATCTAACCTTAATAAAATGACCAAAATACCCTTCACCCATTATTTAATGATTTTACAACATAGGGGCATTTTCGTCATTTTGTACTTTTTCTGCATATTTCTAGGCACTGATCTCTTTAACTGATAAACTAATATCATTGGCCTGGGCCTCACTTGGCATCATCATAGGCCTCTCTATGACATTATCTGAGCTTATTCAATCATAACTTGCTTACTGCTAAGTTTCATAATCAAATATCAGGCGTTCACAAACTCCCATCAAAATTCACTAAAACGTGAATAACTTTCTCTATAGAACTCCTTTTGAGGTCCTATCAGATCTATGACATCTGGCATCATAGGCACACCTTCCTATAAATTTTCACTTATATTTGAGGTCCATAGGATCTGATAAAAATTTCAGATAATTTTTAGACTATCAGATAAATATTAGCTATCTGGAACTTCAACAAAATTCTTGTATTATGCTATATTAACTAGCATAATTTTCTCTATCTACTAATGAATTTTGGGACTGAAATGCTTCTGGGCAGTTCTAAGCCTTTTCTAGCTGAACTTTCTATAATTACAAATTTGCCCTTGGAAACTTTTAGAAATTACACTTTAGTCCCTCAACTTTTCATAATTACACTTAATATCTACTTCCTTTTGGCACCATTAAACCTTTTAGACCTTTCAGTTTAGTCCCTCTGTTTCTTCAAAATGACCATTATACCCCCAAGGACTTTCACTATTTACAATTAGTCCCTAATCTTTCACTTACTTGCTGTTTAGTCCCTGAACATCATATGTATACTTCTAGGACTTCTGCTCAATAGGGCCTGGTAGCCTATCTCTTTCAGGCAACATATTGGGCTTCTATGTCTAAAAATTAGGATATGATAGTCCTTCCTAGTTGCATCATTCAATTTCTTGTAATCAATACACACTCTCCATGAATTCTGCTCTAGTAGGGATTAGTTCATTCTTTTCATTCCTTACCATAGTTATTCCACTTTTCTTTGGCACAACATGAATTGGACTTACCCATTCACTGTTTGAAATTGGGTAAATAATGCCAGTATTTAACAGCTTAGTTACCTCTTTCTTGACCACATCAGATATCAAGGGGTTTAATCTTCTTTGTTGCTATTTAATAGGCTTAGCTCCTTCCTTCAACAGAATTTTATGTGTGCATACAGATGCATCTACACAAAGTATATCAGCTAGAGCCCATCCTATTACTCTCTTATGTGTTTTTAAAACTAAAATTAGCTTTTCTTCCTTAGAAATAGAAAGTAAGTTAGCAATTATAACAGGTAATGTATTATTTCTAGCTAAGAACACATATTTAAGATTACTAGGAAGTGGTTTAAGGTCCAACTTAGGTGGTTGGTCAATTGATGGAATCAACTTTTTAGTTTCCAGAGATGTAACATGCTTTATCAAGTCTGTCCTTATAGATTATGTGTTGTTCAGTTTTGTCCCTTTAATGAGAGTTCCAGGAATTGTAATTTCTCCTGCTGTTTCTCTCCAAATCCTTCATTTAAAAGTTAGTAACAGATAAAGAAAAAGATTGTAGGGTGGAAAGTAAGTTATCAACTGAGATATGGTTAATACTTGACACATCACCACTACTATCCAACGAAAATACAGAAAAAGAAGATGAAGAAATTTTATATTCAAGCAATTTATATTAAGCTCTATCAGATTTCAGCATATACTTTTCGTGTTCCTCCTTAGCCTCTTCCATGTATGCATCAATTGTACTTAAGCCTAACCATGAATAATCTTTAAATGGATATCTTATTGCTTTATAGACATTAAAAGTTATGACATTATCACCCACTTCTATTGTGATGCTCCTATTTTTCATACTTATCACAATGTTGGTTGTTCTAAGGAATGGCCTACCTAAGATAATAGGCCCTTCTGAATTTAACTCATGTGACATATCCAAGACATAAAAATCTGCAGGTATAATCAAGTATTTGACCTTAAACAATATGTCCTCTAACAGTCCCTCAAGTTTCCTAGTGGTTCAATCAGCAAGTTATACTGTCATTGATGTTTCCTTAAGTGAGCCTATGCCTAATGATGTATAAATGGAAGTTGGCATCACATTGATGGCTATACCAAGATCTAACAGAGCACTAGCATAATGAAACTTACCAATGGTGATTGGGATTGTAAAGGAACTTGGAAGATCACATTTAATAGGAAGTTGTGGCTTAAATAAGGCTGACACACTAGATCCTACATGAACCCTTTCATTTGGTTTGCAGATTCTTTTATTAGTGCAGAGTTCTTTGATGAATTTTTCATACTTGGGTATGCTTCTAATCATATCCACTAGTAGCACATTAACTTATAATTTCCCTAACAGATTCATAATATCTTGTTCATGTTTATCTTTTAAAACCTTCTTTGGACACATGTATGCAATAGGAAAAGGTAGGTGTTTAATACTTACTTCTTTATCCTTCTGTTATGCATCTCCTTGCTCCTTCTTATTTTGATTTCTACTTTCTTTCTGATTTACACTATTGGAAGTAGCCACTATTTCTGGCACAACAGATGATTTTACAGCTTCCTTTAATTTAGTTTGCTTAATATTCTGTTGTAACATATTTTGCTCTTTGCTACTTTCTAATTTGAGTATGGTTGACAGCTTTTCTCTAATCTCTTCTGCAGCTCCAAATTTGTTCTACTACTTAATTTCATCCTTATCCTTTGTATCCTCTACTGTATCTGCTTTCCCTACTATTTTTCCACTTCTTAAGCTTATATCATTTACAGATTTAGGGTTAACAATTGAGTTTGAAGGCAAAATTGCCCCACAATTCTAGCCTGTATATCATTAACTGAGTTTGCTAGCTATGATACATAGCCATTCATGTTTGTTGCTTTTGTCACCCATTGTTCCATTTTACTCTCTAATGCAGCAAATTTGGCTTATATTGTTGCTTGGTTATTATCCACAGTAGATCTCAAGTCCTTAAAGTTAAAGCAAAAATTTGTGTTGATGGAGTTTATATTTGAATTCATCACAATAATACTCTTCATTATCTCAGATATTCCATCATTCTTTGCAGCAGAAGGTACTTCGATAGCTCTAGAAGACTCAGCCACTAGCTTATCATTGTTGAATCTATTATGCCCAAAATTCCTGTCTCCACCTCCATCCCTCCATCTAAAATTAGGATGATCTCTCCAGCCTTCATTATATGTGTTGGAGTATGGATTCCTTCGTGGGTACTTATTCTGTTTGCTTTGATAGATAGCTGATACATCTTCACAATATGTAGGGTAATTGACAGTGGTGTGCATAGGATAATATAAAATTTGACAACTAGGAGCAACAAGAGGTTGAGAGTATAGGCTATAAATATGTGAATTTTCCAATTGAGTAGCTAGGTTGTTGATATGACATTCATGGTAGCTACTTGGGAGGATAAACAATATAATCTTGAGAAGGCCTTGGAGAAACCTCATGGACTTGCCTAGCATCATAGCCCCCATATTACTGATCATTGCTTGCTATTTTCTCAATCAGGTTCCATGCTTCATCTAGAGTTAAATCATCAATAGAGCCTCTAGCAGCTACATCTAAATTCTTTCTGTATGCATAGCACAATCCTGAATGGAAATACTATACCAAATGCTTAGTTAGAATATGGTGGTATAGACATCTAGCTAGCAGCTCTTGAAATCTTCCCCAAAACTCATGGAAAGATTGTTGATCATACTGTTTTATAGCAAAAATCTCCTTCCTTAATGTAGCTATCTTTGAAGTAGGGAAGTATCTTTCTAGGAAAGTAGTCTTCAAGTTGTTCCAGGTATCTAATGCTTGAGGTGTATGATGTGGCAACATATAAAACCATTCCTTTGTCTTTCCTTCAAGTATAAAGTGTAATACTTGTCTCTGCACAGCATCCATATTAATTAGTGAAGACTAGAGAAAGTTATGTCAGTAAAGAGTTAAGAATTTATCAAGGATAGTCTTGAACATTGTTGGAGTTCATGGTCCTAATGAATTATGTGATGAATATGAATGTGTTTAGGCCTTGAAACATCCAAGAAGATGTTGGGAAGTGATTGACCGAAAGGCTTCATGGTTGGAAAGCTAGGGAGAAAGTGCAAAAGATCAAGAGAAAAGCTTAAGTGCAAGGTAGTGGACTTACCTCTTTATGTGCTAGATGTGGTATACTTATGTGTTGACATATACATGATATTTGAATGATGTTGAATGTATTGTGAATAACATGTTTTTCATGGCCATGCACTTTTATGCAAAATTATATAGCAGGATGGCATGTCACTAATCAAAGAAAGTTTAATGAAATTACATATCATGCATTAGCATCCATCTTACATATTTAAGTGATAATATTTTCTACTAAGATTCCTTAGAATATCACCCTCCCATAACCAACCAATTTAGGTCAAGCATGAAGGAAAATGTATGCATGGAGAAGAGCTAAAGAATGGAATAAAGGAAATGAAGTAATTGAGATCCTAGCATATGCTATGAATTATCCATGTATGTAAATGCCATGTAAGATGTCTATTTATGTGATGAAACTGTATGAAATAATTATGGCATATGTACATGATGTATATGAATATATGGGAAGCTTATTTGATAGTTTAGGAATGCTAGATTAATGTATGAACATTTAAGAAATAAGATGAAATGGTAAAATCATAGGTCCTGTAGCAGTTTTGTTGTGGCTTCAGTTTGACCTAGCAAATGAAGGAATTAATCCACAAAATTTTATGAGCATGTAGTATACATCCAGATCTTTAAATTCATATGTAATATGACTTATTTGGATTTGTATATCAAGAGAAATTAAATTCCAAATTTAAGAGACAGAATCTGGAATTTCCAGAATTTACCAAATGAACAATAAGCAGTAACGATTTAACTATATCAATTGGCAAAGTAAATGTCCAGATTTATATTTTCCCCCTAAACCGCTATGAAAGTGCTTCAATTAGAAATTTGGATCACCTTATGAATTTTTAAATTTAGACTGTAAATCTGGAAATCACCAAATGAACAATACCTGAGAAATAAATTTTAAAATTTTAATTTTTGGGCTAATGTAATGCTTCTGCTAATCAAACACGTTTTTGAATACGTACTCTGAGGTGGTAAAAGTAGGATGTTTCAAAATGCAATTTACATGGAAGAATGTAGTCATTGCAATAGTGGTTTATTGTAAACAAATGTCAAAACTATTGATTTTGTATTAAATATTTTGAAATGAAAGGTTAATCAATGCATACCTCTTGGAATTTCTGAAGCTGTTGTTCTTCTATTCCAAAATCATAATTAATTTTTATTGTTTCTTGCTTTGGCAATTAAAGTAACAAGGCACCAAATTCAGATTATACCTAAAGGCGTACATGTTAGTAGTACAGGAAGGTGATATTAGAGCAATCTTATACGAGTAATGGTGGAACTACATGTCACTAGTCAAAAACCAAAATTTTAAGGTTAAGTAGTTGTACCTTTATCATTTGTTGCTTCATCAGAATGATAGAAAGAATTAATGTAAGTTGTACTCTTGTCTAGTCATTTGTGCTTAGTATAAATTCATGTTATGATCTTTCACAAGTTATTGCATTATTATTGTTTTGGATAATGAATTGCATGCTATAATCTCTATCTTATCAATTGCCAGTCTTATTTAAATAGGATGAATAATATAGGAGAAAGAAATTGGAATATGCTAATGTTCATGATCAAATATAAATAGTCAAATCATGAAATCTAAGAAAGTTCATGTGGGAGAGATGAAGATCAAGTTGATCTAGATGCTTCATTGAATCTTAATTATAGCTTGTTACTGGTAATAATTTTGTTAAAACATAATAGCCTTTCTTTTATTGATGAATACGTAGTTAAATTTGCAAAATATGTGATACATTAAACACTCTTCTATATGTTTCAATGAAAAAGAAGGCATGGGTAGTGGGTACCAATTACATCACATTATTAAACTTTAGTGTACACACACGTTACTCTTTCATGAATGCTTTAGAAGTAAATATGCTCTTTAACCCAAAGTTAATATAGAGTTAACAATTCACGTTAAAATTTGTCAGTCTAGGAAGCAATATGATGTGACCAAATTTTACTATGTTAATTCATATCATTTTGGGGACATTTGGTCAATTATTGCATATTTATGACTATTTTGTGTTTTAGGACATTGTGCTGAAAAGTGTTTAAAGATGAGAATTTTTTTTCATTATTTCACTCATTTTTCTAAGTTTCTTGATTTTTAAGTTGGATGATATTACAAGAGTTTAAGTTTGTTTATATGTACTTGAAAGATGTTTAAAGATCAAAAGAAACACCAAAGAAGAACCTAAGAAATAAAAATAATAGTCAAAGATCAAAGGCCAAACTACGAAGAATTTTTTAAGGACTTAATCGCAAAGTTTGAAAATTAGCCTCTGTGTCCATTTGCCATGGCGAAGGACACTACTTCGTGGAGGCAAACACACGCTAACAGAAACTATGCAATCTAGTAGTGACTTTTCACCCTTCAAGCCCCCAAATTTGGGGTTCTTCCTCTTCTACTTGTTTTCTCTCCATTCCCACTCAAACCCTAGACATAAGCTTCTATTTTTCCACCATTCTTCTATTTCTATGCCCATTAATCCTAATTCTTCACCTTCTTATTCACCTTTCCATCTCCATTTTTGTCATATATCATGGAACCAAGATTGTGGCCTAATTGGAGCAAGATTGGAGCTATGAGAGGCTAAATCTTTGACTCTTTGGTGATAGAGAAGAAGGCTAGAGCTCATTGATCATCAAGGGGTAGTATTTTCGTTCATTCATTTGTAATTCTTGTATATAGAACTCCTAAATTTAGGGATTCTACTATCTTGTTCTATTTCCTTGTATTACAATGAGTTTTTCCTTGTGGATGAACTATGTGGTTGTTCTTTTGTATGATGTAATTGTTGAATCCATTTTTATATATGCTTTTTATGGTTTTGGTGATTTATTGAGTATCTTATCTTGGCATTTGATCTGTTTCCTTAATTCATTGATTTATCCTCTTGCGAGCTTGATTGTATTATTCACTCTAACTGCATACTGTGGATCTTAATAAACAATTTATTAAAAGATGTTAATGTTCTTTTATTAAAGAGTTTTTTCATTAATCAATGAGTTGTACTTAAACAAGTGTTTGAGGTTTCTAATTAAGACTTAGAGAAACCAACTCCCATTATCTTTTGGAAAGAGCAATGGAAACCTAATTTCTATCATCAAAGGACTTTTTAACCATACTTTTACCAAATCCAAACCATCTCTCCATCGTTCTCTAAAAAGACAAAAAAATATTTACTTCATTGCACACTTTTAAATGATTTTGCAAACAACCCCCTAATTTTTTCCAAGTCTTTTACAATGATTTTGATGACCAATTTAGCTTAGGAACTCAATAAAAAGCTCCTCAAGAAGAATGATAAAAATTGCACCACTACACTCCATTATCTTAGTGCATTCAATAATAAATTTTTGGACGACCTGGAGGGCGACATCCCGACTCAATTAAATGGTGCCGTTGCCAGGGAGACAACTAATTGGTTGTTAACTCTATTGTTGACTTAGGTCATCTCGTTGATCTATAGGATAGGTTTCTGAAGTTGCATAGCATATAAATCTTTGCAAATAGAAATAAATATCTTGCTTTTTCTTTATTTTTGGCATTTGTATCTTGCATAACATTTTCATTGTGACTTGAATGTGAGATTGGTTTAACAGTTATCACCATTATCTTGATTATCTAAGTGTCTTGCTGAATTTTCTTGCACCTATACTTGTGAATTTGTGAGGTTTGGCTGTTGTTATAGATTGCTTAAGTGTGAACCTAAGTACTCTCTCCATTCCTTGTCTTGAACTTTACACTAGTCATTTGAACTCATTCTTCAGTGTAAAGAAGAAACTTTTTGTGTTGAATAAAATTTTGAAAGTTTTCAAAGAGGATTCATAGTGATTTTGACTTTGTTCAAAGGTTTTGATTTTTGTTATCGCCCTTGTGTAAGTTCGCTATTGTGAAAGTCTATAAATTAAATGGGGGTGCTTTCTTTGTTCATTTGTTGCAACCAAATTTTGGCTCACCGCCGTAAAAAGTCCCCTGTTTTCTCTCTTTGAGTTTTCTATGTAAGCTTATCGACATGAAGACTCTGCTCTATTACAAAAATTTTATGGTTTCAAAATCTTTTCTATTTTGCACATTTTAATACTTTTGCGTGATTTTTAAGAGTGTATAGCCTCTATACACCCCAAACATACTTCATAAACTTTTTTCAAACACTCCATACTCATTCACAAACACTTGCATCCACATCATTCATTCATTTTACTTTGAACTTGTGTGAAAGTGTATATGACCATTCTAATAATCTTGTTATTCATTAGGATTTGATTAAATTTCTTATTCATGGCTTGGTTTAGAGATGATAATGCATTTTGATCCCTATCTAACTATGGCAACTCATTCCTTTGGCTATGACTTTAGGTTGCACCCACTTGACTATGTTATGTTTGTACATTGTCATTCTGATATATATAGCATAAATTTTTGTCCTCTTATAACTCATAACATAGCAAGGGCTAGAGAAATCCAAAGGATTTCTTCACAAGTTTCTTAAGCTTACCAAAGACAAGAAAGGCCAATGTATTCTCAACCTATGAATAAAGGGTACAACACTTGGACAAATAGTGTCACATCCTAATTTTTCTCTATCTGTATATATAGTGGAAAGAGGTTTGGAAATGATTGTGATGATGAATAGAAAGGAAAAATAATAATTAGACAAAGGTATAAAGATGAGGGACTAAAATGAAAAGTTTAAAAGTTTTATGGTGCAAATTGTAATTTTTAGAAGTTCAAGGGTAAAATTGTAATTATTGAAAGTGGAGCCAAAAAATGCCCAGAATCATATTAGTCCCAAATTTTCTTACTAAATAGAGAAAATTATTCTGATCAGTTTGACACAACACAGAACTTTTATTTGAGGTCCCAAAAAATTTATATTAATTTCTGAAGAAAGGGAAATTAATATAGTATCTTCTGGATCTCTGGACCTCAGAATCAGATGAAATTTGGTACTAAATTCTTATAATTTATATGATAATTTATGAAACTGACAAAGCTCAAAAAAAAGTTTTGTAGAATTTATTATATAATTTACAGTAGATTAAAACACCCGATAAATACGTTTCAGGGGAATTTCTTGGGAGTTGAACCCATAAAGATAGTGGATCATATAGAGGGTCCAAAATGGTGCCTTATAGGTCCAATAATAGTTTTAGATAAGTATGTGGGCTAGGGCTAATAAAGATCTGGAAAAAATAAATTATGAAAATGCCACTAAGTGTGCCACTATGTTATGTCAATGAGTCTGAGATAAATGAATGGTATTTTGGTCAGTTGACTAAGGTTAGATAGTCAAGGATAGCTCCCATAATAGTTGACCAAGGTCATGGAATACTCTAATGATGTGTGAAAAGACAAATATGCCCTTTGAGAAATTTAAAGAAAATCAGGCCTCCGATAAAGGGTCTTGAGGAAATATAGGGAATTTGTATCAGAACTTCTGGGTCTCAAAAAACTATGATACTTTGCAAGGGATTTATTTTATATTTTAATGAATTTCTAAAAATGTTAGAACCATTAAAAGAGGTGTCTAGCATTTATTTCAAAATTAGGATATTTTAAGGATATCGGTATGAGGAAATTGCCTTGGAATTTGTGACAATTAGCTATTGGACCCAAGTAAGGCATAAGGAAGCCCAATATTTCATCCTAGGGAAGCCCAATAAGTCCCAAAAGTTGTCTTGGTGCCCAAGTCCAATAATGAATAATTTATAAATTTTTGAAAAAGAAAAGAAAAAGGAATAAAGTGAGAATTAGGGTTTGCACATGGCGGGACCCGTAAGACCTCACACATGGCATCCAAGGAAAGGGGAAGAGAAGCTTTTTGTCATGTGATCTTATCTCAAGTTGTCTTGGTGGGAAAGTTTGATGTAAGAGCATTTATGAGCTATTAGATCAAATAGTACACAAAGTGATCTTAGCCATTCATTTTCCATGAGAATTTTCTATAAATACCCCCACTATTTCGGCTCAAAACCGTGAAGCAAGAGCCCTTGGGGAAATTATGGCAAAATGAAAATTCAAGCAAAGATAAAGAAGATTCAAGGCACCAAAGTTCAAGCTAGCTAGAGATTAATAGTAAGCAATCTATCCTAGCTTATTTTCCTTTAGTTTGGGAGCTTGAACTTAGGGTTTTCATGGAAGAAAGTTGAGTTTTCTCTAAGGTGTAGGTGCTATCTAAAAATCTTAGATGAAAGGAGAAAGAAGAAATTAAAATTAGAGTTATGTGATTGAAGCTTAAATAAGCTAGTTAGATGATTAGTTATTGAATCAATTTGATATTCTTGACTTGGCCATTGAAGATATATTTTGGTATGTACTGTTCATGATAGAAGGAGATGTAATTTCAATGATCTAATGCTTCCATTGAATTTATATGATGATTTTGTGTAGGATTAGATAGGTTTTGAACCTTGGAAGCATTGGACTTGAAAGTTATAATTCTTGGAATTATTCTCTATTACTGTTCACTCACATGAATAGTGATTAGAATTTTATGATTTTGATTATTCCAATGGTTTTAAAATGAAAAGTTGTATGGGATAAAGTATAGAAACAAGTATGAGAAGAATTGGAATCAAAATGAGAATTTTTAGAAGAATTTTGCATGTTTTTCAAATCTGTCCAGAACAGTGTATAGGAGCTAGAATTTCATGATTCTAAGCTCATAAATGGATTCAAAAGATGAAATTGTGTAGGGTAAAGTCAATATATCAATTGATTCAAAGGCCAAGTCTATTAGTTAAGATTAAGGAAAGTTAATGTAGTTAAATGAGCTCAATGTTCAAGAGAAAGTTATATTGTAATGGATGAATGTTTATGTGATGTTAAGATTTGATTGTGGACTCCAAGGAGGGAGACACACATCAAAGAGAAGTAAGAAGAAAGAGGCAAGGTTAAAGTGAAAGAAATCAAGCAAGTGAGGTGGTGAACCTATCCTAAACTTGTACGTATTAAATGTTATGCATGGTTGAATTGTATTGCATATGTGTTTATGATTGAAGCTTTATTTCTATGATTACTTTGGCCAATTGTATTTCATATGTAATATGGAAGCATGCACATTACATAATGTTAACACTTTCACAATTAAGCACTAGTATTTACATTAATGCATGCATTGTTTAGTATCGTTTGCTACTGAGATTTCCCCAGAAATCTGACCCCTTCCATGTAATCCCAATCCCAACAGGTTTATGAATGATGAAAGAGGATGAAGAAGCATGAAGAGTGTCATATCCCCAATTTTCTTATCTGATGTATACATACAGTTTATCTGTAATGGACATGATATACTTGGAATAAACTGTATCAAATTGAGGAAGGAAAGAGAGGGATTATTAACTAAGGAAATTTCAGGGACCTAAGTGAAAATTAGAAAAGGATGGAGGCCAAAAGTAAAAGTAGAAACAAAAGTTGGACCATAAGTGGTAATTATTAAAAGTTTAGGGACCTAAATGTAATTAATCAAAAAGTCAAGGACCTAAATGATGAGAAAGTTGAACCAAAAAAAGCTCAAAAATGCCCAGAATCAGATTAGACCCAAATTTTACCAGTAGATAGACAAAATTATTCCAGTCAGTTTAACGCAACACCGAATTTTGATTTGAGGTCCCAATTAATTGATATAAAATCTTGAAGTCAAAAGGAATTATTACAGTATTTTTCAGACCTCAGAATCATATGAAACCTTATAGTAAATTCCTATATTTAATATAAGAATTTATAAAATTGACATAGTCAGAAACAAAATCCTGTACAATTCTTACAGGAATTTACAGTAGAAAAAAGTACCCGATAAATATTGTCGGGAGAGGTTTCTTTATAATTGGGTAAAAAGGTAATGAGCCAATACAAAGTCCCTAATGGTGCCAAAATAAGTCCAATGTGGTGACTGGATAGTTAAGTGGGCCAAAGTCCATAACAACCCTGGAAAAGTGTGAAATTACGAAAATTCCCCTAGATGATCAGCTTATACTAGTGATAGATGGAGGGCATTGTGGTCATTCTGGATAGGCTAGAAATGTCCCATATAGTATAAATATGATTAGTTAGAGCCAGTATATGCCCTGATGCAGTACAAAGAGGGGTAAAATGACAATTATACCCTTAGGATTAATATAGTACAATGAAGGACACCAAGGGTATTTTTGTCATTTCCCAAGGGATGGATGGTAGATAAACTTAGACACTGATTTCCAGGACAGAATACATATTCTGAAATGTTATAAAAATTAGGAACATAAAATAGTCTGGTTTTTGTGAAACTGCTCTGATCAGTACCGGACTGGACTAGAATTTTTCCTATAAGTATATTTACCTTTTCCAGCTAAATATGCCCCTGAATGATGTCATGCATGGCGTCAAAGGCAAGGCTTCTAGGGCAAGCTTGCTTCAAGAATGAATATAGACCATTAGATCAAATAGTAACCAACTCAATCTTAGCCATTCATTTTCATCCAAATTTATCTATGAATACCCCCTCATTTCAGATTGGATTCGGTAGCTTTGGGAACCTTAGGGAAACTTTCAAAATTTCCATCGAACCAAGAAAAAAGCACACAACTTGAAGCAACAAGCAAGGTAATTATCTCCCTTGTTATTGAGCTTTATTCTAGCAAGCTAGCTCTTGATTTTAAAGGGTTTTTTGTGCCATATTTACCTTATGGTTGCTGCTAAAAGTTCTATCCACATGTAAAAAGAATATGAGTTTTATGTTATCGATAGTTTAGATAAGCTTAAACAAGCTAGAATCAAGTGGTATAAGCTTGGAAATTTAAGTACGCATGTACTTAGAAGTTTGTGTTCATGGCTGTTACTGCATGTGACCCTGTTCATATGTTGGAATTTCATGATTTTAATGCTTCCAATGAGTTTAAAATGGAAAATTGTGTGGGGATAAAGTAGGAGAACAAGTATTGGTAGCACTGGAATCAAAATGTGATTTTTTTTAAAAATTAAGGGTTTGCTTCGATTTGGTACAGCAGCTTGTCATGTGTTTTGATTTTGGAAATTCTAGTTTTATATTTGGATTCTACATGAAAAATTATGTGGAAATGAACTATGAGAATTTATTTTGGAAAGATGGAAGTATGAAACATAAAATAGAAAAAGAATGGAAGTTAGTAAAAACTTAGTCTTGGTATTGTGTTCAAGTTGAGTTGTAAATTGATGTTGCTTTGTAATGTATAGGTTTTGACATTTGTGAAGGAAGGAAATCATCTCAAGAAGACTTTGACAAGGATAGCTAAGAGGTAGCAAGAATACCTAACTATAGTTTCATGTTTGCTTGATTGTATGTTTGCTTGTTGATTATGGTGTTTGGTTGAGTTTGAGATTATGCCATCATGTTGATGATGAAGTATGAATGATTGCAACTCCTTGCAACTTATATCATGACAATATACATGTTAGAGTTTGCTTATGTACCATTATGGTGTAGCTCCCATCTCATGATAACATTTTAAGCATCCAATTAATCATGCATGATATTATAGTTTGGATGCCTTGCTATTGGGATTTCCATGAAATCTCATTCTTTCCATATGCATAACTATGTCATAGGTGCTGGAACATCTCAAGGAAAAATGGTAAACATAGATGGATGAACTTGTATAATAAGTTATATTGCTTACTTAACACTATGGAAGGATGTGATGATGTGCATAGTGTATGATCATGTAGTTGTATTTTGAGGCTGTGACCTTGTGATGAGGATTGTGACACCTTAAACAACGAGTTTAAACTTGAAATTTGGTATGATAATAGCTAAGATACATATATTTATATGAACATGAAAAACGCTTCAATTGGTTAAGTATTCGATTTGTTATGATTTTTCCAAGTTGAAGTTAAAATCTGGAACTAAGATCAAGTAAGCAACTAGAGGCAGTAACATTCTGACATTAATTTCATATAGTAAATGATCGGTTTTTTCCATGAACTTTTGTGAGCTTAAATAGAATTTTGGGAGCTTTACATCCATAGGTAACTCGGTTCATTTGGACAAGTAACAAAGGAGAAATGATTTTTTGAAGTTAAAGCAAAGAAACCGGAACTTCCAGATTTCACCAAATGTACAGTGTTTTTCAATGAATAAACTGATTTCATTTGGACAATAGAACCTCAGTTTTATATTTTTTCTTCAAATTTTAATGAAATAGATTCCATTATAAATTGGAACCAACCTATTTTGATTTTTCTACATTTAATGATGAGCTTTCAAAGTTGGGTACATGTTCTGGAATTATCAAATGAACAATAGCATGAACAGTACCCAAGAGCGATTCTTTTGAAAATGCTTGTTTCTAAGGAAAATGATTACGTAATTGGTTCAAATGACTTCCAACTAAGTATAATTGAGGTTAAAAGTAAGGATATGACAAATAGAAGCTAGGGATTGGATAGTATAAATGTTATGTGAAGAATGATTATATGAAATGTTGCTATATGACTAATATAAGTAGTGCTGATCATGATGTAATGAAAAATAGTAAATAATGAGATAAATGTATGAAATTTTACAAAATTTATTTAACATGTTAAGCTTCATTTTGACACCAAGAACACCTTATTTCAATGTGTGTACCAAGATAACAAATTTTCCAAAGGGACCAGAATATGTTTTTAGAATTTTTTACCAAATGAACAGTAATATTTGACTATTAAACTGTATTAATTGACTAAGTATTTGTTCTGAAGATTATTTTTTCCTTAAAGTTCAAGATGTTATGTTCACGTAGTTTTTCGAACCACTTCATTTCAATTTTTCTAGAATTAATTATCATTTTCCAAACTTTGTCACCGAATCTAGAATACTATATGAACAGTAATTCGAGAAGAGTAAAATTTCAGATTTAGATAATAGACTTCCAAGGTCTTGTAAGTGGTTCTAAATGCTACTGAATGGTCCCTAAGATGTATGAAAGTAAGGATATATCAGATGGCCCACCCTATCGACTACACCATCATCAACATTTCCCATCACATAACCCATACAACTATCACTTACCTCATTCTCCATAAAAACCCTACCATGAACCCTTTTTCACATCACAACCACCATACCTTGATCCTCTATTCACATCACATAACCCTCCATTCCAAATGTCATACTAAACATACCATCCACCACCTTTTGAACCATCACCTCCATTTCAACCTCCTACTTAATATAATGGACTAGATGTATTCCTTACATTCCCCAATATGGATGACCAAACAAAGAAATTGAGAGGAAAGTATGACATACTAAAGGTTAACTTCTTTTAATTATCCCACGATAAAGAGATATTTGTAATCTCTAAGGATGAAGAGGAAGAATTTGAGGTTTTAGAGTGTTGGGTTGAGGCATTCATAATGCATGTACTATGGAAGAAAACTAAAGTTGAATGGAGCTCCATGGCCTTATGGCTTGGACAATGAAAAAGAGCCACAAGATGAGCTATAAGGAGATTTGAACAAAGGGGTAAATGCCATATCACCTATGGAAAGCTCCCAACCTTCTATATCTCCATCTAATCCAACAACACAAGAGGCCAAAGTGAAGAAAGAGTATCTACAATCCCACGAGGAATCGACCTCTACATTAGGTAACTTTACTCACTTTCTTGAGGAGACTGATCCTCCTCTTCCTACTGCTATTCCTATTGAATATGCTATTGATTTGAGTGATACAAGGTGGAGAAGGATATCATGATTAAATCCCCTCGTATGTTTGAAAATGAAAATTCTCACTTAATTTATTTCAATAGTAGTTGCTTAGGTAATTATGTGTCTTGCACTATTATTACTTATTTGTGTAATGAACATGCTTCTCTTCCTAACGCTAGCCATATGGAGATATTGATTTGAATGAGCCTTTATCTTGTTCTTGTGATGATGAAACAATATGCATGACTTGTATTGATAAGAAGTATCACTTGCTTCTTGTATTTCATGAGAATTTTGGTAAAGTGCATGATGCATTATCTAGTGCTAAGAGTAATGTGATTATTAAGTATGATATTGAAAATATGGATAACCATAGCCTTGGAAATTATTTATCCTATTATCCCTTTAGATTACATGCTTCGATTGCATTAGCATAGAAATATTCAATGTTTTTGCAAACCAAGAATATTAAAAATAATGAATCTTTCCACCTAATTCTTTCTTGTGATTTGCCTCCTACTTTAGGTATCTATATAAATATCAGTGATGTTTTGCATATTCCTAGTTTGTATAAATTTTCTTCTTCTTCCCCTCTTTTATCTTAAGTGTATTTCAAAGTGATGTGGTATACTCTAATAGCTATCAGTTATACTCCTTACCTTCTACTTTACACACATACTTGAGTCTTTTGAGAATCAAAACTATTGTTTGATTCCTACTGATGGGAACATTTTGATTTTATTAGTTGTGAGAAGCATATGTTTCAAATGTGACTGACTCTAGTCTCCTCACATTGCATGTACCTTTATGTCACTACATTTGCATTAATTCTTTCCTTGGATTTATATATTTTTATTAATGTGGCATACTTAGAATAAGTACTACTGTGGATTTAGTTTATTTCTTGCAGATTCTATTAGGCAAGGCCTTGAACATTACCATTGTCTACCTTACATTGTGGATCCTTTGCCAATTGACCCAATACTACCACACAATCCAAGGAAGAACATTATAGGAGAAAAATCTACAATCAAGAAATCCATATTTCTCATATAAGATGAGAACTTCTCCGACAAAAGGCTAAGGAGATTTAAATGAAAGGTTGTCTCTTTCCTCACTTATTTCTTACTTATAATTAATTTTAAGCTTAATTGATTGAGGAGAATAAGTGTAGGGGAATATAGTAGTAAAAGGTAAAATTTTGTTTTTCCCCTTTGATTTCATTGTTCTCTTGTTTTTACTCTCTCATGATTGGTTACTATTCCACATACTCACTTGCATTCATTAGCCTTCCCATCTTGGCCCCACCTAGCTCTCATCTTCTCTATTTTACAAGATGATGTGTTGTGCTCCAATCTTAATTTGGATTTAAAAATTTCATCTTATATATGATCTATGGTGTGTCTATGTGTGTGACCATGATTTGCTTTGAGGAGAATGCAATGAGTAAGTTTGTGTTAGGAATTGGAAGACAAGTAGCAGAAATTAACTTAAATTTTTTTCTATTCCCTGCCAGGATCTACCGTATGTGTTTAAGTCAAGTGGAAAGAAGTATTACCCTCAGTATTCAGTCGCGACTTTCTCATCTTCTAGTTACGACGTCCATAGCTTCTCTTCGCGGCTTGTGATCTCTTTTCGATCGCAAGAAGTCGATGACTCAGGTCAGCTTCCTCTACTGGTATCCACATGAATAGCGTTCCAACCACGAACGACGTGCTAGCGCCTCCTGTCCCTTCAGGGCTTACTCAAGAATTCATCTTCTCCGTCTCTATTTTGGCGGTTTCTTATCTGCAAACCTTTTGCAGATTTTCGTTCACACTTTTTTTGTCCCAACCGTAGCTCCTAAATATCATATATATAGGATGCTATGCATGTTACCACAGACTTGGATTTTTGGAATTAATCTTATATTAATTATGAAATTAATACAATATCATATATTGTATAATTTGATAAGAAACTAATTAAATAAATAGTGTTTGTATTAAATCTGTCCCACAGATTTAACTCACCCATTTATTTAATTTAAAATAAAGATAAGACGGAATTACATTTGATTTATTCTCATAAATCAAATTTGAGATATCATATCAATTTGAATTTCAAATTCAAACATGATAGAGATTTAATTTTATCCTTATAAATTAAATCTTGTAAATATCTCTTATATGAGATATCATATCAATTTGAATTTCAAATTCAAACGTGATAGAGATTTAATTTATCCTTATAAATTAAATCTTGTAAATATCTCTTATATGAGATATCATATCAATTTGAATTTCAAATTCAAACGTGATAGAGATTTAATTTATCCTTATAAATTAAATATTGTAAATATCTCTTATATATAATATATATATACGAATATAAATATAAATAAATATATATATCCACCCTGGATCATTCATTGAATCTGGACATGTCTTAGATTCATTGAATATGGACATTATAGCTCGTGTTGGGCTATTTTTTGTGCGACCCTATAGGCCCATATGAAGTTGGCAGTGGGCATTTACTATACTGACTCATAAGTCGCAAGCGGTCTCTAGCAAGACATCACGACTACCAAAATCATATGAGGAACGATGAACGATGTAACCTTTTATACAACCATATCATGTCCCTTTTGTCACACGATATTTTGGTCATGGATGAGGCATGGAGAATGTCATCCTCCTATTCCTGACTGTTACTTTCTCGATCCCTGAGTAGTCTGACTATAGAAATGGAACTACCTTTCCATTACAGTATGGCCATACATTTCTCAGACTCACTCATCGAGGGGCCCAGTAATATATCTCTACGAATGTGAGGGACAAATTCCATCTTGACCATTCACATTCCTCCGCACGGAAAACCACTAAGCCCGATCATAGTCTTTATGATTACTCGGTCAAAAGCGACTTTTGACTAGGTCAAAGCTGAGCGTTTGTCATGTAGGAATCCATGATGATCTCAGGTTAAAGGGCATAGTGACATGGTTTGTATATGAGATAAGCTTATGACTTAACCCATGCAGCTCTCTCATAGCGGATCAGTCCAACACCTTGTACTCTTACATGTGTCTATGACTTTGATTTATATCTCTATACATCTTCAAAGTCATACTGGTCTTATTTCATCTCTGCTCCCACATAGATGACCGACCAGGGACATTTAGGATAAGATCATGAATTATCCAAGGATGGTCATCACAGTAAACATGCAAATAATATGATAACACAATTAATAAATTCATAAATCAACAATGTTCATAAGACAATGATTGGCTCCTAGGGCACAATTTCCAACAGTTTGGTGAAAGGGTTTAGTTGTGCTTGTGATTTTTAAAAGGTGTTCTCATTGTTTTGAAATATTTATTGCAATTTGGGCTAAAATTTCTCATAATTTGTTCAATCTTTCATCACTTATCTTTGAGAATTGGATTGAAAGTTTTTGTTATTTGAGATGAATTCCTATTTTGGACATTCAATTTCCATCTTTGATGCTTGTTGAACAAGGTTTAGGACTCTAGGTTATGATTGCATTACACTTATTTTGAAAAACATTGAATTTTTTTGAATGGCATGTTCTTCATCTATGTTTCACATGGCCAAAAGTTGTGTTCACCATAGAGAAGCCTTGAAATTTTTGCATTATGGCTTTCTGTGTCTCTTCGCCATAGGGAAGAGACCCTTCACAAAAACCTTCATCACGATGAAGGTGGATTTCTAGCAACGTATTTTCCTTCTCTTGCCTTGTGAATTATTGTATATAAGGATTTTTCCTAAGCTGCAATGGTCATATATGCATTGCAATTTAATTGTTTCTTACTCCAACCTTCTCGCATCAATGAAGCTCATTCAAAACTATACCCAAACTTAAATTTTTGTAACTCTCTCATTTTGAAAATGATTTTCCAAGGTTTCATTAGTGTTTTTTGGATCTATTCATGTCGTTGTTGTGATTGTTTGGCTTGATTTATTTCTATTATTTGAGTTTTCATTTGTGGTAGGTTCTCTAATGCTTTTTGGTTAGTGCATGTTTGGTTGAGCCTTGTGTATGAACCTAAGATATACAAACCCTTGTTGTAATGTTATTTTGAACCTTAATTCCTATTTTGTGTAATGATATATTTAGTTTGCATTCTCTAGAACTTGTGTTATCCCCCTTTGAGTCATCACTTTTATTCATTATATACAAGTGTGTAAGAGTTCTTTAATTGAGTTGATCACGTCTCTATATTATGATTCTATTGTCTTACCTTCATTGGTTTTGTGGAAACACCAAGTGTGTAAAAAGAAAGAAAGAAAAGAGAAAAGAAAGAGAAAAAGGCAACAAAGAAATAAAATAACTAAAAATGCCAATGAAAGAAGGATATAAAAGAAAAAGAAAGAAGCATAAGAAAATAAAACAAGCATACAAAAGAATAAAATTTGAATAAGGTGTTTCCTTTGGTGGTAGAAGGTTAAGATTTATGCTTTATTGGGTTAAATTTGTTGTATCCTTATTTTCAACCTCAATTATACTCATTTGGAAGTCATTTCAACTAATTACATAGCCTTTTGCCTTAAAAAATGCATTTTCAAAATATTTCTTCTTGGGTACTGTCCATGGTTACTATTCATTTGGTAATTCAAAACATGTACTTAAGTTTGAAAATTCATAATTAAATGTAGAAAAATTGAAATAGGGTGGTTCCAATTTCTAATAAATTCTATTTCATTTACTTTCGAATGAAAAAAAAATAAAACTGAGGTTTCATTGTCCCAATGAAATCAGTTTATTCGTTGAAAAATATTGTTCATTTGGTAAGTCTGGAAGTTCTAGTTTCTTTGCCTTAATTTCAAAAATTCATTTCTCTTTGGTTACGTGTCCAAATAAACCATGTTACCTATGGATTTAAAGATCTAGACATATTATTTAAGCTCATAAAATTTCACAGAAAAACTCGTTCATTTACCATATGAAATTAACGTTGGAATGTTACTGCCTCCAATTGCTCACTTCATCTCAATTCCAGATTTTATCTCCAACTTATAAAACTCATAGTAAATCGAATACTTAACCAGTTGAGGCATTCTTGGTGTCCCTTTAAATCTCTATATCTTAGCTATTATACCAAATTTCAAGTTCAAAATCGTTGGTTAAGGCATCATAAACATCGTAACAAAGCCACAGCCTCAGAATACAAGTACATGACCATACACTATGCATCCCATCATATCCTTCTATAGTGTCAAATAACCAATATAACTTATTATACAAGTTCAACCATCTATATTTACCCTTTTTCCTTGAGATGTTCCAGCACCTATAACATGGTTATGCATATGGAAAGAATGAGATTTTATGGAAATCTCAATAGTAATTAATACAAACTATAATATCATGCATGATTAATTAAATCCTTAACATGTTATCATGAGATGGGAGCTACTTCATAATAATACATAAGAAAACTCTAACATGCATATTGTCATGACATTAGTTGCAAGGAGTTACAATCTTTCATATTTCATCATCAACAAGATGGCATAATCTCAAGCTCAACCAAACATCATAACTAACAAGCAAGCATATAATCAAACAAACATGAAACTATAGTTAGGTATTCTTGCTATCTCTTTAGCTATCCTTGACAAAGTCTTCTTGAGATGGTTTCCTTCCCTCACAAATTTCAAAACCTAGCCATTACAAAGTAACATCAAGTTACAACTCAACTTGAAAACAATTCCAAGACTAGGTTTTCACTAACTTACATTCTTTTTCCATTTAATGTTCCCTACTTCCATCTTTCTAAAATAAATTCTCATGGTTTATTTCCATATAATTTTTTATGTAGAATCCAAATATGAAACCAGAATTTCCAAAATCAAAACACACCATGAGCTGCTGTATAGAACCGAAATAAACCCTTATTTTTTCAAAAATTCACATTTTGATTCCAATGCTTCAAATACTTGTGCTCCTACTTTATCCCTAAATAATTTTCCATTTTAAACTCTTTGGAAGCATTAAAATCATGAAATTCTAACATATAAATAGTAATGCATACAGTAACTGTCATATCCCCAATTTTCCTATCTGATGTGTATGTACAGTTTATATGTAATGGACATGAGATTCTTAGAATAAACTGTATCAGATTCAGGAAGGAAAGAGAGGGATTATTAACTAAGGAAAGTTCAGGGACCTAAATAAAAATTTGAAAATGTTAGAGGCCAAAAGTGAAAGTAGAAACAAAAGTTGAGCCAAAAGTGGTAATTATCAAAAGTTTAGGGACCTAAATGTAATTAAGCAAAAATTTAGGGACAAAAATGTAATTATGATAAAGTTGAACTGGAAAAGGCTCAAAAATGCCCAGAATCATATTAGTCCCAAATTTTACCTGTAGATAGAAAAAATTATTCTGATTAGTTTAATGTAACACATAATTTTGATTTGAGGTGCCGATTAATTGATATAAATTCCTGAAGTCATGAAGAATTATTACAGTATTTTTCAAACCTCAGAATTAGATGAAACTTTATAGTAAATTCCTATATTTAATACAAGAATTTATAAAATTGATAGAGTCAGAAAAGGAATCCTGTATAATTATTACGAAATTTTACAGTGGAATAAAATACCCGATAAATATGGTCAGGAGAGATTTATTGGGATTTGTGCCCTAAAGGTAATGGACCAATACTAAGGCCCAAATGGCATCCCAATAGGGCCAATAAGGTGGTTAGGAAGTTAAGTGGGCTAGAGTCCAAAGTAACACAGGAAAAGTGTGAAATTATGAAAATGCCCCTGTTTAGCCAGATTGTACCAGTGATGGATGGAGGGCATTTTGGTCATTCTAACAGGCCAAAAATGTCTAAGATAGTATAAAGATGATTAGTTAGAGCCAGTATATACCTTGAGACATTATAAAAAGGTGTGAAATGACAATTATGCCCTTAGGGTTAACATAGTGCAAGAAATAGCAACAAGGGTATTTTGGTCACTTCCAAGGGATGGTTGGTGTCATATCCTGAGTTTTCCCTATTGGTATATACTAATAGAGGAAAGAGGCTTGGAAAAGATTATGACGAAGATCAGAAGAAATAATAAAGGTTAGATGATTCTTTAAGGAAGAGAAGGACTAGAATGAAAAGTAGAAAAGGTTAAAGGCAAAAAGTGAAAGTAGAAACAAAAGTTGGGGCCTTCAAGTGTAATTTTCAAAAGTTAAGGGACTTAAATGTAATTAAGTAAAAAGTTTAAGAGCAAAATTGTAATTATAGAAAGATCAGCCTGGCAAGGGTTATAACTGCCCAAAAGTTTTTTAGTCCCACATTCCATCAGTAAATAGAGGAAAATATGCTAGTTAATCTAGCAAAATACAGAAATTTTATTGGGGCTCCAGACAGCAGAAAATTATCTGATAGTCTAAAAGTTATATGAATTTTTATCAGATTCCATTCACACCAGATATAAGTGGGGGAATTACAGGAAAGTGTGCCCTACAGTGTCAGATATTATGAATTTGACAGAACCCCGGAAGAAGTCCTGAATAAAAAGTTATTCCCATAACAATGAATTTTGACAGGAGTTTGATAACACCCATGATCCGATAATGGAACTTATTGGTATGTGAGCCTGGATAGAATAACATCAGATGACCTCATATATGGGCCTATGAAGACGCCAAGGAGGGCCCAAAACCCAGGGTACCAGTTCATCAGCAGAAGGGGCCAGTGTCTAGAAAAAGTGCAAAAATTATGAAAATGCCCCTGGATGCCCATATTGTATCAGTGATAGATGGAGGGCATTTTGGTCATCTGGGATAGGCTAAAAATATGGTATATAGTATAAATGTGATTAGTCAGAGCCAATATAGACCCTGAGGCAGTATAAAGAGGTGTGAAATGACGATTTTGCCCTTAGGGTTAGTACAGTGCAAGAAAGGACACCAAGGGTATTTTGGTCATTTTCCAAGGGATGGATGGCAGATAAATATTTAGTATATCATTTTCAATGGTATGAGAAGCCTAGATATTGATTTTCAGGACAGAATACATATCTTGGTATATTATAAAAATTTTGGAATAGAAAACAGTCCAGTTGTTGTGAAACTGCTCTGATCGGTACCGGATTGGACTAGAATTTTTCCAAGAGTTTTCTTACATGGACAGAATGACACCTAGCCCTCTTAGGTGTCCCATGAGCTGTCCCACAGGATGTCATAATTATTCTTTTCAGAAAAAGTTAAATCCAAGATTAAATGTGAGCCCTTGGATCAAATAGTAACCAAATCAATCTTGGCCATCCATTTTAACCCAAATTTTCCTATAAATACCCCCTCATTTCAGACCATGTGTGGAAGCCTTGAGAACCATAGGGAAACTCTTGCAAAATTTCCATTCAACGAAGAAAGAAGCATCCAAAGTGAAGTAACAAGCAAGGTAATCATCTCCCTTGACCTAGAGCTTTGTTCTAGCAAGTTAGCTCATGGTTTTAAGGGATTTTCATGCTATATTTCCCTTATGGTTGCTGCTGGAAGTTCTGCTCATATATGGTTAAAATATGAGTTTTATGTTATGGATAGTTTAGACAAGCTTAAACAAGCTAGAATCAAGTGGTATAACCTTGGGAATTCAAGTATGTTTGGATTTAGGGTTTTGTGTTCTTGCTGGTACTGAATGTGGTACTGTTCATGTGATGGAATTTCATGATTTTGATGCTTCCAATGAGTTTAAAATGGAAAATTTTGTGTGGATAAAGTAGGAGAACAAGTATTGGAAGCATTGGAATTAAAATGTGAATTTCTGGAAAAAAGGACATCTATTTCGGTTTAGTACTGTAGCAATTGGTATGTTTTGATTTTTGAAATTCTGATTTCATATTTGGATTATACATGAAAAATTATGTGAAAATGAACCATGAGACTTTATTTTGGAAAGATGGAAGTAGGAAACATAAAGTAGAGAAAGAAAGGGAGCTAGTGAAAACCTAGTCTTGGTTTTGTGTTCAAGTTGAGTTGTAACTTGGTATTATTTTGTAATGAATAGGTTTTAACATTTGTGAAGGAAGGAAATCATTCCAAGAAGGTCTTGACCAAGATAGCTAAGAGGTAGCAAGGATACCTAACTATAACTCATGTTTGTTTAATTGTTTTGCTTGCTTGTTGATTATGATGTTTGGTTGAGCTTGAGCTTATGTCATCATGTTATGATGAAGTATGAATGATTTCAACTCCTTGCAAGTTATGTCATGACAATATTCATTTTAGAGTTTGCTTATGTACCATTATGAAGTAGCTCCCATCACATGATAACATGTTAAGCATTCGATTATTCATGCATGATATTATGGTTTGTGTAACTTGCTATTGGGATTTCTATGAAATCTCATTCCTTCCACATGCATAAATATGTTTTAGGTGCTGGATCCTCTCAAGGGAAGAGTGTAAATGTTGATGATTAAGTTTGTATAATAAGTTATATGACTCACATGACACTATGGGATGATATGCTAGCATGCATGGTGTATGTTTCTGTAACCTTATTGTGAGGCTGTGGTGATGTGACGATGATTTTGATGCGTAAATTAACGAGTGTTAGTCTGAAATTCGGCGTGAGGATAGCTAAAATACATAGCTTTAAATGGACACCAAGAATGCCTTAATTGGATAAGTAACCGATTTGTTATGATTTTCCAAAGTTGGAACTAAAACCTGGAATTTGGATAAAGTAAACGATTAGAGACAGCGACATTAACACGATGATTTTATATATCAAATGAAGGATTTCTTCTCTGAAATTTGGTGAGCTTAAATAGGACATATAGATATTTAATTCCATAGGTAACACGGTTCATTTGGATAAGTAACCAAAGAGAAATGATTTTTCAAAGTTAAGGCAAAGAAACTGGAACTTCCAGATTTTACCAAATGAACAGTGATTCCTAACCAATAAACTGATTTCGTGTGAACAAGAGAACCTCAATTTCATATTTTTTCCTCAAATATTTATGAAAGAGATTTCATTATAAATTGGAACCACATTATTTCAATTTTTCTACAATTAATTATGAATTTTCAAAGTAGGGTACATGTTTTGGAATTACCAAATGAATAGTAAAAGTGAATAGTACCCGATAGCAAATCTTTTAGAAATAGATGTTTTCAAAGCAGATGATCATGTAATTGGTTCCAATCACTTCTAATAGAGTATAATTGAGGTTAAATGTAAGGATGTGACATTTTGGTATCAGGGCAATGGATTCTGGCTTAGAAAATGCTCTGAACATATTATTTATGGACTAATATGAGATTATTCCCAGACCCTAACCCTAAATAGTAAATGTTTTGTTAAGTTAGAGTATGTTATGGGATAGTTAGCATTGCTTAATTAAGCAAAGACTGCATAAATAGATATAATATTCTATAAAGTTAAATCAGAGGCTTCAGTTAATAAGGGAAACCTCATGCTAGTAGTGATATATGGATATGGTGTATATCAGACTTTGATCATCCCTCAGACAAAGAAGAGAGTTTAGAGGAGAGTTTGGGAGATCAGTCAAGAAAGTCTACAGTAGAATACCCCATAGATGTTTCTGTAGACTTAAACCTGCAGTCTGGAGGTGATGTAGAGATTCATTCTAAAGCCGTTAATGCACTATATGATATTGAGTCTAGTGACTCTACATAGTATGAGGATTGTTAGAGTGCCCTCCAACCTTGATATAAGCTCTATTCCCCTATGAGAGGACATATTACGATTGAAGAAGCAGAGTACTGGTACTGGATTATGGGTAGTCTAGATATTATTCCTCCTCTACTAGAGTTTGAGGATAGAGTTACTATGAGTAAGATACAACAGTCCCCTAATTCAGATATCCAGTCCGACCCTATGACCATTCCTGTCTATTCCCAAAGTCCAGGAATATGTGGCTTTATAGAGACAAATCAGTGGTATGTTCCTATTCCTAGTGAACCCCAGCCTTCTTTGTCAAAGACAGATAGTGTTGACCATATTGGTCTGAAGAAAGCTGCAGAGAGTGAATTACTCAGTATAGGTCAAGGGATGGACAGAAGTAGAGATTAAGAACAGTTAGTTTTATGTAGTTCCTCAATGCCATAGTAGGAATGATAAACAGACATATAGTAGAGGGAATTAACCTAATATACTTTAGAGGACTGGTATAAGATGATAGTAAGTCAAGTGTCATGAGACTAAAGATGCCAACCTTACTGAAGACTATCAGTTAAAGATTTAGCACAGAGTATAGGCAAGTTAAACAGTACAAAGTACTAAGATACAGAAGATCAGTTTAAGAAGAGGTTTAGCAGTAGATCCTCTGTATGATCATCAGGAGTTGATCTACAGTACGAAAGACTTTGTGCAGCTAGTCTTTACTAAAAAGAATAATGAGAAGTTAGAATGAGACTTGCCTAAGAATGATCTAATACATGCCTTAAGGATAAAGATGTGATAGGTAACATATAGAAAATTAATGTTCCCAAAGCAAAGGGATTTTATCACGAAGAGATAGTAACTTGACGCTCTGCCCTAGAGAACAGAAATAGTAATGTTAGATGATGAATGAGATCCAAGTGACTTAAATTAGTCAGGATCCAAAGACATACCAGAAAGGAAGTACAGTCCAGTTAAGAGTAGACTGAGATCGACAGATAGAAAGAGTTAAGGATGATACAGAGAGACACAAAAGCTACTCCATATGAGATGGAGAGTGATTAGCTCACTTGAGAAGTTTTTCTCAAGAATTTAAAAGAAGCATTCCTCTCAATTAGAGAGAGGTGAGCATGAGACTAAGGGTTAGAGCTAAGGAAAGAGAACTCTTTTGATGGATACTTAACCGAGTTCATTCATATGAACCTTGAGGCTTAATAAGAGATACTTTATTGCCTGTTAGTAATCCATGAGGATAAGGGAAAAGCTTAAAAAGTTCAAATGGCATAAAGATATGAGCCAAACCTTTCCTCAGTTAACTAAAAGAAAATAGCTGATTCTGATATGGATTACAGATAGATTACAATAAGGCCAAGGACACAGAAGTCCTTCAGGTTAGAGACATACAAGTCTTACAGGCGATGAGAAATGTTATGATAAGAATGAATATGGCCTAGTAAGATAGCCTTATATGATAAGCTATCTCTGATTCCTAAATAAATAAATAGGATACTGGAGATGTAAGCTAAAGATAAATTGCCTCAGAAATTGTTTGAGGGTTAGTAGAAAAAGATATATGTAAGCTAAGAGAAAGTTTATGAGGTTTAAAGAAAGTAAAGTAGCCACAGATTTAAAGGTAAAGTGACTCCCCTATTCCTTATGTAAGAAAGAGTAAATAAAGGGTTGATTCTATACCCTAATAAGAGGGTAATGTGGCAACCTAAGCGAAACAACTAAATGATTTAGGTTCCTGAATAAATGATCAGGACCTAGTGATTAAGGAGATTAAGGGACAGAATGTTTTAAAGTCTACCTAGTTAATTTCTTAATTGTAATATGAGTATAAGGGATGGTTGAGCAAATGTATGTGATAGTGATATGGCTTATGTTGCCATAAAATATGATGAGAAGTTACATCTACTTGCAGTTGTCATATGATGACACGCATGTTAGTGAATGCTTAAATGATTGCATCTCCTTGAATATTATGCATGATAGAGTATGCTATGATAAATGAATACTCCCCTTACACAGTACATACAGGGTAGAGTATATCAGATGAGAAAGTTATGTTGCTCCCATGCCCTATGACATGTAATTAAATAATTCAACTTAACAAGAATGAAGCAATAGCAAACTACTAAGCTAGAAAGTTAGCTACTTGATTCTCAGAAGATAGAAAGAGAATTTATGATCAGACTATGATAGTCAATGGGATAGAGAATGAGATTAAAGATGAGGATTCATAGTGAATCTACAGATAAATGATTATGATACTCAGGATATATCCCTTCAGTGGGGGTAAGGTATATGAGTGATGTGCTATGAAATGAAGTGAGAAGCAGTTATGAAAGATTATATGGCTCTAAGAAAGATCAGTTTCTAAATAATATAAGTTAAGTTTTTGGGCAATAAAGCTAAATTGCTCTAGCGATAGCGTAAGATTACTCTTGGAAATGAAATCAAGGGAATAGACAGCATAGCTCATATACAGCAAGTCCCTCTGATGAGATGAATAGATGATGACAGATATATGCATGGTAGAGCTTGTGTAGCTCCCTACAATGTTAAATGTAATAGTTATAAAAGATGAGGATGATATGAGAAATTCCTGAGTGATAAAGGAAACGAGTAAAGTCCTGATAGATAATATTGGCTTCTGTGATCATTTTTGGGGAATTATCTGCGGAGTTAACAACTATGTGGAAGTAACTAACCTTGTAACTTTGTCCATTGGTTTAGGTCCTCCAAAGATGAGTATACATTACAATGGAATCGCAGTAGATTATGGAGGATTGCAGTAGATCCTAATATGGCTCATAGGGTCATAGTTAGATCCTGAAAGGCTTACGGTTGATCGTAGTAGATCCTGAGAGTCACAGTAGACCAAGCCTAGAGCAAGAAAGTAATGAGCCATAAGTACAGTATGTCTTTGGAAGGACGGACACCAAGGAAAAATTAACGTATAGAAACTTCACAAGTTGGTTAACTCATAACAAAGAGAGTACCCATGATACTAGTTTCAGATAGCCTTATTACTATCAGGGACTGAACTTAGAATCTTCTTACACATAATAAGAACTCAGTGATCAAAGTTAAAGTTATTAATCTTGAGTCCTAAGGATTTATGGGAATATTACGTAAGATATGAGAAGAGATCCTTATGATGAGATTATAGAAAATAAGAGACAAGTAGATCCTCCAGATGAGGATAAAGAGATTAGACAGCAAGATAGACCCAAGAGAGATAGTATAAGATAGGTCTAAGGTAGTGAAGTACCAGGATTGGAGCCTGTAAGCACCAGTGCTTCAGATTTTTATTTGCATATTTCAGTTAAGCGTGCTCAGGCAAGGGTAGTCCAATGATGGGTGACCCCCTGGGAAGTGATGAAAAAAAAAGAAAGTGTGAATGCCATAAGAAATTGGCATAAATGCACAAAGCTATGTAAAACGATGGAAAGAGCTATGAAAAGCTAGAAAGGGTTATGAATAATAAGAGACTATAACCCTTATGTCAAGTCAAAATGAAATGGATTTGAAATATAGACTATGATGTAGCTAGATTTGGCAAAAGATGCCATAATACGGCATAAAAGATATGCTATGAAAAGTAAGTAATGAGATACGTTCTAGGAAATATGTATTGAGAAGTACAAGATGATGTGGCTTTATAGCTAGCCCATATAGACAAATTGAGAGGCTCTGTTTTTTAAAAGGATAAGATGTTTGAATGTTAAGCTACATGTGAAAGAGCAATTGTGAGCTTTCACTCCTTGCATGAAATGCCAGGCATTATGTTATGCTACATTATATTATGTTATGTTTGTAGAATATACTAAAGCTTCAAATGTTATAGCAGTGCAAGCTCTATGTGATAGAGCTATGCAAGCTTCGAGTGTTAGAGCTTTGCATATTAAGAGAAGGAATGCTTGAGCTCCAATGTTAGAGCTTTGCATTCATGTGCATGTAGGTAGTCCTGCAGCATGCTGGCCAGGCATTATGCATGTTAGAGTATGTGCTCCTATATGCTCTTATGTGCTCCTGTTTAGTAGTAGAATAATGATATAAGTCCTCTCTCTATATTATGATGAGTTGTTAAAGATGATAAGAATGTATGATGATTTAAGAATGAGAGTTAAAGTGTGTGGATATTCAGAGAATTTCGCTAGATACTCAGATGAGAAAGAAGTGATTGCATTAAAAATTATGATGAGCTGTTAATAGAAACTCCATAATATAGTAGTATTTGAGGGAGTTTGATATGAAAGAAATGGGCACTACTCACAAGTCTAGTATGGTGAGAAGTCCATACGCAAATGAATGCAAAACGATGAAGTAAGTAGTAGAATGAGGTAGTGTTCAACTCTAATTGAGTTGATTCGGAATAAAAGAAAGTAAAGACAGTAAAGAGGAAGATATGCTAGTTAATCTAGCAAAATACAGAAATTTTATTAGGGCTCCAGACAGCAAAAAATTATTTGATAGTCTAAAAGTTATCTGAATTTTTATCAGATTCCATGCACATCAGATATAATTGGGGGAATTATAGGAAAGTATGCCCTACAGTTTCAGATATTATGAATCTGACAGAACCCCGGAAGAAGTCCTGAATAAAAAGTTATTCCCATAACAATGAATTTTGACGGGAGTTTGATAACACCCGTGATCCGATAATGGAACTTATCGGTATGTGAGCTTGGATAGAATGAGATCAGATGACCTCATATATGGGCCTATGAAGACGCCAAGGAGGGCCCAAAACCCAGGGTACCAGTTCATCAACAGAAGGGGCCAGTATCCAGAAAAAGTGCAAAATTATGAAAATGCTCCTAGATGCCCGTATTGTATCAGTGATAGATGGAGGGCATTTTGGTCATCTGGGATAGGCTAAAAATGTGGCATATAGTATAAATGTGATTAGTCAGAGCCAGTATAGACCCTGAGGCAGTATAAAGAGGTGTGAAATGACGATTTTGCCCTTAGGGTTAGTACAGTGCAAGAAAGGACACCAAGGGTATTTTGGTCATTTTCCAAGGTATGGATGATAGATAAATATTCAGTATATCATTTTAAATGGTATGAGAAGCCTAGATATTGATTTCCAGGATAGAATACATATCTTGGTATATTATAGAAATTTTGGAACAGAAAACAGTCCGGTTATTGTGAAAGTGCTCTGATCGGGGTACCGAATTGGACTAGAGTTTTTCCAGGAGTTTTCTTACATGGACAGCATGCCACCTAGACATCTTAGGTGTCCCATGAGTTGTCCCACAGGATGTCATAATTATTCTTTTTAGATGTCATAATTATTCCAAGATTAAATGTGAGCCCTTGGATCAAATAGTAACCAAATCAATCTTGGCCATCCATTTCAACCCAAATTTTTCTATAAATACCCCCTCATTTCAGAAGATGTGTGGAAGCCATGAGAACAATAGGGAAACTCTTGCAAAATTTCCATTCAACCAAGAAAGAAGCAACCAAAGTGAAGTAACAAGCAAGGTAATCATCTCCCTTGATCTAAAGCTTTGTTCTAACAAGTTAGCTCATGGTTTTAAGGGGTTTTCATGCTATATTTCCCTTATGGTTGCTGCTGGAAGTGCTGCTCATATGTGGTTAAAATATGAGTTTTATGTTATGGATAGTTTAGACAAGTTTAAACAAGCTAGAATCAAGTGGTATAAGTTTGGGAATTCAAGTATGTTTGGATTTAGGGTTTTGTGTTCTTGCTGGTACTGAATGTGGTACTGTTCATGTGATGGAATTTCATGATTTTGATGCTTCTAACGAGTTTAAAATGGAAAATTGTGTGGGGATAAAGTAGCAGAACAAGTATTGGAAGCATTGGAATTAAAATGTGAATTTTTGGAAAAAAGGACATCCATTTCGGTTTGGTACTGTAGCAATTGGTATGTTTTGATTTTGGAAATTCTGATTTCATATTTGGATTATAAATGAAAAATTATGTGAAAATGAACCATGAGAATTTATTTTGGAAAGATGGAAGTAGGAAACATAAAGTAGAGAAAGAAAGGGAGCTAGTGAAAACCTAGTATTGGTTTTGTGTTCAAGTTGAGTTGTAACTTGGTATTATTTTGTAATGAATAGGTTTTACCATTTGTGAAGGAAGGAAATCATTCCAAGAAGTTCTTGACCAAAATAGCTAAGAGGTAGCAAGGATACCTAACTATAACTCATGTTTGTTTAATTGTTTTGCTTGCTTGTTGATTATGATGTTTGGTTGAGCTTGAGCTTATGTCATCATGTTATGATGAAGTATGAATGATTGCAACTCCTTGCAAGTTATGTCATGACAATATGCATGTTAGAGTTTGCTTATGTACCATTATAAAGTAGCTCCCATCACATGATAACATGTTAAGCATTCGATTATTCATGCATGATATTATGGTTTATGTAACTTGCTATTAGGATTTCTATGAAATCTCATTCCTTCCACATGCATAAATATGTTTTAGGTGCTGGATCCTCTCAAGGGAAGAGTGTAAATGTTGATGATTAAGTTTGTATAATAAGTTATATGGCTCACATGACACTATGGGATGATATGCTAGCATGCATGGTGTATGTTTCTGTAACCCTATTGTGAGGCTGTGGTGATGTGACGATGATTTTGATGTGTAAATCAACGAGTGTTAGTCTAAAATTTGGCGTGAGGATAGCTAAAATACATAGATTTAAATGGACACCAAGAACGCCTTAATTGGATAAGTAACCGAATTCTGATGATTTTCCAAATTTGGAACTAAAACCTGGAATTGGGATAAAGTAAACGATTAGAGACAGTGATGTTCACACGATGATTTTATATATCAAATGAACAATTTCTTCTCTGAAATTTGGTGAGGTTAAATAGGACATATAAATATTTAATTCCATAGGTAACACGGTTCATTTGGATAAGTAACCAAAGAGAAATGATTTTTCAAAGTTAAGGCAAAGAAACTGGAACTTCCATATTTTACCAAATGAATAGTGATTCTTAACCAATAAACTGATTTCGTGTGAACAAGAGAACCTCAATTTCATATTTTTCCCTCAAAGATTTATGAAAGAGCTTTCATTATAAATTGGAACCACATTATTTCAATTTTTCGACAATTAATTATGAATTTTCAAAGTAGGGTACATGTTTTGGAATTACCAAATGAATAGTAAAAGTGAACAGTACCCGAGAGCAAATCTTTTAGAAA